>ML781591.1:1590524-1639120 GCA_009831015.1 Picea engelmannii | reverse complement strand
TGGCTAGTGGTAAATCTTGTAGGAGTCGCTACGCCTACGGTTGGGTGGAAACGAGCACCCCTCTCAGCGGTTGCTTTCATTGCTGAACTTATTTCTGATAAGTGTTTTGCTTATAATGCATCTTGAATTTATATGCTGTCACGCGTATTCATAGACTTGTGGATTTGTACATATATTCCTGTGTAGTAATCGCTGATAAGGAATAGATATTAATTCATAGAACTATGAAATCGTAAAGGATTTGTAGTATGATAGTGCTCGCATAATGTTCGATATGAATGAGTTGTTATATGCTTAACACCGAGGAAACCATGCTCGGTTTACATTGACGAAAGTAACGCAGACGTTACATACCTTGCCCCCTCTCATCGTGAGTAACGAGAAATTGGGATCGTACATCCCAAGACCCAAAAGAACGAATCTGGACCGTTAGATCTCGGTTCATATTACCCGTCAGCCGTTGGATCCGGAGAAGCTGTGCAGGGGTTAAGCGCATGGGTAGGCATGCGATGAAGAGATCTGAGCCACCGGACCTGGAGCCGAAATCCTGTAAGCCGTTGGATAGGGAGGAGTTCTCGGAGCATAACCCCAAGAAGGAGAGTATGCAGGAGAAATGACCTGAACCGTCGGATCTTAGGTCATAGTCCCGACCACCGTCAAATCTCGAGAAGTTGCGTCGGAATTAAACCCTAGTGTATAGAGAAAGAGTCTCCGCCGTTGATCTCCATAGGGACACGTGGACGGGGATCACGAGGAGTCGTGAATCGGGGAATCGGAGTTTCGAATACAAGGAAACTTTGTCATGTGAACTCGCGATACGCGATTTCCCGATAGGATCTAAACCGTCCATTCCTGGAGGACGTGTGTCAGTAGATCCGGAGGAGTCATGAATCGGGAACTCGGAGTTTTCGAATACTAGGAAACCTTGTCGAGTGAACTCGCGATACGCGATTTCCCGATACGATCTGAACCGTCCATCCTCGGAGGACAGATGTCAGCGATCTGGGCGAGTCGGGAAATCGGAGTTCCCGAGAGAAAGACAACCATGATATCAAAAGCCTCGATATTCCGAGAATGGATCCTATCCGTTGACCTCGGCGGGATACGTGTCAGCGTTTGGGAGGCGTCGGGATTTTTACCCTCGGAGATTTGGGGAGTATAGAACCGTTGCATATAGAAATCGCAATACGCGATTTCCCGATAAGATCTGGACCGTCCATCGGAAGGAYAGGTGTCAGAGATCAAGCGCCATCGGCGTTTGACACATCGRGAAATYRGAATTTYCRAGGACAAGAGACCCGGGAYAGGATAAGTCGCGATATCCCRAGAGAAGGATCTTAACCATTGATCTTGGTAGGACGCGTGGCAGGAGATCTGGGCGAGTCGGCATTTGGAGCATCGGGTTTCCAGAGACAAGGAACTCTTGCATATGGAAATCGCGATCCGCGATTTCCCGACGCGATCGTAACCGTTAACCTGAGGGACGCGTGTCCAAAGATCCTGTAGGGATCGGGGTTCGGCATTTCGGGACTTTCGGTGACAAGAAACTCACGACAGGAGAAGTCGCGAAATCCCGAAAAGCGACGGTCCCACAGTCATAGTTTTCCAGTGGAGGACAGGTGTCACTCCATGCCATCATAGGGAGTGGGGGCCATAGACGCCAAAGCAAGGGACAGGCGTCGGAAGGCCAAGCTGGGCCGTGAGTCAACGCCAAGTGGCATCGGAAATCGGAGGTTCAGAATTTACGAAGGCCTGTGCATCGTGGCATCATAAACCCCGAAACCCCGATGGGTAGTTATAAGGCTGCGGACTTATGGTAGCAGGTCATGTGGATTCGGGAGCTGAACCAAGAGAGCTATGTGTAGAGGAGCGCGTCGGAACTCAGGGAATCGCGAGTCTTGAGGATGAATGAATCTTGACACTAGAAACCCCGAATTCCCGATATAGAACTGGGGATTGGTATTTCGCTAATACGGGTTTGTGGAGATTTCTCCTGTATGGGAGATTAACCCAAAGTTTTTAAAAATAATGGTAGTGGGTGTGTTACAGTACCTTCCAAGCATATTGCTGATTTCATGCAATGATTTTTTATTCTAGTAATGTAAAGGGAGATGGGGTAGGCGAACCCACACTGGAACGGTGGATGGCACATCCTGGGATGGATCAAAATCCGAGGTCCATTTGTTCAGATATAACCCCTGTAGCCCCATGAAGTATGGGTCGTTTCTGAAAATGAGGTTTTTGTCTTCAGGGTTTTCAAATACGAATACGAAGTATCATTTCCCTACAAAATGACTCTTTATACCTTCTGAGATGAGTGGGCTCGAGTTCCTCTGCACCCAAGATTCGACGGATTTGGGAGAGGGCCAGAGCCCAGTGAATTTCCCAATAAGACCTCTGTCTGCTAGATTGACTGCCGACCTGCAAGTTTCTTCTAAAGGCAATTCTACACTTGGGATGCATTCCAGTTTCTTAACGAATTTATGTTGTGCTGCTGACGACGGTCTCTTGGAAGCTTCAACAACGAGCTTCCTGAAGGCATCGAACTCTGGCAAAGGGGGAGGGGTGGGGTCGGCGACCCCACCAGCGTCCATGGCTGGGAAGCTCCTACTCACTGCATTGTGCTCCTCGTGCACTAGGTCGCGCTCCTCACGCTGCTCCTCACGCTATCAAAAGATAAAATTCTATGATTCTATTGATTTTTAGTTGTTGTCCCTAAAACAAATTTATCTACATTTTCTACAGTTTTTCCAGCTAAATCCCTTTTATCTGGAGGTTCATATGTCATTTTAGTTGGGATTTTTCTGGTTGTATTTGAACCATTTTCAGTGATACTTTGAAGCATTTTCTGCAAAATAAGGGGAAATTTCAGCAGTTCAAAAACAGAAATATTAGCCCTTAGTTTTTTCAGATTTTCAATTAAATCGTATTCTAAAATAGGGGTTGCTAAACTTTGTTTAATTTCATATTTATTTGACTATTTTGGAAACACATTATTACTCACTTTAGAAGAAGGTTTGTTTTTTGTTTTTCTTATTGTGTTGTAGGGCTGAACAATTTCAAAATTTTCTTGGAAGATATTGTTCGAGAAGTGACTGAAAATGTTGGGAGATGATTCCTCCTCTTCTGGTACTTCTTCCTCAACTACATATTCATAACTTTCAGGAGGGGTAGAAGAAGAATTATCATGTTCTTCTAATATGGTTTGCAAAGCGTACTGCAAGCTTTCGAAATTTAGACCTTCAGTGGTCGGGTTTGGCCGGTTAGGACGAAAAGGTTTTCTAAAAGGAGGTTTAAAACTTCCTTTGCTTATGGATGCCTCCTCGGATGATCTCTTCAAGTCAATGACTTGGTTGGATAGGTTTTGGAAAGAATTCTACAAACTTTTTAAGTCTAGAATTTCTGGTTGATTTTTAGTTTGGGGAGGCCTAGTAAGGATATCTATTGTCTTTTTAGAGGATGAAGTTGTTTCAGCTTCACTATTGAGATTATCTTTTAATATTAATATATCCTTTTCAATTTGTCTTTCCTCCTCAAAGGCTTATAATAGTGTGTTCCTTTTAGACATTTTGACCCAAATTGCTATGTTATTATGCAGAGCTTTAGTGTAATATGCAATAATTAGGCTTTCAGCGGGCATTGAATCTGCAGGGATTTTATTTTTTAACGTAAGAAATATTTGGTTAAAATATTTCACTTTTTCCTTAGGATTCATTTTTAAGCTGGGGATTTCCATAACCAAAACTTCTGGAGATTTATCATCCCCGAATTTTTCCAAAAAACAAGTTTCAAACTTGTCCCAAGAAACAATGGTTTGGGGATGTTGAGAAAAACACCATGTGGAGGCATTTCCCTCAAATGTATAAGGACATAATATGCATACTACATCCTCATGTTCAACACTCCGGAGTCTAATGGCCAACATAAATTTCTTGATGTGATATTCAACGGATTTTTTGGAATCTATATCAAATTTGGGTAACCATTTCTCCGGATGTTTTGGTAATGGGTGTTGAGGTCCAGGTAGATCCACGACATCTTTATTGAGCCAAGGTATGGCGAGATTGTTTTGGTTTTCCATGGGCATTGGTGGTGCCAAAGGTTGTGATGGTCCTGATGAGAAACTGCCTTCGTCTGAAGACTCTCCCCTTGAATATGATGTATATGAATCAGGCGGGAAAGGTGGAATACTAGATCCCCCGACTCCAAGGATATGCGCTTCGATAGGATTAGTAGTATGTTCACCTAATAGGTTTTGGAGAAGACCAGTGCCTTGAAGTTGTTCTCGGATATCCGAGAAATCAAGGGGTTGATTAAGTGGCCTACCAGGTTGTCTGGTATGGGATAAATCACTGCATGTTCTTATGAGTGACTGACAAACAATTTCTTAGACGTCGACCCTTTGAGGAACTGGTGTCACTGGTTCAACGAGAATCTCAGGGTTATCGTTTGAGGTAGTTATTGTTTCAAATGTAATGTTTTTGTCTGAGAGAATATGCGTTACAATAGGGGAGCGAGTGTGTGGGGGAGGATTTTTACGACCTCCACATGCCATCAATTGAATTTAGGCCCTCCTTCTAACGCCATTTATTGACGAGCATAAGTGACACACCATCAACTGGGAGAATGGATCCAGACCGGGGTTGTCTAATTAACCCAAGTCATTTGGTGTGATCTATTATGACAGGTTTAATGGCTCTGTTAGTCAACTAGGGTCCTAAAACAAAGAAAAGAAATATACTATTCTAAAGCTAAAACTATAATACTATATACTTTAATCTAATTATTTACAAGTGTTTCCAAAAATATAAATATGTGATTATAAACATAGTATTTACAAATTGCAAGTTTTTGGTGAATGCCTTGCGAAATCAGTGTTTGGTAATTGTTTTCGAAAGTAGATAAAGAAAACACATATTTTTGTGTTTTCTATTTTATAATCTAAGATCTATGAACTTAAAAAAAATACTAATAAAACATGATTTGAAACAAGGATAGAGTAATGGTCACAACCAATTTAAACTGTCATATTTTGCTAATAAACAAACTAATAACATAAATTAAATGAGAATAAAGCTAACCTGAGATTAGTTTCATACTGTGTCTATGTCTCTGTGAGATCCAAACCTCCATCTATCTTGTCTGTGAGAGAAATGTGCGACAGAATTGTAGTAACATCTCTTGAATAAACTCGAGGTGTTTATTGACAGATTGGATATAAGAACAGAGTAGAAAAAATGTAGATCCAGTGACCTTATGATTATGAATGATTATAGTAAAATAAATTTTAATATGAAACATTCATTGGATACATCAACTAAACTTCAAACATAAATCATGATATTAAAGTTGAAATAACGATCACATATATAATATACAAAACAACAAGTTATAGACAAAATTTAAAGCAATGAATAAAATGAAACATTGTATGCAAATGAGACTAAAGTTGCATAACATATCAATCTTCCATAATATAAGAGGAAAAACATAAGTGGAATAGTGTCATGTTGGTCTAAAGCTGAAATGTGAAACACTTGTCCATTCAGTTATGAGAATTACATGTCCATTCAGTTATGATAATTACATGTCCATTCAGTTCTAAGAATTACATGTCCATAATCTATTCCAATCAAAGATCTCTTCCACTAACAAAGTGAACAGTATTTAAAGTAACCTAGGATCCACATTCTCATATCTCACAGGATAGAGATGGATCTCCCAAAATCAAGTAATATTACAAAATTAGTGGATTGGAAACCGCTTATAATATAGTTGCTTTATCCAAAAATAAATCAAAGTTTTTCTAAGACATAAGGAAAGAGAAGCTACTAATCATTATAATTGAAAATATTGACTCTAAATAATCAGCAGCGGGATCTCCCAATTCCTAAGAAAAGAAACAACAATTCGATAAATTAGAACAAACAATTACTAATAACTAATTTTTATTTAAAAGAGACTTGGCTACAGGTCTTAATTTTAGTAAATGAAATCCAAATTTCAAATATACTTCTTTCGAATTTAGACAACAGAAATAAAATGAAAAGAAAATCAAATTGTTTACCATTAAAAGTTAACTAAAGAGGGGTCAGAGAGTTCAGAATTTATTATTGCCTTGACACTAGTCGCATTCTCGATGACTATGTTTCTGGATGTCTTGATACGTTTAGTCTTCCTCTCTACATTCTCCTTGAGATCAATTTTTTCTTTCTTTAACAACTCATTCTGAGAAGTAAGGGTTTTAATTCGGGCCCGTAAGAGAGGGGCGTCGATGTAATAACTCTCAACCCAATTGAAACAATCATCACAGTGAACAGGAGAGGTGGAAAGTCGATGAAGGACACAGTCGGCCATGGGTACATCAGTCTTATCTGCTGTTTGCTTCAGATCTTGCCTAATACCGGAGAACCCTTCTCTACCTTTAAGGCATGGTGGTAAATTTGTCATGAAATCATAAGGTTCAGTAGGAACAATAACTTCCTTCCTGGAACCCTAAAAATCTGGATCTTATAGAACTAGAAAATACTCTATCTCAGGATCCAAACACTCATCGATCTCAATTGGATCAATCAAGAGAAGATGAGTATCTTTTCGGTTCCTTAGTTGTCTAGAGATTAGGAAACCAATATTCTTACCTTTGAAATTCAAATCTGTGCAATGTTGTTTCCTTCCTTTACAAAGCTTCTTGGCATCAAACTTAACAACAATGTTTAGGCTAGCATCATTCTCAGGCATAAGAGGGTCATTTACCTTCAATTCATGAATCTCTTGCTTGGGAAAACTTGCAGGTGGGGACTTACACGACATACCTTCTTCTAGAGGGTTTTTGTCAGTGAACTCTAGTTCATTAATTGAAATATCGAACTAGTCTTTAGTCACTGCCTTGTCTAAGTTAGGGTTTGTTGTTAAACAAGGGTTTTCTATAATATTAGCCTGAGTGAAACCATTACTCATTAAAAAGACTTCCCAACTGTCACTTGTGGTTGAAAAATGATGCATCAACAATATCTTAACCAATCCATGATGGAACAAGCTTGAATCGACACCCTATCATTTATATCATTTGGAAATATTATATAGACTTCTCAACAAGTAAAAGGGCATATATAAATCGAAACCGATAAAAAATCATGAGCAAACGGATATGGTAGAGGAATATCAGTCTGTATCGACCTTCACATGTCACAAATTGCTCGAGGATTAACAATAAACTATGCCATCTAGTTTTTACCAGGGAGATAGGAATACCTTTTACGCAACAGTTGATCTCTCGGGATGTCATAACCAGACTCCATGAGACTCCTTCAATTCAGGCATTTTTGAACCACCTTTCACCCTTTGATGGAAGCCCTATTTCTTTTCTCACGAACTCCTCGATTAGTTCTAACTGTGTGTCTCCAATTTTATCTCTGCAACCATCGAAGGTTTGCGCGAAGGCTTTTTCCACCTGAATATTATATCCCTCAAATTTCTTAAGGAATATATCCTAGCCATGACTTTTTAGGTCCTCAATCACATCATCGTGAGAAAGTAAGGCCTGGCATCCGTTCGGCTCCAAGTGAATGACAGGCGCCATGACAACTATAACCAGAATGAAACAAAGATTAATCTGAAAGGTTTTGGGTTTGAATCGTGCGAGCAATAGACACAAGTCTGAATGGAGAGTGGAAACATGAAAAAAACAGAACTGGTAGGTTATCAAAACTTAGATAGTGGGAATGAAAACCAGAGGTTTCGTCGTATCCCGTATCATATCTTGTGATGAGTGATAAACCTATAGAGCACCAAACCCTATGAAGATAATGAATGAGTTCATTAATATGTTGAGCTAGCAAGGTGAGGTTAGGACGCAAGTACAATAGGTCTGTATTCATTTGTATGATGGTTGGTACGAACATTGAATTCATGAGAGGACTATCAAAAATATCAAAGGCTCTTGACAAATCAAAAATAAAATATCAAACCATATAATAACCAAATTAAAACCAAAACATCGAAAATAGATCACTCAACCATTAGATTTGGATTTCAATTAAATATGGGTGACATTTAAGAAGATGTTTCTAAGGAACAAAAAATTATAACACCAAGCTGATTTTTATGTTTAATTCATGCTTACAGTCATGAATTAAACATAAAAAAGAAACGAAAATGCAAACAATAAGAAATTAATAAGCGGAGATTTTAGTCCATTAATCATATCAAAACTTTCAAAAATGTTTTACAAAATTGAGGTGATGGCATCTACAGAAAAATGCAATTTCTTTTGATCATGTTAAATATCAAAACCATGTGTGGTTGCCAACAAGTTTCGGCTTATTTCCTTATTGAATAGAAACAAGTTTTACTGTATATCTATTATTCTGTGTTAAGCATATTTTGATAATAATATGTATTCATTTCATTTTGAAAATATATTACAGATCAGTGGTATTAGAGAAGTGCTCTAGAAAAATGGTTGAATCTGCTAGAAGGTTATTACTCTATCCAAAAACCTTGATTACCAGTCATTGATGTAAACTGTTAACAAGTGCGAGGGAAATCACCAATGATGTTAATGACTCCTAAGGTACCCTAGTACATTCCAGTGAATTTGAATAAATGAGTTGAGGTTGAACATTCATGGAATCAATTGATCAGGGTTCAATGATGTAAACCCACTATCGAGGGTGAGGAAGCTTGCCATTTAGGCATGCTGGTCCCAAGGTACTAACTGGTTTCTGAGTCTAATTGTCGGATAATGTGCTGAATTCGAAAGGAACATAATTGTCGAAGGATTTCCATGATGTATCCCCCATAATCGACATGAAACTGACACAAGAAAGTGATGTGATATGGTGGATTGAATGATCATGGATTGATATAGGAAACAAAAATTGGTAATACTGCAGATGGATGGTTTGAAGTGAAACTTCCCTTGAACATGATGAGGTATGACAACTGAAGTGGAAGCATTGACTCGACGAGTACCAAGAACATAATGTGATGACAAAAGAGCATTCTTCGACTGGAATAAAAAAGTATAGTGACAAATGGAATTGATATGACTAAGAGACAAGAAGATTACCCAACTTTAATACGAGATGTAAACATGTGCCATGTTCAAGGGTGACAATAGCTTCCATAAAGGATTCCAAAAAACGTGACCCACTTTCTTCAATTTCCCCCCCCATCTAGATAGATGAGTACCTATTTATTTTTTAAAAAGCTTGAGAAGAATAAAATATGCTTGGTATAACTCATCCCTCGGATGATTCCCTCATCATATGTTTAACAAACCTGAAGAAGGAGGGGTTCAGTCCTAGATGGGCCATGGATATTGGACTCACATAGGTCCTTCGATACATAATTTTACGATCCCAAAGAAGGTAAACTTGATGGTTTTTCACATCTAGAAAGTCTAAAAATAACTTAAAGACGACTCCATGGATTATTTTTTCGTAAATTTAGTCTCCCAAGCCCCAAAAAAGTGTAAAACAATACAAGGGAGAACTCTTCTAATAATGCTTAATTAGAGTAGTCCTTTTTCATAATTAATCTCAAGAAGTTGAAAAAGAGATTAGATACCACTCAAAAGACACTCTTTCAAACCTTTTAACGAGTGTGAAAGGAAGATTGATCTCTCGACAATATTTTCATGTTTAGGGAGTCTAAAAAGAGCTTAAAAGAAACTCCAAAGAGTTCCTTTTTCATATAGATTTTACGAGTCTGGAAAATAGATAAAAGTATACTCGATTACCTATTATGATGTTTTAATGATCATGAGAAATAAAAAAGACTAAGCTCGGGAACCTATGCTCATGTATTTACGAGCACAATAAAGAACAAATACTAAGCTTGTTCGAGAAAAGATTACTACGTTACGATGGAAATGATTCCCAAGTGAGGATCACTCCTAGCAGTGTGATTCTCTAGAGGTAGTTTGCCCCAACAGAAGCTAGTGGATTCATTGTAGCATGATGTACAAAGGTTGGAGACCTTCCCCCCAAATGACGTTTCCTTTAGCTATTCTTCTTCTTTCTTTGTTTAGGCACTTGGTTACTAATAGGAACATTTTCACTAGGCGAAGGAAAAGAAGGTTCAAGTTCTCGATCCAAAGGGAGACTTGATTTTAATGGAGGTGGGTCTATTTTATTTTTTAACAATCTTGACAGAGATGATGAACTATGCTCATCAAGATAAGTTACTACCAAAGGATCAAATAATTATAAATATTGTCGCACCTGAGTGGAAATCATGTTTAACATGGCAACTTGTGCGGTGGGAGGAGCAAACAAAGGAAAAAACCCCATGATCGAGGAATCCTTAAGAAGGCCTACACCTAAACTCTCAAAACCATTCTGTCCTAGAAAAGGGACATTATTCGCTGCAATACTGTTGCGATCTGGAGTTGTATATTCAGTTTGGTCAACAATGAAAATTTTTCCTTGATGGGGAAATCATAAGATATGAAACACTGAATATGCGACAAAAATCATCGCATAGAACCAACTACGACCAAGTAACAAATTGTAGTCTAGGGGTAAGTTGACCACTTCGATATCGAGTGAAACAGTATTACCCTTTAACGTCACAACAAAATATTGCAAGATTCCATGACATTAGAAACCACGTCCATCAAACACTTTCAAGGTGGTAGGTGTTAGTGAGTAAAATTTACAAAGTCAAAACATTTTGTTTTTTTGTTTATTGAGTATCATGGTTCTCTTAAATATCATGTGTCAAGGTCCTAGGGTTAGTGTCCCATGAAATTGTTTTTTGGTTCACTCATTTATGAGTCACGTTTGGAGTTTTGATTGGGTCATGTCTAAGGAAATTAGAGAATCATTCCAAGTCATAGGTGAAATGGTTAGTTTTGTCTAAAGTCAATTGAGTGGTGTCACATTGCTATCTCATGGTCCTTTGTCATCATTATAAAAGGGTGAGTCTTAAGTTGTTACATTATGTCTTCAAAGAATCATGGGAACGTGATATCACATGTACTAAAGGTTTCTTAGGTTTCCCAATTCAAATTGTATATTTTAAAGACTTGCAACCAATTTGTTCGAATTCACTGCAAAACCTCCTAGATTTTTGCAATGACTAACTATCATATCAAATCACTTCAGAGATACTCTATCTCCATAATGGTCAGGAAATCATGGGAGTAAGGTCATGGGACTCAGTGCTATCCTTGTAAATCATGTTTTTTTGGTCATGTGTTATTTCCTTTTTTTAAATCATCAAAGTTCTGGTTCGTTGCGAAAGTGTAACTCGCTGTGAAATTTCCTGGTTTGCTGTGAAACTGAGAGTTTCTACGAAACTGCATGTTTGATGCGAAAGGTCAAATTGGATTGATCTGTTGCAAAATGATAGAGCCTTGCATGATTCTTGGACGCCATTGAAGCTGTGTTTTTTTCTACAAATATCTCAAGTTCTTAACTCTATCTCCCATCAAAAAGTTGTTATCTTTATCTGCTGCTAAACTGCAATTCGCTGTGAAATTTCTACCTAGATGTTGCAAAATCCCTTGCTGCTTGTTGTAACAGATATTGCAAATTACTAAAATCAGCGCCTTTCTCCAAATTTTATGTTAGTCACAAAGAAAATGGATGACAACGTTGGCATTTAAGCGATGATTTCTTTGAATGAATCAGTTAGGTGATGCAAAGGCTCATGATTTGATGAAAGGTGAATATTCTATTTCTACTGAGGGAGTGAGATAAGTAGGGGAAAAATAATAGCATTATGGTAGCCATCTCATCTATAAAGAAAGTAGATTGGAGAGTAGAAAGAATCCAATCTCCTTGAACCAAAGAATTATTGATCTTTATTACAAAGTAATAGGTTAAGTGAACGGTTAATTGTTCTGTTTCATGCACGTGGATGATATGGTCAATGGATACGCATAATAATTGCAGTTGTCATATCTTACTTTTGAGTGATGGGCTTACCTCGCAATCTGTAGAGGAAACATCAATGCATCAAGAGTGCAGATTGTGTTGGAGTCGGAAAAGTCATGGGCAATATATAACTGCTCTTAGATTCCTTTACCATATAATACTTTAGTCGTTCTACTAAATCTAGATGTTACCAGGCGGCTTTAAAAATTCGGAATCATAATAATGATTTGTATTGTATGTCGTCCATGTGCTAATTTGTATATATTCCATCCTTCATTTTTCTTCTCTCGATCCGTCGATTGATATAAACTCTTCACCCATTTACAGGCAGCGAGGATGAGTCGTTGTACTCTCTCACTGTTGTCACTGCCAAAGGGCGATGTAAAGAGAGTCCACCCCTTTCAATAACATTGCTGAGGTGAAACGTTATGAGAGGTTGCTTCAAAGCATCGTTCACTCTATGGATCATGCAGGGATGGACATCGACAAGACAAGTTAGACCCCGCTTCTAAGAGTAACCAATTTATTGGCTAACTGCAGATGTGCCTACACTATCAATGTTGTTTCCAGATGCAATACTGCTACTTCAATATGGAGACGATTGGTTAATATTGAAGAGGTTATAGCCTCTTCAGATTACTCAAGAATCAGTAGGCCTGAGCGTGATTTATCAAAGGATACGTGTAATCTTAAGGACTGCACTTCTTACGTGCTTGAAACAGTCGCCCAGGCCCTGTCAGTCGAGCTACCGAGGCCATTTCTTCATGTGCAACGTGATCCCCGCGTGGCTGAGGGGTTCTGTTCCGGCCTCCACAGATTGTATGAACGAGTTAGGATTCATAACAGTAGGTCCAAGGGCTCTCGTTGTCTGTTGCATGAGATACAGACAACAAATGTTTTAGTGAGAAAGTTGCATGATATTTTATCAAATCAGAATTTGAGAAAATACGTTTCATTGACAATGGAAGAATTGATACCCAGGTAGCAATCTGGCAGGACACTTCACAACAAAGGTTGGTAGAAGACCTCGTTTCTATTCAAAATCTCATGAGGTGGATTGACATAGAGTCCGAGCATCATAGAAACTCCTTATTTCGATTGAGGAAGAGCAAGAGCAGTATGAATTGCTCGTTAAATATGAACACTACAGAGGAGGATATGAGGCTACTATGGCTGTCTTGCACAAATATTACGGTTTTAAGCTTAAGACAAATAACGTAGTGCTTCCTGAAAAGAAGTTTTTAGACATTTATTCAAATCAAAATGAAGAGTTTGCTCAAAGCATTTTCATTGAGGGGACATGTTCAGATATATATCAAGTCTTGTAGAGTGTTTCCCTTAGACATTCCTATAACATGCATGGAGGCGGCCACTTTGGGAAGTATATCAAAATTTTCTAAATTTTCTGCTATAAGTGAAAGCGTTGATGAACAAGTTGATTTTTCTTTTGACGATCCTTTTGCAGCCCTGTTAGAGGCTACCATGGCGGGGAGTTTCTTAATGTTCACAGATGGTGGAGATATTCTCAGTCAGTGTGTTGGTTTGCTCTGTTTCCATTCTGGCTATCTGTTTGGAGAAGAAATCTTGATGTAGTCCGTCACCCGCTCCTTGATTAGCTTCACCGGAAAAGTGTGGTCACTCGATCTGGTTACCTATTCTCAGTAAGTAGGGTAGCATAGGCTATAGGTTATGGCTTTCATGTTGGGATCAGCCCATAGATGAAGGCACATGGTCTCCTGTTCTTGGCGCTTTACAGGAAAGCACCATCCCTAGATTGAGTCTATGTTGTAACAGATATTGCAAATTACTAAAATCGGCGTCTTTCTCCAAATTTTATGTTAGTCACAAAGAAAATGGACGACAGCGTTGTCATTTAAGCGATGATTTCTTTGAATGAATCAGTTAGGTGATGCAAAGGCTCATGATTTGATGAAAGGTGAATATTCTATTTCTAATGAGGGAGTGAGATAAGCAGGGGAAAAATAATAGCATTATGGTAGCCATCTCATCTATAAAGAAAGTAGATTGGAGAGTAGAAAGCATCCAATCTCCTTCAGCCAAAGAATTATTGATCTTTATTACACAGTAATGGGTTAAGTGAACGGTTAACTGTTATGTTTCATGCACATGGATGATATGGTTGATGGATACGCATAATAATTGCAGTTGTCATATCTTACTTTTGAGTGATGGGCTTACCTTGCAATCTACAGAGGAAACATCAATGCATCGAGAGTGCAGATTGTCTTGGATTTGGAAAATTCATGGGCAATATATAATTGTTCTCAGATTCCTTTACCATATAATACTTTAGTCGTTCTAATCAATCTAGATGTTACCGAGCGGCTTTAAAAATTCGGAATCATAATAATGATTTGTATTGTATGTCGTCCATGTGCTAATTTGTATATATTCCATCCTTCATTTCTATTCTCTCGATTCGTCTATCGATATAAACTCTTCACCCATTTAACAGGCAGTGAGGATGAGTCCCTATACTCTCTCATTGCTGTCACTGCCAAAGGGAGATGCAAAGAGAGTCCACCCCTTTCAATAACATTGTTGAGGTGAAACATTATGAGAGGTTGCTTCAAAGTGTCATTCACTCTATGGATCATGCAGCGATGGACATCGGCAAGACAAGTCAGACCCCTCTTCTAAGAGTAACCAATTTATTGGTTGACTGTAGACGTGCCTGCACTATCAATGTTGTTGCCAGATGCAATACTGCTACTTAAAGATGGAGACAATTGGTTAATATTGAAGAGGTTATAGCCTCTTCATATTACTCAAGAATCAGTAGACCTGAGCATGATTTATCAAAGGATACGTATAATCTTAAGGACTGCACTTCTTTCGTGCTTGAAACAGTCGCCCAGGCCCTGTCAGTCGAGCTGTCGAGGCCATTTCTTCATGCGCAACGTGATCCCCACTTGGCTGCGGGGTTCTGTTCTGGCCTCCGCAGATTGTATGAATGGGTTAGGATTCATAAAAGTAGGTCCAAGGGATCTCGTTGTCTGTTGCATGAGATAAATACATCAGATGTTTTAGTGAGAAAGTTGCATGATATTTTATCGGCCGAGAAGCAGGAGAAGGCCAAAAAAGAGTAGATGGACAATTCAACTCTTACCATATTGGCTATAGATAGAATAGAGGTTTCCTCAGATAAGGAACATGAGTCCCTTAATACAACTCATGCACATGGAGGTGAATCAAATGCATACACTGCTATAGACAGTTCGCTGAAAATTAGGAATTATTTGTGCTTTTAACATAAGTTGGTTCAATTATTGTTGTGATTAGTTGAAGTTAGTTCATTTTTAGTTAGGTATCCTATGATAGGGATTCAACCTCCTTGAGAGAGGGAATTTATATAAAGGATCATTCATTGTAATAAGTAGGGGGCTGGGGAAAACCTCTTTTGAAGAGGGGCTCCTTTCGAAAGCTGAGTTATTTTGAAAACCTGGAATGGAGTAATACACGAGAGACGTGTTCACTTGATATGGTGAGATTCATCACAGCCGATTTTTTCAGTATGTTCTTTCTGTTGTCATTGTAGTATTGTCTATCTCTTCCTTTTTCAACTGATTTAAAATTTGTTTGGAATTCATTTTATATGTGTTGTGTTTCAATGGTGACTAGTCAGAATTCACTCAAGATAAGTGCTCTGTATCTAGTTATCAATCTTCAGTCTTTTTCCTCTAAAATTGTAGTGAAAATTCATCCTTGTTAGATGCTTTCACTGTGATGGTATTTTCCTTTTCTTTTTTTGCTACTATATCATGATTATCAATTGTTGAAAGATAGACTTACTTTTCCTCACTTTCTGCAAGTAATACGACCACTGCTATTATCTATTTTCTTTGGTTTTCACTTGACTCCATGCCCAATGGACTATTTTCCTGGTCCAACACCAAATTTTAAAAATCCAAAACTATCATTTACCCACAGATCTGCCCACCATTTCACGCTTATTGATGATCATATTGTGACATTATTTGATAGATCCCTCTCGGGTTGGAAGAGGTAGCTTCCAATCCAAAGTGGTTCAAGGTTACCTCAGGATTGATTTTCATGCAACCCAAATCTGGTCCCGAGTGCTAACACTGCTAAAGCTCTGTCTCTCAAATGAACCCTATACCACTAGGATTTCCTGCACACTGTTAAGTCTTGATACCCCCTGCACCCACCATCATCACATCACTCTCAACCAGAAACCATGGAGCATAACAAGAAAAATAAGAAAATATACAAGGGGGGTGATATAGTGAGGTTTGAATCCCAGGGTCTGCAATTGATGGATTCAAACCCCATTTTTAGAGAATATTTTCAGGAAGTAGAATGTATCACCTTCTGTGAAAATATACAGGGAGGTCATATGGAGGTAGCTAAACAATTTTCCATTAAATTTTATGGATTCAAAACAAGATTTGGATCACTAGACATTTAAGTCACAAAGAATACAATTGCGAGAGCTACATAAATTCCCCTGCAAGGCGAGAGGTGGTTCAAGGGGATGACTATGGATTCTTCATACTGTAATGATTATTTCAAGTCATAATTTCAGAACGAAAACCTGTCAAAAGGGATACCAAGGAGCCATATGTTAGAACACCATGACCAACTACTGAGAGTAACCTCTAGATATTTCACTTGTGAGGGGCCATTCAATAAGGTTTACTTGTACCATATTAGACTACTCATTCATTTTATAGGTTAGAAAGATCTAAATCTCCCATATTGTATTTGTATAAGCTTGGGGAAAATGGTTGACAAATTACAAGAAAATGTAAGCAATTTGAGCCTAGTCTATTTCATTTTAGTCTTATCAAATTATTAGTCCTTGAGGAGATTAAGAAAAAAAATAGGGAATGGAGTTATTGTTTGTGTACATCAAGATTTTGTGTAGAAACCACTAGTTCCCCACCATCAAAGGGAAGTACCGCTTCCACCAGTTTTAAAGCAGCTTCCAACAGTTTAAAATGGAAGAGAGGAAATGATAAAGAACAACAACCTATTATGATTGAAACCCCCAAGACTACAACCAAGACTTCTCTTAGCAAAGGATCCAAGAAAAAGGGTAAAGAGCCACTACAGGGTATAAATACAGTTGTAAATATTGAACAAACCCATGATAGTAAGAGAGGAAAATTGAAAGGCAAAAAGCTCCTTTTCACTCCTAAAACAACAAAAATGGAAAAACCCAGGAGGAACCTCACCAGGTCAGTAGCAAAGAAACTAATTCCCATAGATGAGACATCTCCCTATCATGAAGTTGAGGATATTGTGGAAGTCCATGCTCCAACAGGAAAAAAAATGATGTTTAGTCTAGAATTACTTGACAAAGAAAAACTTTATAGACCTGTAACCCGATCATCAATAAGGAAGCAAGTTCATGATGAAGACATCAAACCTGAGATGCCTATTCATTGTGCTACTGAAGAAGTTTTTGAAGCTCAATATCCTTCAAAACAAGATAACATGACATTTAAAATACTAAGGAAACAATTGAAATAAGATCAGGCTGGGATTGTACAAATAAGGGAAGAAAATAGGCAAATGAAAAGGAATATAACATAACATTTATATTTGTGTGAAGAATCCTTGGAGATCAGCAAGAGGATGGTAAGGATATATCTGCCCTTACACAAAAAAGTAAAATTTTTGTACAGATAAAATAGAACATTGAAGGCAAAAGAAAGACTGAGGAAATAACAAACTGCAAAGAGGAATCTAGATTTGTTGGCCCAAGTTGCAGTGGAATAGTTTGGTAATTGTTATCAAACTAATCGGTAGGTGCGTACACTAACAGATCTCCCTAGATCCACCTGAATCTAGAACAAAATAGGATAGGACATGACTCTTTCCCTAAGTTGCAATCATTGAATTTTCTAGTAAGGAGGAACAAGTGACATACCTTTGTATCGCTTCCTTAAGTCTCTATTGCTCCCGCTTCGCTCTGGTGCTCTCGTGAGGTCAAGTCCAAGACAACACAAACCAACCAAAGTGAAGATATCATAATTTATTCAATGTCAACTTATGCATATGATCAAGGAATTATACAATAAAGTAAGAATGACTTTATGGGAAAGGGACATGCCGTTGTATTATATTAATTGAAAGTAGAAGATACAACCTGATTGCCTTGATGTCGCAAGATTCCTTTCAGTGACCCTTGGTTCCAAGACACACACTTTCTCTGTACTTGCATGAAGAAGATCCAATTGCTCTTGATAGACCAGCTAGAGTCCCCAAGCTTCTGTCTAAACAGGGTTCTTCACACAATTCCTTCACCAATTCTTCAATTAATCTTGCTTAACCTTTTCCATGAGAAACCTTTCAATATATAGGAGAAGGAGGGATGGTTACATGGATGAGGATGATCCCATCAAATCTGAGAAGTCAGTAAAATGACAACCATATGAATGCCAACTTATTTTCTAGAAGATTCCCTTCTAGAACCCTCGAGACCTCTTCTCTCTTCCAAGCTTGAAAACAGGTCCGCACCCTATGTATGGAGCAAACTGCGAGAAGTTCGCACCCTAGATGAAGGTGTCTTACGAGAATGAGTCATTCTCGCACCCTAGGTCATATGCAGCCTACGAACTCACTTTGAAAATATTTTTCTGGAAGGATACAAGATCCACTTTTCTCAGACAAAAAGTCCTTTTTGGGAGCCTGAAAGCACCATTGTTAATACATCACCAGGATGACCAAAATCATGGGTAACAGAATGCCCCCGAAAGTATGAGGTCAGAATCAGTGACAACCGAAATACTTTGTAAACTGCGGGTGTGTCTCTGAAACCAAGAGTGCACTTAATCGAAAACCTGCAAACAACCAAGCATCGGCAGAATACAATACCAGTTCTGAGGTAGACATCCCCATACTCAGATCACAAACTGATGACATCATGAACATGGGTCATGGCCACCAATCATACACCATGGATCCATGTCATCAAAATATCGCATAGCCACCAAGAATACACTGTGGATCTATGCAAGAAGATTCAAATTAAGACGACATAGCCACAAGACATACAAAGTGGATCTATGTGTCGATGCAAATCATGCATACTCCATCACAACCTAGGTCAAAAAGATAAAACCCAGGGTCTTCAATCCCATTACCTAGAAGTACGAATCTAACCATGTGATTACATGTGTCGAAGTCGAACATGGTAGAAACCACTTGATTACCGGTCAATGATGCAACTGTTAACAAGTGCGAGGGAAATAACCATTAATGTCAATGACTCCCAAGGTATACTAGTACAATAAAATGAATGTTAATAAATGCGCTGAGGTTGAACATTTAATGGAATATCTCGATCAGGGATAAATGATGAAAACCTATTGTCAGAAGTGAGAAAACCTGCCATTGAGGCATGCAAGTTCCAAGGTACCAAATAATTTCTAAGTCTTGTTTCCGAATAATGAGTTGAAGTCGATGGAACAAGACTCGTCACAGGAGGGCCTTGATGTATCCCCCATCAATGACATGAAATAAGTAACAGAGTTTGAAGGTGAAACAAAGTATGAATATAGATGGACATGGAATCAGGGAAGGCTGACTAGGTAAGAATGGACAACTGCAGATGGCTAACTCAATAGAGGTTTCAGATGAACTTCTCTTGAACATATGAACGACGTGACAAATGATTTGGCAGCACTGACTCAGAGACGACTTAGGATATGACCTTGTAACAAGTCGAATGAGAGACAAACGGATTTTCCAAACCAACTTTAGATAATGAACATGGGGTGTCATGTTCAAGAGCGACACTTACTACCAATAATATGAATACAAAAACACATCCCTTTCCCAAATTCCCCCCCACCATTTTTGGAGAGTACCTCTTTATTTTTACACAAGATTGAGGAGGATAACATATGCTTGTTGATGTAAGTTCATCCTTCAGATGAGTCCCTCGGATTATGTTTAACAAACCCCAGGAAGGAGTGGTTCGGTCCCATTACGAGTCTTTAGATGTTTGTTTAACGAGTCCAAAGATAGAAAACTCGAAGGTTTTTCATGATTATAGAGTCTGAAAAACACTCAAAAGAGAACTCTCTCAGTTCCTTTTTCATAAAGTAGTCTGATGAGACCGAAAAAGAGATAAATTATCACCCAACAAATGCTTTCTTCAAATACTTTAACGAGTGTGAAAATAGCAAGATCACTTGACAATCTTTTCATGTTTAGAGAGTCTGAAAAGAGCTTAAAGAGGACTCCAGGGGGTTCCTTTTTTGTATAACCTTTATGAGCCTGAAAAAGTGATAAAAGTGTGCTCGATTACGTTCTCATGTATTTTCGAGCGCGAGAACGAACAAAGACCAAGCTCGAGGTTTTGTAAAAAACCATAAAAAATAATTAAACATGCGATGAAAAAAGAGAGAATGTTTGTACTCCTTCGTGTGGACTTTGAAGTCATCATATCTGCAAAATTCATACTCATAGGGCTATTAGGAATTAGGTTTGATGAATAAAATAATTATAAAAACCAACAAAAATGGTAAAAGGTAAAATATAAGTGGGTAAAAGTTCTTTTACCATAGTCATTGTAACTTTGCCAAGATTTTAACCCCAAAACCCCTCTTTTGCCCTTGAAATTTAGTGCTCGATTGTGGAAGGTATGAACAACCGTTTGGTGAACCATCTCCATCAATGAGGTAATCTCCTTGTCTTCTACCTTTTCATGGTTCAATTTTTTGTTTTCATTGGAAAATTTCAAGTTTTTGAGCTTGTTTTAGGGCCAAAATTCGTGCCCAGACGTTCTCGGAGGCTAGCCATACGGGACCTGCAAGAATGCATGATTCTTGCAGGTGGCCCCAAAGGAACCTGTGAGAACTTCACACTGTGCTAAAGGGGCACCTGCGAGAACCGCAAAATGAAAAATTACTTTGGTTTTTTTCTCAATGAAAAATGTGCCAAGGCTTGAAAAGAGTTGTTGACCTTCTTCTTATGGTTCTTGTGTAGGCATTTGACTGTCACAATGGTTCTAGAATGGCGTGAAAGAGAGCATGAAGAAGATGATTCTATTGTTGGGAATGACCCGGGCACCTTTGCCACTTTGCGAGACTGTGGTCTACTGAAATTCTTTCAGATCCCAGGTATGAGGGCCCAAGTCAGGCTATTGGAGTACCTCATTCATATGTGGGACATGGACCAAAAATTATTCTACGTATGGGTCCACACATTGTCCTTGGATATCGAGGACATTTATTTCCTAACATGACTGTCACGGTGTGGGTATCACGCTATCTTGACTAGTAGTCGGGGTGGTGGGCTGCCTATGAGTGAGTATTGTCATTAGTACTATGTTCCAAAGGCGGAAAGAAGAAAAGGAAAGGTGGCCATTTGGGGTGTCTAGGATTTGAACCTTTGCACTATCCTGTTCACCATCGCTCATATGGCTGGGAGCGCTGCTCTACACATGGATCTCCAGAGCTATTTTCAGTACGCCATAGAGTGTACTGAGCCTCGGGTCTTTAACTGGTCAGACGCAGTCCTTCGTAGCGTAAAGAGGCAGTTGAAAAAATGTAGGAAAGGTGACCTGAAGCAATTTGGGTATGGATCACTTTTGGTGTCCTTCTTTCTTGAGAGGGTTCCCTTGTTGAGATTGCAGGTTGATTGGAGTTTACCAGCTCCAGAGGATCTGAGGATGTTGAGGTGGTGCAACCTCATGGCTCAACATGTAGCTGGGTCGATCATCAAATACAATGATTCCTTCTTTGACTGGTTGCGGCCACAAATGTTGATGGTCGATGATTATTCTTATGTCTGGTTGGATTTCCAAGGAGATCTGGATTTGGCCTTACCCGAGGACGCTCAATGGGGAGATCTAGGTAAGAAGTACACATTTTTTAACTTTTTAAATGTTTTTGTGAGTTTTATCATATGCAAATGTTTTTATGTTTGTCCAAGGT
This sequence comes from Picea engelmannii, assembly GCA_009831015.1. Classification (NCBI taxonomy): domain Eukaryota; kingdom Viridiplantae; phylum Streptophyta; class Pinopsida; order Pinales; family Pinaceae; genus Picea; species Picea engelmannii. Next base: position 1,617,303 of record ML781591.1, on the reverse strand, counting down.
CTAATTACAAAAATTATTTTTTGATGACACAGACATGGGGCCTTATCGACCTCCGGGTACCTCTCCTATTCAGCGATGAGGAGAGGTGGCTCCAGTGCCATGATGGGATGCTGAAGATTATGAGGCAGTGGAACAAAAATTAGAGGGGTTGACTGCTGACATTCTAGACATGCCTCTCGGAGAGGTCCCGTGGTGTTATCAGCGTCATACGGTGGGCGTGTCAGAGTCTATTGGCCAACTGCTTCGTAAGGTTTCTCGGGCAATCGTGTGTTATCATGAGCGTCATCCATGACGTTACTTTGTAGAAGCTACGAGCTTCATATTTTGAAATTTTGGTCCTTGGACAGAGCTTTTTTGTAAAAACGTTTTGATCATTATATACATATGTACAACTTCTACCAGTTTATCTTGTGTTATGTGATGCATGTGATGTGGTTGGTTTATAAATGGCTCAAATGTTTGTCTAATACATAGTTAGCTAATGTATCAGTTAAAGTATTTAGACATCTAGGAATATGCTGATCCAAGAGGCGAATTCGCAAATATACCCATAATAAAGTAGGACTTTGAATAACATAGACATTACTTAACTGTAGTACTACTAGATTCGAATCGAGTCGTACAACCAAGTGACGGATACCGAGTGAGATAGAATAAATCAACAATTCAATAACGACGCTATACTCTGCAATATTGTTGGTCGCACGACCGAGGCACACACCTCGTAGAGTGATAAGTTTGTTTGTAGGGGCATAAATTGCCCACGCAGCAGAAGCAAGGTTCTGAGTACTACGGCTAGCGCCATCAGCGAAGCCAATTTGGGGTAGCGAAGACTCCGACATCTGGAAACCAAACACAACGTAACATAAGGGCAGAGACCAGATAACAAAAAAAGCATACTACAGTAACACACAAGAAGTATGATACAATAAAATACAAGTACTCATGCACAGGTGATCTTATGCATAGTACTTCTTTAAGTACAACCCATTTCTAGGTTCACTCAAAGGGATACCATCGTAATCTAATAACTCATAAGCTCCTTTCTCCAAAACTCGTCTAATGATATAAGGACCTCACCACATGGCTTCGAATTTTCCATCTCCTAGCATATCTCGATCTTATTCGTAGAGGAGAACCAGATCTCCTTCGGAGAAAACGCGAGGCTTGACATGTTTGTCGTATTGGGCCTTGACATGTTTCTTCTGGGCTTCTATGACTAGGGTAGTGTCGCGTCGAGTTTCATCTAATCGCATAAGATACAATAGATGTTCTTCCTCGACAGAAGTGTTTGGTAGGAGTTCGACGGCTAGTTTTAAGGAGGGTATCTCACATTCAATCTGGAGGATGGCTTCTAGACCATAGACTAACTAGAATGGTGTAAACCTGGTATCAGAGTTAATGGACGTCTGGTAAGCCCACAATGTTGAAAACAACATTGTGTGCCAACTTGTTTTGTGAATCCCTATCATTTGTCGAAGCATGGTTATGAGAACTTTGTTAATTGCTTTGACTTGGTTGTTGTCTTGTGGCTAATAGGGCATTGAGTTTTCATGGTGAAGACCCAACTTTTCAGTGAGTTCGGACATCATGAAGTTCTAAAGTGGCTATCGTGATCAGTGACGATAGCCTGAGGAACACCAAAACGAACTATGATGTGATTGAAAATGAATAATGCTTCGGTCTTTCCAGTATTTTCAAATGTCGACATCGCCTTGCCCCATTTCGTAAAATAATCTATGGCTACAATAATGTATCCATGCCCCCCGGCCGAGCGGGGGTGACATGTCATGAAATCGATACCCCATTTTGCAAAGGGACCAACGGATACAACAGGGTGAAGAGGAGTAGTATGTGACCGTATCTTATGATTATAGGTCTAGCAAGCGTGGCATTTTTGGATGTCGAGTATGCAATCGTTAAATAAAGAAGGCCAAAAATACCCTGCTCGTAAGATCTTTTGGGAAGTAACATACCCAGACATATGACCACCAAAGGCTCTAGAATGGCAGTCATTTAAGACTTTCTCGGCTTCGTCAAACGTGAGGCAGCGTCGAAAAACTGAGTCAATCCCACGATGATAAAGAGTATCATCGAGGATAATATATTGACGGGCTTGGTAGTGTATTCAACGTCGGTCAGTACTAGACAAATTGGGTTGGAAAGTCTAGGTTTGGAGATATTTGATGATATCTCAGTACCAAAGATCATCAGAATTAATTAGGAAAAGGGATTCATCAGGTAATGAATCGGCTGCTACATTTTTCGTTTCGGAGTAGGGAAAATATCATATCAACTCGGCAAACACTAACGACTTCTTGGACTTAGCTCGTTCAAATTCCAAGTCAAACTCCTGGAGTATCATGATCCATTTGGAGTATTTCCCCCCTAGCAATTGACGGGTGAGAATGTGTTTCATAGGGTTGCAGTTAGAAATTACCATAGTCTTGCGAGAGAGTATATAGTGTCGGAAGCGTTGAACTGCTTGGACGGCTGCCAAGGCCAGTTTTTTGACATGTAAATACTTGGTTTCTGTAGGCATTAGACTTTGACTCAAGTAATAGATAACATGTTCATCATGAGAATCATCCTCCTAGACAAGAACCATAGCGATGGTATAATCTGAGGCTGCGAGGTAGAGGAAATAACCGCGACTGTAATCGGGGGGGAAGAGAAGTAGAGCATGTGTCAGGGATAGTTTCAGAGCTTTGAAATCTTTGTTTGCGATGGTATCCCAGATGAACTCAAACCCCTTTTTGAGCAGTTGCGTAAATCCAAGAGTTATCTCGGCATAGTTGGGGATGAAACAACGAAGAAATTTTTCTTTCCCTTGCAAACTTTGTAACTGGCGAAGTGTAGAAGGAAGAGGGAGATTGAGAATCGCCTCAACCTTTAAAGGATCTACCTTGATCCCTTGATGTGAAACAATAAATCCTAGAAGTCGACTGGATTCTATGCAGAAAACGCATTTGTGAGGATTCAAGCGTATATGGTAAAACCGACATCCGAGGAAAATGGCTCGGAGGTGTACAGGATGATCAACTCGGTGCATGGAATGAGTGGGCAAGTCATCAAGATATGGTTGCACGATGTGCTTGATATTATGGAAATCATAAGACATAGCACGCTGGAAAGTTGCGCTAGAGTTTTTAAGACCGAAAGGAAGTTTTCGATAAGCAAAAGTGCTCCAAAGACAAATAAAAGAGGTTTTTTGTTGATCCTCGGGAACAATATTGATTTGATTATATCCGGAGAAACCATCCATCAGAGAGAAGATTTCACTTCCAGCACAATCGTCGACAATCTAGTCGACGAAGGGGGTAGGAAAGTTGTCTTTAGGACAAGATTTGTTAATATCCCTATAATCAACGCACACACAGATTGTTCCTTTTTTCTTGTCGATCGGGACAAGATTGAAAACCCAGTCAGTGAGGGCCACCGGGTAAATAAATCTGGCTTTGAGAAGTTTCTCGACTTCAAGCTTGATAGCAGCCGCTTTACGTGGGTTAACTGGACGAAAGCATTGTCAGATGGGTTTAGCATCCGGGTATGTCTTAATCTCATGTATCACAATGTCGATGTCAATACCTGACATTTCTTCATAGCTCCAGGCGAATACATCACAAAATTCTTTGAAAAGTGACTTGTAGGTGATGATTTCATCAGGGGAACACGAAGCTCCGATATGCACATTTTCGACAATTCCAGGTTTGATGGATATGTCAAGGGGAATAGTGGGTGAGATATTGCTTAAGTTCCCTTCGGAAAACATGTTGTGTGTGGACTCAGGAACAATGGAAATGATGACAACAGTCGATGGGGTCGAGATCCGTTGGTAGCTCTCGATGGTGTGTTGTTCCAGGAAGAGGATGGAACGGTGATGTCCATCGTTCCAGGGGGTGTCTTCCATGACAGACATAATCATCTTGTCCATGGGAAAAATGACACGGAAAGGATATGGAGATAAATCACCAAGAGATGAGGTAGAAGGGGTTGTTGATTGAATGCCCTGATAGGTAGATTCAACCGGACTCAAAGGCATCTCGTCACCGTAACGAAGATGATCACCAGGGTCGGGTACCATCCATGGGTCGTGAGACGCAGGGGTTTCGTGAATTGAGGTGGAGATCATGTTGATTGAAGTGACAGATGGGTGGGGAACATCAGTTGGTGGAATGGGGAAGGTACCCATTAACGAAGAGTCTTTGAGAAGGCCTACACTGACGTTCTCGTTTCCGGGGGAGGTTTGGAAATGAACAGTATGTTGCCAATACGCGTATCCGAGTTAAAGAAGGATAATTGGTCGATGGTAATTACCTTTCCTTGATGTGGGAAACGTACAAAATGAAAAAGAGTTGACACAACTGCGTGCATGGAATCAATCCAACTACGACCAAGAATAAGGTTGTAATCGAGAGGAGCATCAAAGAGTTCCACTTCAACTTGGACCGTTTTACCTTCTAACATGATTGGCAATGAAGGAAGGACACCGTAAGACTTAAAACCAGAGCCATTGAAGGCTTTAAGTGTGTTATGGGATTCAGTCAAAGAGGGAGAGCTGATGGATTTCTAGCAGGTAATAGACATGACACACATCGAGGCACCCTCGTCGATAAAAGTTCTACAAATGTTTTTGTCAGAGACAATCACTTGTATTTGGAATGCAAGTTGAGGGGGTAACCTTGGAATCTGATCTTCCAAGTCAAAAATTATTAAATTTGTATCCGTCGGGTCGATTCCACAGATAGGTTTCAACAGTGCCTTCTGTTGTATGGGACAACTTTGAAGGACTTCGAGGGCTGACATCCTGGATGGTGCTTGGGCCAGATCTTCAACAATGTTGTAGTTCTGGGCAGCACGAGCATGAGGATTGAAAGCTAATTTCTGAACGACGCCCTTTGGAGGAGGGCGAAGAACTGTGTCGAGGCTTGGTCATTCGAGATAAAGAGGACCGTTGGTAGGTGGACTCGTGGGAGATGGTTGGACCAATGAAGGAGGTATAACATCAACCTTCTCTTTAGAGGGAGAATAATCTTTGGCTCGAGTGGTAAGTGTGATGTCACTTTTATTTGAATCACCTGTACACATTAAAACATAAGATGTAGTGGAGGGGGATGGTTGGTCGTGAATGACCAATTGGGCCTGTTGTTGATAAGGGAAGGGTTGTGACAAAATGTTCGGAGTGGGTGGTTTCGGGGCCCCTTGAAGGAACTTCGTAACCTTGGCTCGTCGTGGAAAATCCTTGGTGTAGTGATCATCACCACAGATAAGACAAGGGTATCAGGGTTTGCGCTTATCCCTATCGTCAACAGGTGGTGTTTTGGTTCTCTCTGCTTGCGACGTATTTTTGTCCTCCTTATTCTTACCCTTTCATTTTCTGGATTTGTTTTTACCAGCGAGGGTAGATTGAACATCATTGACCTCATAAGTCTTGTTAGTGGAAGGGGTAGGAGACAGAGAATTTTGAACATTAGAAGAAATGGGTTTGGGGTTGTTGCTTGAGGTGGAATGTGGTTGGGCATGGAAAGTGCCAATCACACCGTCGGCTGCATGAGAAGCAGCAGGAGTAGTAAGTGGCAGAAGTAGAAGGATGAGGCACATCAGGGAGTAAGTCGTAAAGAGTGTTCATTTGTGAGTAAACAAGGTCAAGGTATTGAGAACGACTAATGGCCTGTTCTTCCGTGACAACTCCACCCATGGCGATGTCACGACCAATGTCATTCACAAATGATTTCGTGAACCACTCTGCCAGCAACTGATCAGGAAGTTTGAGTTTGATGAGACGTCGTCTTCGTCGCCACTTGTGAATGTGATCGGAGATATGAATGGCTTTCTTTTGTTTGAAAGAACTCAAAATATCAGTCCCTGTCTCGTAGCAGATTGGTAACTGGTAGTGGGTGAGGAAATCCATAGCTAGGGTGTTGAAGTCTGTAAAGAAACCTCGTGGTAATTCTATATACCACTTCACAACAGAACCCGTGAGAGTTCGTTGAAAAAGGCGTAGACGAATAGAGTCATCCATCAAGGAGTTGGATGAGCACCAGAGGTGAAAAGTCATGGCGTGATTGTTCGGGTCCTCTCCCACTTTGCCGTCAAATTTAGGGATGTTAGATGGTATTTTGGCCAGTATAGCGGGCCATTGGGGAGAGTGACAGATCAGATCATTTAAAATCCTCGACAGATCCAGGAGGTCCAAAGTGGCTAAAAAGGGTAACTGTCTATTCACATGTGGGTATTGGTGGATTTGGGGAGGGAGTCCCATCGGCAAACCAGTGGGACCATAAGTAGTTTGCATATAATGTGAAGACCCAGGCAGATTTGGTGGTTGTTGTGGAGGAAAGTAACTCATAGGATTGTATCCTTGAACAGGGGTATGGGGTTGATCATTCGAGCCCCAAATATGATTAGACGTACCTGGATATGGTTGGCCTATAATAGGAGGTATAATGGATGTAGTCGGAGGATGTTGCCCCCCATTCGATTGAGGATTATGTTGTATCAGATGATTCCAATACTAGGCTAAGGATGGAGGTATGTTTTGTCCATAGGGTGGGGTTGGTGGGGGTTGTCCTCCAATCGAGGGTTGTGTTCCAATCGGGGGTTGTGTTCCAATTGGGATTTTCCCTGCAAGGGGGGCTTGAGTCAAACCTCCTTGGTGAATTTGTCCACCGATAGGAATCTGGTAAGTTGGTGTGAACGACGAAATGGTGCGATTAGGATCAGTGCCGTCAATAGAGGACAGAGAAGGTCCTCTGAAAGGAGGCCGAGGAAGTGTCGGAATGAAAATCGAAGGGGAGTGCCCAGAAGAAGAGGGACCACTAGGAGTTTCATATGCGATTTGCATAGGAACGGGAATTGAGGCATTTAATGCACGGTATCCAGGTGGAAGAGTCGGGGTGACTCTGGGTGAAAATGGTGTGCCAATAGGGTCTTGGCTAGCCGTGGTAATCCTGGTGTGAAGACTCGTAGTATCTGTGTAATGGACCATTTGTAAGGGAAGATTCAAGATGTGGTTAGCTCGCAGAGCTTCTGTACTAGGAAAATAATAAGCAGTAGTAAAAGGTACTATGTCTGTGTCATAGGTTTCGGGGAACGCAAGTGAGACGGTGATATCAATGCCCACTCTTGAACCAAAGAGATCTCGTCGAAAAATGTCAGTAGTACAAAAAGGATCTTGGCCCTCAGGTCCTGGAAAAGGTCCAGTCTGTGATCCAGAAGACAAAACAACTAAGTCTCTGGAAGAATTCACTCGCATAATACGTCTCTCAGAATCGGGGTGAAGTCGAAAGTCCTCTCGAGAATTGGTAATTCAGAACCGTTCTAGAGAGTCAATTCTTTCCACTTGTGGAGTGGTGACATCTTGGACTTCACTATGTTGAGGAGATCCCTCTGGTGAGATGGTAGGCAAGGGTTGAGAACCTTCTAGATTTTCTGGGGGTAAGCCCTACATTCTACGTGAACGACATGGAGGGTGTATTGTGAACGAGTTAAAAACTTACGAAGAAAATTCTATGGTCAACTTGGGTAAAAAAATAGCATGCACTAGTAAACAAAATCTAGGAAACAATACCAAGCAAACAAGACCTTCTAATTCCAAAGTCACTAGTTGGTGATGAAGTCCAATGTCACAACAACGAGATGAGAAGGGGCTGGGCTAGGGTGGAAAAGTTACGTTGACGACCTGCTTAATGAACTTACGCCCTGGTTCAAGCTCCCACACATAATCGTGGGTATACCCTCCAAGGAGCCTGAGTGAGTCGGGCCGCCGTCAATTCTAGGTACCGTGAAGACTTTCCCCTTCATAGTCACCTTATGTAAGACCCTAATCAGATAGGCCACTAAGGTTACCACCAACAACAATAAATCCTGGGGGGACAGTCAACAATCCGATCCACACGCAAGGGCAGGGTTTCTAGCCCGAAATCAACTTGAGAGGCTTCCACTCATCATTGTGGGCATGCCTCTGAGTGACCCCTGTAATACGTGCAATATCTACACCGATATCAACAACGTAGGGTGAGTAACTCTGTCAATATCAATGCAACCTCGGGTTTGACCCTTGTGTGAGAAGAGCTTCCCAGGACAAAATATTGCAAATGGAATTTGACACTCCTGAACACAAGATGCTATTGTGTGTTTTTTGATTTGGAGAGTGTATCTCTCTGCCTATTCCAAAGTTCTAGCCTAGCTAATTGTTGGTGTAATAGAGTCCTGGAAAAGAGTTACTAGTTAAATTTTAAAATTGCACATTATTATTAAAAGCTGTCGTTACTCAAAGGTGACGGAAATGAAACCGATGTTGTGTGAGACTCTGACCCAACAATGCATAGATAGGAATGAAAAATATCAATTCTTGTTTGATGAATCCTATTTACATGAGGGAAAGAGGAGTTTTCTAGAACAATATTGAACTACGATATACAATCATCTTTGAATCACGTAATAATGGAAATTCTCTATTTGTTCTATTTCAACAATTGATTTCCAATATTCTCAAAATAAAAATGCTTTTAAGAAGAAAAATGTTTTTACTTTTCAAAAAGATCCACACAACAGTGGCGAAACTAAGGAAAACCAATAACTAATGACAAGCAATCATACAAAACCCAAAACCAATAATCTTTCAATGAAGACAAAAATGACAAGCATACAAGGCTAGTATTTTCAAATGCATGAGAGCAACAATTTTTCAAGCAATGGGCATTTGAGAAAGACAATTGATCCCAACTCCTGAACCAATCAACGATTCCCAACCAAACAAGCACTCAGATTCCAGGATCAGAGATTATATCCTTGCTAAGAAAAGGTCGAGAGATGACAGTTGAGAAAAATGAACAAGAAGTGCTTTTGATTTCCAAAGACTAATCATTCACAAAAATCTGAAGTCAAGAAACAATCAATCAATGGTCCAAGAAGTTCTCTTCAGAAACACATACAAATATAGGTATCTGGGCATACAAAAGACCTTAATCTCAAAATTTTGCAAAATGGGTTCGCAGGCAAGCAGTAGTGTACAGTGTGAGAATGGAGCATTCTCGAAGGTTGGTCACAATAAAAGTGCGAGAGGTTTGCACTGGACTGCACAGTAGGGTGCGAACTCTAGTAATTCTTGTAGGCAAGAGAAGGGTTCAGTGCAAGAATGACTGAAACTAGGAAAAATTTGAAAAAATGACAAAGTTTTTGAAGGGACTTCTGGACCCAAAGAGTCTGTCAGGGTCCCCTAGAGACTCATAGATTGATAGAAATGAGAAAAGGTAAGGCAAGATAAAATGGTCGAGGAAAAACACAAAAAACCACCAAAAAATGGGTTGCATCCCCAGTGGAGTTGCCAATTTTGTTATCTAACTAATCGGTAGGTGTGGACAGTAACAGATCTCCCTAGATCCACCTAGATCTAGAACAAAACAGGACATGACATGACTCTTTCCCTAAGTTGCAATCATTGAATTTGCTAGTAAGGAGGAACAAGTGACATACCTTTGTATCGCTTCCTTAAGTATCTGTTGCTCCCACTTCGCTCCGGTGCTCTGATGAGGTCAAGTCCAAGACAAAAAAAACCAACCAAAGTGAAGATAGCACAATGTATTCAATGTCAACTTATGCATATGATCAAGGAATTACACAATAAAGTAAGAATGACTTTATGAGAAAGGGACATGCCGTTGTATTATATTAATTGAAAGTAGAAGATACAACCTGATCGACTTGATGTCGCAAGCTTCCTTTCAGTGATCCTTGGTTCCAACACATACACTTGATCTGTACTTGCATGAAGAAGATCCAATTTCTCTTGATAGACCAGGTAGAGTCCCCAATCTTCTGTCTAAACTGGGTTATTCAAACAATTCCTTCACCAATTCTTCAATTAATCTTGCTTAACCTTTTCCATGAGAAACCTTTCAATATATAGGAGAAGGAGAGATGGTTACATGGATGAGGATGATCCCATCAAATCTGAGAAGTCAGTAAAATGACAACCATATGAATGCCAACTCATTTTCTAGAAGATCCCCTTCTAGAACCCTTGAGACCTCTTCTCTCTTCCAAGCTTGAAAACAAGTTCGCACCCTATGTATGGAGCAAACTGCAAGAATTTTGCACCCTAGATGAAGGTGGCCTGTGAGAATGAGTCATTCTCGCACCCTAGGTCATATGCAGCCTGCGAACTCACTTTGAAAATATGTTTTTGGAAGGAGACAAGATCCACTTTTCTCAGACAAAAAGTCCTTGTTGAGAGCCTGAAAGCACAATTTTTAATACATCACCAGGATGACCAAAATCACGGGTAACAGTAATACTTAAGATATATCATATTTTTTTTATGAAGTTAGCTCAAAGTTTTGGAGGTGTTAGATCAATATTGGAGCAGTTTTGCAACATCAACAAGAAGGAATAGATATTTCGCAGTAACTTTAGCTATTTTTGCTGAGAAACTACTGAAACCAAGATTTCATAACAAATTTCATGGTTGTTGTGAAATCACACAGTGAGTTCATGTGGAGGCATTTTCAGCTACCATATATGGTGGGTTTTCTATGTCAGCGACATGATCGAATGATTAATAATTTTTCCACTAAAGATATGTAATGGAAATATATTAGGGTTGTATAAGTTAGTCAATAAATCAAACCCTAAATTATAGGAGTTCATGGAAAATTAGTTAGTAATCAATTTAATCAGTTTGTAACTCCTTTTTGAATGTGAAACCCTAACGATTTCAAATATATGGAGTTAGAATGAAGTGTAATGCTATATATTATCATGAAGAGGATTGTAAAATAGTTTGAGAGTTGAGTAAGAAAGAGACTGTTGGTGCTGTAATATTTTCTGATATTAATAAAAGGTTTTGCAGACAAAAATATTTGAGCCATCTCCTCAGAGATTCTTGTGTTCAACTATTGTAGTCAGTTTTCTTAGTGTATGTGTTTCTTTCTTTGTTTATCATTAAATGTGTTTGTATTCATTTGAATGAGAAATCGTTGATGCAAAATTCATTTTAGTATGCTCTGTATCTGTCTTGTTTCAGATATCCACTTATTCATTCTGATAAGTTTATGCATAATTCATTTAAATTGAATGCTCTATGTAGTTTTGAGTGTTTTCTCTTTCGTCTATCCATGCTTTAGAGATTGTAAGTATAGCAATAGTTTACTTTCTGGCCTTTTAGATTGATTGTTTTCTAACCAAGTTTTGAAAACTTGGAAATCATATCCCTTGTGACTCCATGCCCAATGGAAACTTCCTCTTAACTATGCCACCACTTTCATAAACCCTTTATCTACAGAAAATATAGCCACTGTCCTGATTGAAGAAATGGTAGGAAAGAGCCCACTTTGTATTGGAAGAAGGATAGATTCCAATATTAAATCAAGTCTATGGTTGCCTCTGGGATTTTATTTTGCAGCCAAGGAAATTTACAGAGTGATAACATTTTGGCGCCACTATCGGGGAGCGAAGGTGAAATATTCCCTGGGAAAGAATGACACATATTCAAGATCTAATTCTTGAGGGTAGTGTTATAACCCTAATTTTCACTAGACATGCTTACCTAGCATCATACCATCCCATATTCCTTATTTTCCAAAACACTACTGAAAAAATCTTCTTAAAAACCCTTTTTATAAAGGCCCATGCACCATGCTCCATTACTGCACGTGTGTACACGCTAGTTGACCCAAGACAGCCCACGTGTACCTACAAAAGCACAAAATAAGGAAAGTTGTTGACAAAACACACAACATTGGGTAAGTTAACTAAACCTTTTGGCCATGCATGGCCGGTCATTCGATCAAATACCTAGCTCCTTCTAACCTATAAATGAAGGGGTAGGGGTCACATTTGAAAGGAGGAAAATCACAGTAAAGAAACTATACCTGATTGAGCATTCCCTTTGTCCCAACCTTTAGCCATCCTTGTGAAAAGAGAAGTATAGAGAAAATCAGTTGAAAGACAGTGGAAGAAGAGCCCAGGACCAATATCGAAGAGCAGTAGCTAACTTTATCATTGTAAGGTATCATTGTGAAGTTAATAAGAGAATTTTTTTTCCCATCCCGCCATATGAGATTGTCATTATTTGAATATTGATTGCACCATTGATTAAATGGTGCAATCAATAGTTCATATATCAAATGCATGTGGAGTTCTTTGTTTGTATTTTGTGAATGCAGGTCAGCATTGGGAGGAGAGTTGCAGTCAAAGAACGAACAAGTGCAAAAAGGGATCGACACCAAACACAAAAAATAAGGTACGTCAACTTAATCTCTTGAGCCTTGTATTTACATATGAGTAATGGGGGTTTAGGCATGGGATGATGGTAAAAAGTAAGAATATTTAGGTCATTTATGCATGCATGATAAAACCCTTAGTGCTAGTTCATAGGAGGGATTTCCCACCCACAACAAAATTGGCGACCATACTGGGGATCTCTAGGGTTTCTCGGAATGTTTTTTCTTGGGTATTTTTAAGAACTGGTTTCATTCCTTGTTTTTAAAGTTTCTAAAAAAGTATGATCTTACAGAGTTTCTGGTCTTCCATACCATTTATCTATGTTTCTTTTCTTGACTGCATTTTTTTTTTGAGACCCACAGAGGTGCACGCAGCCTGTATAAGGTCTGCATGCGTGTACCCGTGCCCTACCTTCCCACAACCCACGTGTACACGCTAGTTGAGGAAGTGTCAATCGCGTGTATGATTCCAAAAAAAATATTTTAGAGAGGTAGTCATCCTCTTCCCTATCAGAAATAATCCTTCTCTAGGGTTTTCTGGAACTCTTTCTAGTATTTGTTGTTTGCAGTCTATAGCTTAGGTTTCACCTTAGATTGGTTTGTTCTATGAAGTTTTCCTTGAATTGTTTTCTTTTTTCTGTTAAAGTAAGTGTCTGAGTCTTAAAGAGATCCCGATTCTCAGTATTAGTAGTCTCTGCCTAGGCTTGATTTATTGGCCTTTCATTTGTCTTAGAGTTTTAGAGATACACGTGGCCTGTATAAGGCCCGTACGTGTGTACACGTGCCCTGACTTTACACATATCACATGCACATGCTTGTTGTTGAACTGTTAGCAGCGTGCCTATGGAGAAATTTTTTGTTTAAGGTGAGGCAATCATCCTTTCCTTTGAAAAGAGTTATACCTCTCAAGTTTTTGGGTCTCTGTCATAGCGGTCAGTAACTTAGGTTTGATCACAACTATAGCTTTCTTTTTCATTAAGAAGTTTTCCTCAAAATTTTCTTTTTATAGGGTTTTTAGACAAGTGTGTGAGTCCAGTTTTAATTTTCTTGTGTGTTATTTTTAAAGTGACTCTTTGCAATCTGTGCTTAGGCCAAAAGTTTTCTTGGTCTTTACTTGTTGATATTTTTCCTTTTTTCTTTGGGAGCACTCAAATAAAAAAGAAATATTTTATTTCTTTGTTTGGTTAAATAGTGTTGGTTTGCGTTAGTAACCAGGAAAAGGATTTTCTTTCATAAGTTCTTGACGGTTTACTTAGATCATAAGTAGCTCGTAGTTGAGTGAAATCTTGCTTTGATTTTGTTGTTCAAAGATCTTAGAAAATTTTTAGTTCGAAAAGTTGTTTAAGATTTGAGTCAAGAAGAAGTTATTTTGTTTCCAGCTTTCTGTTTATTTTTATTTCGTCTTTCAAACATCACTAGTTTCACTTTCATAACCATTGACTTAAGACAAACCATAAAATTAATGCTAAATCTAAAATTCATTATAATTTTTATGTTTGTAGGGCCAACCAACTAGTTTAGGGTTAGGGCCTTGAATTAGGTTGGAGAGGAAACTCTTCGACGCCATTAAATAAAAAAATTGAGTCTGAGTTAGGGAGTGTCCAAGTCCAGTATCGTGAAATTTATCAGGGACCCCCCTCTAACACAGGGGCTAAAAATGATGTCGCATGTGGAAAGGTAGTGGAGATAACCCCTCCAAAGTTGGACCAATCGTAGTGGAGAACACATATAGAGGGCTTGTCTTGAGATTTCGTCGATTGCATTTTCCATGGAGCTTCATGGGTCTCGAATCCATTCAAGATCCTCAGTTGTCTTCCAAACCACTTTCCTTAGATACAATTGATAGGTTTTAGGATTGATACCCTGCTCATTGTGGTCTACCCGACTGTCGATTGTTCGCACCTGGTGACTGTTCGCATGCTGGCAACCTAGTTTCCTATCTTTTTTAGAGACATACACAGGTGAATGCAAGGGTATACCATGGTACCTAGGATAGACATCTGACCATGCTTTGCAGAGTATACCTGGAGGGTTCTTCTGTGTTCGAGTTTCATTTGCACCAGTAAGTTTCTCTAGTGTTGGTTGTTGTAACTGTTTGTTATCACTGAAATTTTGTCCGCACATGCTTACAAGAAATCAACATCGTCAAACAGTGATGAAGTCATCCACGGACCTGAATTAACACCAAATAATTCATAAAAGGGTCAAAAACTATACAAAGTAGTGAAAAATTGAAGGGCGCTATGAAGACACTGGGCGCGCGCACACATGCGCGGAACAGGAACACAGAAATAGCGCACATGTGCACGATGCGCGACTGTTATCGTAAAAAGTTGTGCACCTGAGAAACGACACATTTATGAGAGTGGTCGACCTCCCACCCACTTATGGTTTAGCTCCCAAGTCGATTTGACACTCAAATCTGGACTGGATTCGATTGGATGGCTGGTCAAAGACCTAGAAATGCCCTAATTAGCCTCTTTTCACACTACAAACGGGTTGAACAATAGCTCAAAGGAATGCTATAAAAAGGCCATGGATACACTTCATTTTTCAAGGAATTCAAAGCAAATTTATGCTGCCATTATTCTCTTGAGGACTCCATCCTTGCCAAGAGTATATTTGCACCATTGCATTGGGCAATCCATCTCACCCCTTGAGTGGATTTGCAAAGAATTCTTTCATCATTTTCCATTTTTATTTGTTGTAAGAAGAGATTTCTAGTGGGGGTCCAAGAGCCCTCCCTTGGAGGAAGAAGGGACTCATAGTCCCCTTTCTTCTTGGTGTATTATTTCACTAATATATCAGCCTCATCATTGGTGACATGGGTCTTATTGTTCTTTTTGTTTCTATGTCCCTATGTTCATGAATTTAGTTGTTATGGCATTTCTTAGTTTAATTCTTAATTGTTGTTTTTTATTTCTTTCCCTAACCATTTTCCTTGCAGGTGTCCTGCTCAACAGACCCAACTGATCTTGCAAGCACCTCTATTTTGCTCACTAAGGTGATGGAAGAGGCGCAACACTGTTCTTCCAACTAATTTAGTGTTTTCTTGTTTTATCTTGGAGGGACTTTTTCTAGTGTGTGTTGTTTTTTTTAAATGAATAGAAATCCCTAGCGCATCTTTGATCTTCTCACACAGTGGAGGATCACGAGCTCCGTCAGTCACGAAGGCTTCTGGGCCTATCACCGGTTACACTGGAGCCACCTCTGCCACCACTAAGGTGAAAGCTATACCAACAAGGGTCTTTTGAAGCGATCGGGTCACAGGAAACTGTACCCGACCAACATCCAGAGGAAATGACCATTTTAGACCTCGGAGCGGAAGCTCTTAGTCCATACAAAACTCCAACCACTGATCTTTCATCACCCATCATCATACATATTCATCCTTACAAGTGCCAGACAGTGTCACATGCAACAATGGAAACAAATGATGCCACTTCTTCTGGGAACTATTCAATTCCCACTACAGTTGTCACCACAAGGGGTATTCCACCTCCTAACCCACCATCGTTGGTTCGATCCACCATGGTCTAAACCACCTCTACCTCGAGTAGTGGTCCAATCCCATCTATGGCAGTGACCACTACCCCTTTCAAACAGAGTGTGATAGGCCCTCTGTTCTCATATGGGATTCCTAGCTCAGGTACAAGTCCTTTACTTTCCTACTCCACTTTACAGACTTTAGGTCTGGGGGCAGGGGGCTCTAACACTCATCTTCAAGGAAACATGGGGGGCACTTCAGCTCCTTTTAATGCTTTCTCTTATGGGGGAGATCATATACCTCCTTCATCCCCTTCGCTCGGTGGCACCCACCAGTACTCCCCTGGGCCACCCACACACCATAGTTTATTTGGAGCAGGGAATCAAGGACCACCTTCTCATAATATGCCGGTAGGTTCGACACCGTTTTCTTTGTTCGGTGCATTTGGTAACAACGCTTTCTTGTCAACATCTTTCCCAACTGGGGGAAACCCTGGTTACGGACAACCTATTACTATGTAGGGTACTATTCCTTCATAGGGGGAAAACCTAGGAACTTCTTCCGCATCAGGACCTTGAAATTCTTGGCAAGGATCAATTCCCTTGTCAGGAATGTCGATCTGTGGAAATTATTTTCACAACCAATGGAACCCTGGACAAGGTGCTATTCCTATGCCCATGGGATCGACATGGGGAAACCCTTCCCAAATTCCTTCGAATGTAATGCACACCCAACCATCTATGTCCTATTTTGGGAATCAGTCAATGATGTCTCCTCACACGAAGAATCCATACGCTGGTCATGGCCATGGTTTTTACCAAAACCTCGGCTAGCAACCCAACTTTTCCTGGCAACCTATTGCTAGTCAAACTCCAAGCCCCTTTCCAGACTTGACAAGATTGTTGAATGACCCCATCTATCACGATCCACGTTGGCCTCCTATGCTGACAAAATTGCCTTCAGACATACCAAAGTTCAAGGCCAAGCTTAACGAAGATC
The DNA here is from genome assembly GCA_009831015.1 of Picea engelmannii. Lineage (NCBI taxonomy): Eukaryota > Viridiplantae > Streptophyta > Pinopsida > Pinales > Pinaceae > Picea > Picea engelmannii. The sequence goes on along the minus strand of ML781591.1, from coordinate 1,600,593 downwards.
CAGGGGATCATGTGACCACCTTCCATATTTGGTGCTCGTCTAATTTGTTGAAAGATGACTCCTTACAATTGTGATTGTTTCAATGCACTCTCATTGGGAGTGTCATGAAATGGTACATTGAGCTCGACCGCTCAAGATATTCTTCCTTCAGCGAATTGGCAATGGCATTCCTAAACCATTTCCAATTACCTATGAGATATGACACCGACACAGAATTGTTGGCCAATTTTGAATAGACAAAAGCGAACCATATCTCTGACCACATCCGAGAGTGGAGATGCCAGAAGAGTTTAATTAAGGTACCCATCCCACTAGCATTCCTACTTGAGTGGTTCCTTAAGTCTTTGGTCCCATAGCTATCCAAAAACGTCGCAACGTCGGGAGTGTTTTTCGAAGAAGATGACATCATGAGAGCTCAACAACTTGAGCTAATTTATTCTCAGTCTGGTTTACTGTACGAGGTTTTTCCCGATGCACCATGATCCATACTTGATAAAACCAGATAGAGAGTTGGACCACATGCCGATGGTAATGTAGGTTCAGCACAAACCAAGCCCGTTGAACAAATGACAAAACAAATGCAGCAATTGTCTATACAACACACAGCGGCCAACCAAACTATTGTTTCAGCTGCTCCCCCTACCCAAACGTCGGATGTACACATAGCAAAATCGACAAATCCAAAGGCCACCTAGTAGCCTAATGGAAAGAAAAAACAACAAAATAAGGGTAAGGGGGATAAGAAACCCACTAATAATTATGGTGGGGGAAACACTGAGAAATAGAAGGTGAGGTATCCATGCAACCTGTGCGTGGAAGACCACCCGACCCATCAATGTCATCGGCTTGCAGAGGCCCAAAATTTTGTGACACACCAATAGCCTGTCGTGTTAACCAATCCATTTCAACATGGGAAAAACCTAACCCAAGCCTCTACAAGCACGGAAGTCGACAGTCAAGGACCCTCTCCATCTTCAAATAATCCTGCATCCACGAATGTGTATATGATGAAAGGTGATGCTTTTATATCGACTAGAGCGCATGACTATAGTAAACCAAGCACTTTTGAGAATGGAAAATAAGCTAAAATTCCATCTCTTCCTCTCCAGATCGAGAAGACTTTGGGAAAAACAATGGCACACATCCCAAAAGGTGCGTTCAAGAAAGCTTCTCACAACCCAAATGCAAGGGTCGCCCAAAACTATTCTGTGGTGAAGGATTTGTCTCAAACCCCTTGTGCGATGTCCACTTTGGACGTCCTCTAAATATTCCCTTCCCAAAGGAAATCTTTGTTAGTTTCTTTAGGATCTACCGAGATTTATAATTCGGGTACAATCATGCTAGATACAACCGACTTAAAACCTCATCTACCTTACCACGTAGCGTTTCAGATAGTAGTGGCTTACCCCATGAAAAATTTTACTCGAAACATTTTCCACATAGTGGTTGATGAGGGTGCCTTGACATGTGTCATGTCGTTGGCATGTTGGAAGGCCATTGGCCATCCCATTTTTTCTTCGTCACCTACTCTTCTCACTGCTTTTGACGGTTGTTCATTCTGACCCCATGACATCATTCCCTCTTTCCCCGTGCAGCCAGAAGGAAAGACTGTGTGCGTCGAGGTAGAAGTATTCGATGCATCCCTCGACTACAATATCTTGTTAGGAAAGAGTTGGACTTATGCCATGCAAGCAGTGGTTTCTACAACTTTCCGGGTCTTATCGTTTCTACACAAGGACCAGATTGTGACCATTGATCAATTGTCTTTCTCCAGATTTGACCCTTCACTGGGGGCATCCTTGGTCCCGATGATTGATAATCCCCAACCAGGCATAGTCAATGTAGGGGTTGGTTTGTTTCCATATTTGATGGGTACCTTCGATTACCCGCCCCCTCAAGGCGATGTCAAGTTCATATCAGACCACCATAAGGTTGAGATTTTCCAAGTTTCGTCGTTTTTCATGACTTACTTCAACGATCCATGGATACTTCCTTCCCCATCGGTTATGATGGAAGGGACAGGGCACCCTGGCATGTCCATGCCCTTTTCCATAGCTGAAGTAGCGTACTCTTTAGTCCAGCAAGCTTCGGTCGACACAGATCCAACTCCTACACAAGATTTAGATCTGATTCTAGAGCCTATTTGGGCTCAAGGTTCTCTCGCTGATACCAATTCATTAGACAAAGCAATAATTGAAGCAATGACTTGTCTGGACAAACCCTGGGACAATCTCCATCACAAATCATACTTCCTCCCAGAGTTAAGCATAATCGAAGCAGGAGAATTCACCTTGACTATGACTGGAGATAGGTTGTGTCCTATTAATCCCTTAGCTACACATGAGGTTTATGCTGAGGGTAATATGGAAACTATCACTGAAACTATACCGATTAATATCTCCAGAACCCCTTCCATCATGGAGAATGTTTTCATCAGAGCTAACTATTCCCCTAAAGAGATTAAAATCTACACAAATATTTTTAAAGAATTCCGCGACGTTTTTGCCTGGTCTTACAAAGAAATGCCAGGCATTGATCCAAAAATAGTCGAACATGAAATCACAACTTATCCTGATGCCAAGCTAGTTCAGCAGAAGCTTTGTCCGGTTAATCCCAGGAAAGCAGCAGCCATTAAGGTTGAAGTCGAGAAACTGTTCAAAGCTGGTTTTATATATCCTATCCATTTGACCCAATGGGTGTCAAACCTGTGTTGGTCAACAAGAAACAGGGCATAATTCACGTATGTATGGATTTTCGTGATTTAAACAAGGCCTATCCAAAAGATCATTTTCCCACACCATTCATTGACCAGATAATCGATGAATGTGTAGGTTGTGAGGCCTTTTCCTTCGTGGATGGTTTTTCGGTATATAATCTGATACAAATCAACCCAGAAGACCAGCACAAAACGACATTCATTTATCCATGGGGTACATTCACGTATCGTAATATGCCTTTTGGTCTAAAAAATTATCGAGCGACCTTTCAGTGGGCCATGTATTTTGCTTTCCATGATCTCAAGCATATATTCGAGGCCTATTTAGATGATTTAGCATCTCGATCTTGCAAGAGAACGGATCCTCCCACACACCTCCGACTTATCTTTGAGCGATGCCACTACTTACGGATTCTCTTGATTCCAAACAAATGTAGCTTTTGCATAACATCAAGATGTTTGTTAGGTTTTATAGTGTCAACAACAGGGATCATGGTCGATCCTCTGAAGGTTGAGGCAATAGTTCTTTTGCCTCCCCCACGCATAGTCCTTCAACTTTAGAGTCTACAGGGCAAGGCAGAATTTTTGAGGTGTTTAATTGCCAACTACGTCGAGATCAAAAAGGGATTTATGTGCTTACTGAAGAAAGACATTCCTTTTCATTGGGACAATGCCTCTCAACGCTCCTTCGAAGCATTGAAACATTCCCTCACAACTGCCCCTCTGCTTCGCCCACCCAACTATAACAAAGATTTATTATTATACTTGGTTGCAGCAGAGTCAATTATCGGCATGGTCTTAGTTTAGGAAGATTATTTTCTCTTAGAATATGTGATCTATTACCTAAGCTGAGGCCTCGTCATATCAGAACTGAATTATTCTCATATCAAAAAACTTGCGTTGGCAGCAGTCCATGTTGTTCAACGGTTCCGTCATTATGTTTTGTTTCGCAAGACCACCGTCATTGCCATTTTGAATCTGTTTCGATACGTGTTGACACAAAAAGTAATAGGCAGAAAGATCAGTGGATGGATAGTCTTCCTCCAGGAATTCGACTTAGATTTTGTTTCGACGAAATCCAAAAAGTCACTGGTCTTCGCAGAACTTATTTCAGAACTTCCGGCTGGCTCAGGTGATGTTATGCCTGAAGAATCGCCTATCAGAGGAGATATGTTTTTGATCACATCTTCAGATCCCTGGTATAGAGATATACTTGTCTATCTCCAGACTTTGAAGTACCCCACCTCTGCTTCTCGTGATGAGCGTCGCCTTATACGCCATTAGGATAAGAATTATCTCATACTCGACGATATGTTGTATTGAAGAGGTGTAGAATGCATCCTGTTCCAATGTCTCACTCATGAAGAAGTAGTTATCATGCTTAATGATTTCCATACCAGAGCATGTGGCAGTCATTTGTCTAGGTTGGCAACAACCCAAAATATTTTACGAGAAGGTTACTTCTGGCCGACACTAATCAAAGATTGTATCGAATAAGTCAAGAAGTGCCACTCATGTCAGATCTTCTCTCGGAATATGAGGGCACATACTTCTCCCATGTTTCCTGTCATCATAGTTGGTCCCTTCACCAAGTGGGGGATTGATTACACTACATGCAACCCTCCTTTAGCAAGGAGGCACCGTTATATCACTATAACCGTAGACTACTTCATGAAATGAGTCGAAGCTATGATAACATTTAAAGATGATGGAGAGACTGCAGCTCTCTTTTTATTTAACCAAATAATATCAAGGTTCGACGTCTCGACAGATATTGTCACTGACCATGGCAGTCACTTTCAGAACCAAATGATGACCGAATTAACATCAAAGCTTGGGTCACGGAAAGAACATTCGTCACCCTACTACCCCCAAGAAAATGGTCAAGTGGAAGTTGTAAATAAATATCTTAAGACCATCCTACAATGAATGATCAACTCAGCCAAGTCAAATTGACATTTGATGTTATACTCGACATTATGGGCTTACCGAACGTCTATTAATACTGCAACCGGTTTCTCACCTTTTCAACTCGTTTACGGGCTAGAAGCAATCTTGCCTACAGAATGTCAGATCTCGTCCCTAAAGTTGGCAGTACAGTTATTGCCAGACACTTCTCCACTTGAAGAACAATTATTATACTTTGAGAGGCTCAATGAGCAGCATCATGATGCATCCCTATTCAATGAGGATCACAAACAAAAATTCAAGTGTCAATATGATCGGTCCGTTTGTCCTCGGATTTTATCTGAAGGCGACCTTGTCCTAGTATATGACCAAGATAAGGACCCCCTGGGGGCAGGCAAATTCAAACCCATGTGGTTTATACCTTTCATCATAAAAGAGGTTCTAAAAAAGGGCTCTTATCGTCTGGTTGAATTTGAGGGAAATTCTTTGGCAGAGCCTAGAAATGGGCTCTACCTCAAGAAGTATTACTCATAGGTAGGTCACCTTGGGTAACGTTTTGTAACATATGTATAGTCTTTGTACTATTACTTTCTGATTGCTTTTAGTATTATGGAAGTGTCATTTTTTGATGTTATCTTTTGTCACCATGGTAGATGTCAAGTGAATCAGAGGTGTTCATTGGGTACGCAGACGGTGCTAGACGGAACACTCGAAGGCTTGCCTCCACATCTTGGGTAATTTTTACAGCTCAGGGCCATTTATTATCTTCAGGAGGTATATGTTTAGGCGACACCACAAACAATGTCGTCGAGTACAGTGTAGTTATTGAGTTACTTCGTGACGCCTTGTCATTTGGTATCTCTCATCTCCGGGTCTATTTAGACACTTAGTTGGTTGTGTCTCAGTTAAATAGAGTCTACCATGTTCATGATCCAACTTTACACCGTTGATTCCTTAGGGTACATCTCTTAGAACGAAGGTTTGATTATATTACATATTTTCATGTTCCTAGGAGATTTAACCAAGTTACAGATACTCTAGCTAATCAAATTTTAGACTGGCATCTCGCACACATATAAAAATACATACACATAAACATGTAAATACATTTTTAAAGGAAAATATGATCCATAAGACACAAAAAGACATAAAAATCCATACATAATATCATAATCACCAGAGTACATAGGTGGATGCAAGTGCCTCAAAAAATATGACCAGTAACAAGTCATGGGGATTATGCCCTCAAAACATATATACAAGTGGAGCTATCAAAGTCTATACTAACTAAGGTCAAGGCATGTGAGCCCTGATGTGATAATCAACACCGTTTTCCAAATCCTGAAATAGTCGGACCCACGTCCGTGGTGCCCCCACTACATGCGGTTGCATAGATGGTGGCAGATCCTCAATCTCTGCCATGGGGATGGTGTGAGTGAGCGAGGTAAAATTTCACTCAACTTGTCTCAAAACCCTCTCAGCCTCACCCCCTGGAAGCTCTCCTGCTACTACTAGTCCCCCTGTGGCAGTAGGTGCAACCCCTGGCCAAGGACGATGCATGTTCATCGCATAATATGCAGGTCGCGAGGGTCCCACATCTGCACACAATAGACACATATCTGTCAAATACTATGGTATAAAAAAAAATGATATATAGAAAAAAACAACATAAAAACTATATATGTTTCAGAAAAAACAAAATGATGCAAACTTACCCATCTCACCTCGCTCCTCGCCTGGAGGTACAGGGATCTTGGGATCTCTCAAAATATCAATCCCATCATAAGGATAACCCTCTATGGTTGGGATCTGCCGTGACAACCAAGAAAATAAGTCATCATCAAAGGACTCATTGGTCTTTCCACCACCCTGTCATGGCAACAACACTGCCCATATGCAAACCGCAGGAAGAGAGGCCTGATGTCCTCATACCACCACTCGAGGACTGAAACTAAGAACTCTTTGAAAGAAGAAAGAGCATCGAATCATTTCAAACTCGAAGTTCCTCTATGTCTGCAACCGACAATTTGTCATCTGCCTCTTCATACAATCCAGCAATGTAGTTCTCCAGTCAAATATCTATGCATTTAAGCACTAGACTGCACAGCTCATCTATGCATGGGATGCCTGATGTAGAGCCATAGAACCAGTCATCCACCCAATAAGAAACACAATCACCCGCAGTGATAAATTGGTGATCCTGCTTATTGGCACCTGCGAGCTCGATCGTTCTATACCCGTGTCACAATGAAGTTCTATCAATTCTGATATATTGTGAGGCCCAGCAAGAAATGTCCAGAAATTGACTGGTTCCCCTCTCCTGGGGAGGCCAGTCAAAAAGTATATATCCTCTGTAGTGGGCACTAGTGATTTCCCCTATAACATAAAATCTTCTGCGTCAAGGTGCCAATATTCAACCAAGGCATTCAGTAGCCTAGGTTGTGCTCTCATGAAAGAACATAGAAAAAACTTGAGCAAGACACATTGCATTAACACCACCACAGTGTTAGGGTTTTCCCCAACTAGTGTGCTAATATCTTCGTGCTCTTGTTCTCTCCATTGCACATACATCCTGCACATGGGAAAGTTTTTATAGGGTTAGAAATTTCTTTTTAAACTTTTTTCTCACTCATGGGAGGGTCCACACAGGATGTGGTGATGATAGTCATGTGTACATGTGCTCTGACATAAGACAGAGCAAGTGTACATGCGGGTTGTCATAGGACAACTCGCGTGGACCTAGGGACGACCTTTTAAAGGTCGACGCCCCCCCAAAAAACCAAAGTAAATGCATAAATGAAGAATTAAAAGGCAATAGGAGGTAGTTTATACTTACTTGGTCCATATGGATGGTTGTTTCATCCACTGTAGCTCCCAGAATCACCACTTTCATCAAAGGTTTTTTTTTTCTCTAGAGTCAATTTCCAAATCAACAATGGTGATAATGAGCTACTAGCTTCTATTTATAGACTTTTTGGCCCTTTTTTGTCACTTTTTTGGCCCTCCTTATCATTTTCTCTAAATTGAAACCCATTTAGAGTGATTCAAGAGTTTCTATGGAAGGTTACGTTCAGGTATCAGGACATTTTTTGGATTTTTGGGTCTCTTTTGATGGTCTGTGGGTAAAAATCTCAGATGGTCAACTTGAGCATATAAGTTAGGTTTCCACCCCTAATTTTGTATCTTGTTGTCTTTATCCCTTTTCCATAGGATCGATCCCACCAAGTTGTGACACAGAACCATCATTACTACTTTAGAAGTGTTGCGATTTGGTAGTAGAGCTTACCGGAACATGGATTCCCTAGGTAGATCCTGGTTGCATTATGGTGTCCATGTTGTCACTAATGATTGTAGGCTTGGGAGTCCTTTTAGTTTTTCCTGATTACGAGTTTGAGCCTCATTTGCATGACTCTTTATCACTCTTGACCTCACCCTCGAGACTCCCAAAACATAACGGGTCTTCTTTTAAGCCCTTTTCATACCCTCTAAACATGAAAAGATTGTTGAGCGATCTTATGGCCTTTCACGCTCGTTAAACTAAAATTTGAAGTCACGTCTATCCGGTGGTATTTTACCCCTTTTTCGATCTAGACGGTCAACTGTATGAACAAAGGTATACTCTAGAGGCTTCATATCCCTAGAAGAGTACCCTCAGGTATACTTTTAACCCTTTTTCGGGCCTGAGGGACTAAATTTACGAAAAAGGAACCCCCACGGAGTCCATAGTTAAGCTCTTTTCAGACTCCCTAAAATTGAAAAGATTGTTGAGTGACCTTATTCTTTCACACTCATTAAAACGGTCCAGAAGAACATTCCTGACGAAGTCCATAGTTAAGATTTTTTCAGACTCCTTAAAAATGAAAAAATGGCAGAGTGATCTTGTATTTATCACACTTGTTAAAATGGTTTTGAATAGACGTCTTGTCGGTGCTAGTTTACCCCTTTTTCGAATCGACTAGACTACCTTCGAAAAAGGTACCCTATTGGAGTCTCCTTTTACATTTTTTCAGACTCTCTAAATATGAAAAATCGTCGAGCTTACCTTTTATGGGCTCATTAAAATTACATCAAAGGACGTTACCATTGTGTGTTTTGTTAACCGCATTTTCGTACCTGCATCTTTGGCCTAATGTCGGCTTCATGTTTCTCTCAACTGAACCATCTAAAGCATGATTTATACGCAAGCCCTGTAGCACTTTTCCTCTGCGTCCTCACACCTTTGGCCCCAGGAGGGGTTTTTCCTGAGTGTCCTTACTTTGAACATCAGTCTTGTCCTTGCACCTCAAACTTGCATGTTTGCAACACTCATCCCTCCTTTGTAATGTAACATTCTTTTATTCCTTTTTCAATATTATTGAAAAAGACAAAAAAAAAATTCAAATATACCCCAAAAAGAGGAAGGGAAAAGTATTTTCTTTGTGTTGGCAGCACAATGAGTCGCCCTTGGATAAAGTGTTTTAGGAAAATCTGCCTGCGGACAAGTAGATCGACCTCTAAGGCTTGACCTTAACCCTAGACAGAAAAATGCTTATCATGGATACTGACTTCCTTTCAAATCTATCTAAGCCTAATGCATGAGAAGGAAGGATGATAGAAGTACCTTTTAACCGACGTTTGTCCCTGCACGCTCCGAGTTGCGCTCCAATCCTTTTGCTCCTCGCTGAGGTCTGAAGACAAAAAGAGATACGACCACTTCCTACTCTACTGACATTAGCTTGAAAACAGATCTACCAATAAATGATAAGTTTATGCAACATCAAACACAAACTAGAAAGAAATAGGCCAAGCTTGTCATATTAATGAGAATAACGACAGCAGTGCTTACAATCATAGATGTGAATGCGACATCTTCGTCAAGTCCTCTTCGTCTAACCCTTGCATAAAAGATCCACAACCTGGATGATAGCAACTTCAATGATTTCTCTCCTTTGGCTGACTGCAAGTTTCCTCCAAGATCATAAGTTCCATATGCTCAATTCTTCCTCCTCTTCATCACCATAGAGTTTGCTTATATAGGTTGGGAAGGGTCTAACCACTTGAGTTATGTTTAGAACCAGTTGAAAACCTCCTCCTTGGATCAAAGATATTTTGACAAAACCAAGAATTTGAGTTCAACTGCCTCCCAAACTCGAATGATTCTTCCCTTAATCTTCTCACCGGGCTAACAATTTGCCCAGAATGGAGAGCGCTCCCTCAGAATGGGCATCAGAGTGCTAGAACGCTCCAGAGAAGGTCAAGGGAAGCGCTGGCGCTTCAAATCTGGGTAGCGCTTCTGCAAAGGGGTGGAGAAGCGCTACAACCCCTTCTGAAACATGGTAGAAGGGCGCCAGCGCTCCTCAGGCAGTTTTAGAGGAGCGTTCCCCTTCCAAACTCTTGATTAAGAAGCCCTCTTAGGTGTTAAGAGATGTTTGACTTCAGTGAACCAGTTTCTTCCTTCAAACCAAG
>ML781591.1:1541721-1577294 GCA_009831015.1 Picea engelmannii | reverse complement strand
CTTCAAACCAAGTACATAAGATGTTTTAAGTGCCCCTCTAGTGTCGTCATTGTGATAGCATGGTTCAACGACATTTGCGACACTTGCGACAAGTGAGAGGCATGTGCGACACTTATCCAGTTGAGTGATTTTGAGGTGTAACATAAAGCACATCTTTTTGTTTGTTCGTCAAACCCTAGGATTTAATATGACCTTAGGAAGTTGTTCCTGCTACATTGAGTTGTGTCCTCCTCCATTTGGTTATTCTTCCAAAATATGGAGAGTTTGTGTTGCTTCCTGCCTCGCAAACTTATATTAATGCCATGCCACGTGAGTCTCATATTTTTTCGTGCTATTATCCAAGAGAATTTTTCCTAGGCCTGAGTCGGCCCCTCTGCAGTTTATCTCTTGCCCTCATGCTCAACCATCCTCAAAGTCCAATCAAGTCTTTGTTCGAAATCAATGAAGCCTTCAGTTTGATCATCAAGATTCTCTAGTCCATGACTGACGAGTCGTCGAAGACCTATGGGTAGTGAATTTTTACGCTCATATTACACTCCTACCCGAGTTTTGAATATTTTGAAGTTGTTGCTCAAGCTCTGAAGACCTCATTTCCAGCCATCAGGACTTATCATCTTCTAGAAGATGGATACTCTACATGTATATCTTTTTGATTTCGAGATGTATCTCTGCTGTGTATTTCTCGCGGCTACACTTTATATAGTTATATGACATGGATCTACAGTGTATTTGATTGGTAGCCATCATTTTATTTCATCCCGAGCATGGGTATACCCACCTCGGTGAGACAATTATTATTTTGCAGAAGGCACCTCTCGATTTCTGGTCCTTGGGCTTACTTATTTGTAACGTTGGTGAAGATTGTTAATGTATTTCATCCATTAGATGCTCTTCTGACCTCACACATTAGGGGGCATCTATTATAACCCTAATTTTCACCAGACATGCTTACCTAGCATCAGGCCATCCTATATTCCTTATTTGCCAAAACACTACTGAACAACTCTTCTTAAAAACCCTTTTTATAAAGGCCCACGTGCCCTTCTCCATTACTGCATGTGTGTACACGCTAGCTGACCCAAGACATCCCACATGTACCTACAAAAGCACAAAAAAAAGAAAGTTAATGATTGAACACACAACGTTGGGTAAGTTAACTAAACCTTTCAACCATGCATGGTCATTCATTCAACCAAATACCTAGCTCCTTCTAACCTATAAAATAAGGGGTAGGTGTCAAATTTGAAAGGAGGAAAATCATAGTAAAGAAACTATACTCGATTGAGAATTCCCTTTGTCCCAACCTTTAGCCATCCTTGTGAAAAGATAAGTATAGAGAAAAGAAGTTGGAAGACAGTGGAAGAAGAGCCTAGGACTAGGATCGAGGAGTAGTAGCCGAATTTATCATTGTAAGGTATCATTGTGAAGTTAATAAAAGAATTTATTTTCCCGTCCCGCCATATGAGATTGTCATTATTTGAATATTGATTGCACCATTGATTAAATATCTAACGCATTAGTTCATAGATCAAATGCATGTGGAGTTCTTTGTTTGTCTTTTGTGAATGCAGGTCAGCATTGGGAGGAGAGTTGTAGTCAAAGAACGAACAAGCACGAAAATGGATCGACACTAAACATGGAAAATAAGGTACGTCAACTTAATCTCTTGAACCTTGTATTTACATATGAGTAATGGGGGTTTAGGCATGGGATGATGGTAAAAAGTAAGAATCTTTAGGTCATTTATGCATGCATGATAAAACCCTTAGTGCTATTCCATAGGAGGGATTTACCACCCACAACAGGTAGAAAAAGAGTCAGACACATACGTTGGTTGTATAATTTTACCCCGGTGATTCCATTTTCAAGATTAGTTGCAAAAAGGTGACTCCACTGGAAATCCTACCTCCCAAGAAGTTTTATACAAGGAAGAATCCATACCCTAATCCTCCAGAAACTACTTTTGACCCTGAGAAGAATATTCAAAAAAGTCAGAAGAAGTTATCTGAAACACATACAGTTTCCTTAGAAAGAACTTTTTCCTTGGAAAAAATTGAAGTAATAAGTCTTGAACGTGTTCCTTTTGTTGTAAAATTTGAGAGATATTTTGTCAGAACCAAGTCAAAATCTGATTTAAGTAAAATAGTGTTTGATATAAACAAGTTTAAGTCATTGTTTCCTTCTGCTCATGGTGTCAGTTCCCCAAAGGATTTAGTTTCAAGTCAATTTTCAACTCCAGGTTAGAGTCCTGTCAGAGTTATGGCTGCTAGGTTTTCCCCTCTTGTTATCCCTACTCAACTACATGACTTGCCCCAAAACTATTCTGAAAGAATTAGAACATATAGTACAAAAGGAGATATCACAACACAACAACATTTAGAAAGATTTACTGTTTTCATTGATTTAGAGGAAGTTGACCATGAAGATGCTAAGATGAGGCTGTTTGCACAAGTTTTTTCTAGATAAGTCAAGAAATGGTTTAAGGGACTTGCAACAACAAGTATTCCCAATTTTCCAGGTTTTGAAACAGTTTTTCTTAGAAAATGGAAAGATAAGAAAAATCGATTGCAACTCTTAACAGAGTTTAATAGTTTAAAAAGAGATCCTGCTAAGATAGTGCAAGCATTTTCCACTAGGTTCATGAAGTTGTACAATTCAATCACAAAACATGTTAAATCCCCTCTTGGAGTTGCTTAATTTCACTATTATGATTCTTTTAGTAGTGATTTTACTTTGTTGTTAAGAGAAAGAAGATCTTCCACTTTAGCTGATATGATGAATGATGCTATAGAGGTAGAAGCGAATTTAATGGAATCTAGTAAAATAAAGAATAAAGTTGAAATTGAGAAAAATAAAGTTAAAGAAGAAAATCAACCTTCATCCTCTAAATCTGCAAATGAAAAGTTGGATATGATGGTGAAAACTATGGAGAAGTTAGTGGAAAGGTTGAATTTGGATTAAAAAAACGTGTTAATAGAGAACGAAAAGAGCCTCAAGTAAGAAATTCAAACTTCAGGAGACCTCCAGTTCCCCAAATAAAACAATGAGATCCAATAAATCAGGGAGACCAACAAATCAGACCTTCATTTCAAGAAAATTACGCCGAAGAGTTTATTGACGAATCTGAAGACCAAATCCATCTTTTTGATGAAGATGATTCTGAAATCTATTTGACTAAAGAAGAGCATGACATGTTTCAGCAAGAACAAGATAATTCCTTGTTGATGGATTCAAAAGAATATAAACAAGGGTATCATAATGCCATTTTTTAATTTCAAAAACATTACAATCTTAGAAACATAAATGTAATGGTCAATCCAAATAAATCTCAAGCTGATCAGCCCTCTACCAATCAAAGGAAGAAAGATCCTCTAAGGAAAGACATTCCAGAGAAATATAATCCAAAGGATGATGGTCCAAATAAATCTCAATATGGAAAGAAGGATGTTAACAACAAATAGGTAGAAAACTCTTAGTCTACTTTTAATATTGAAAGTGAAATTTCTAAGCTAAAAGTTTCAATCCCTTTTAATGAACTTATAAAGAATACTGAATATAGAGGTCATATTATGAAGATGTTGAAAATGGGAGAAACATTTGACACTCTAAATCTTCATGATGATCATCCTACTTTCCTTTTTGGTCCTCGGGTTGAAGCATACTTTGATAATGACAGTGAAGTATCTCCTTTTTACATTAGTCTCGATTTTCATGATATGACCCTGCATAACAAAATGTTAGATTCAGGGGCATCCCACAATTTGATGCCAAAGGTGTTTATGGAAAATCTTGGGTTAGACATTACAAGGCCATATAAATATTAGTTTTCATTTGATTCAAGGAAAGTTAAATTCTTGGGGTTGATTAAAGATCTTGTTGTTACCTTAAATCAAATCCCATATAAAAGTGTTGTTATGGATGTGGTGGTTGTTGACATTCAACCTAAATTTGGGATGTTATTATCTAGGTATTGGGAAACAAAATTAAAGGGTACCTCACAGATGGACATGTCATATGCAACAATTCAATTGTTTGGGAAACAAAGGAGTATGCACAGAGAAACACAATTGGCATACATGGTAAGTAGCCTAGATAGGCCTAGTAATCACCCTATTTATGTTGTTGACACTAATATTGGGGCTTCCATTTTTTATAATAATATCTGTTTTGAAGAAGGGGGCAAGAATGAACCTATAATTCTAGAGAATAAAGGTGAATAGTTGCAGGAAGAACTCAATTTATATCAATAATATGATGATGATGATGATGGGTTATGGAACATGAATTTTGATGGAGCTGTCAGTAAAGAAGGAGTTGGGGAAGGTGTTTGGATTTCTCCTCCAAAAGGTTATTCAAAAATTTGTTCTTTTAAGATGGCTTTTGACTGTACAAAAAATGTAGTTGAATATGAGGCTTTAATTTTGGTACTAAATGCTTTGAAAGACTTGAGGGCTAAGAGAATAGTTGTACATGGTGATTATGAACTAGTAATTAATAAAGTTAAGGGAATCTACCAGACCAAGCAATAGTTGTACATGGTGATTCTGAACTAGTAATTAATCAAGTTAAGGGAATCTACCAGACCAAGCACCCCAATATGAGGGCATACAAGAATGTAGTACTAGAGTTGTTGGAAGGATTCATAGATTATGATGTATCACTAATACCAAGAGGGAAAAATATGAGTGATGATGCATTAGCCACCTCAACCAATGTTTTCAAAATTCCTATTCATCCAAATAAGAAGTATGAGATTGAATTAAAACACAGACCATCGATCCCAGAAAATATTAAATAATGGTAGGTTTTTGAAGATGATAAACAAGTCATTAATTTCCTTCAAATGTTATATGAATTTGCAAACACACATATTGATGAAGAAAATATGTTTGTTGAGGAAGAAAATGAAGATTTGACTCCAAAGTCACATGACTATCAAAATGTTATAACTCGAAAGGAGATAGTTCAGGTAAAGAATAATTGCATCCCAAAGGGTCTGGTTCCTCTTGAGAATATTTTTGATAATAATGATGTAGCTAAGAACCCAAAGGTGACTCCAAATGAAGGTGAGGCAAAAGACTGCAACATTGGAACTCAAAAGGAACCAAGATTCATCAAATTGTCTAAGACTTTGACCCTTGAAAACAAAGAAAGGTATAATAAGTTGATGAAGGAATTCTATGATGTGTTTGCATGGAGCTATGAGGACTTGAAAGTATATGATACAAGCATCATCCATCATACAATCCCAATCAAATAATATCAGAAACCATTCAAACATAAGCTAAGAAGGATAAATCCATTTCTCCTTCCTTTAATTGAGAAAGAAGTGAAGAAATTGTTTGATGCAAAGATTATTGTTTTATTGAGGTTTTCTAAATGGTTAGAAAACCTGGTTCCTCTCAGGAAGAAGAATGGGGAAATAAGGTTGTGTGTAGATTTCAGGAATCTGAATAGGGTGTCTTTGAATGAAAACTATCCTCTCCGTAAGATGGATTATATCTTCCAAAAATTTGTGAGATCACAAAAAATGTCAATGCTGGATGGCTATTTAGGGTATAATCGGATTATGGTGCATCCAGATGATCAAGAAAATACAACTTTTACCACACCTTGGGGAAGGTTCATGTATGCAAATATTACATTCGGATTGATGATTGCAGGGGAAACATTTCAATGGGATATGGACATAACCTTTGCAAAAGAAAGGGATAAGTTCATTGTTATATATTTGGATGATATTACAGTTTTTTCTAACTCTGATGATGAGCATTTTAAACATTTGAAACAGGTTTTTCAAAAGTGTAGGAGGTTTGGTATTTCCTTGAATCCAAAGAATTCAAATTTTTCATTGAAAGAAGGGAAACTGTTATGCCATGTGATATCAAAAGAGGGAATCAAAATGGATCCAATCAGAGTAGACAAAATTCATAAAATAGACAATCCCAGGAATAAAAACGAAGTGCAATCTTATCTTGGAAGGGTGAATTTCCTAATAAGGTTCATACCAAACTTTGTTGAAACTATTTATTTTATTACCCATATGTTGAGAAAATACAATCAAGTTAAATGGACAACTGAAGCAAAAGGGTCATTTGATGATATAAAGAGAGCATTGACTGAAACACTAGTGTTAGTTAGCCCAAACAATTCAAAAGATTTTATGATATTCTCCTTTGCCTCAGAAAATACTGTTGCATGAATGTTACTGCAGAAAAATGATCATAATTTGGAACAACCTATATGCTTTTATATCAAAGAATTGAGGGATTCAACATTGAACTATAACATCATTGAGAAATAGTCATATGCATTGTGCCTGTTTTGTCACTTGGGTGAGAAAAACAATGGCACTTGCATGCCTAGTTGGGCCTGCTAGACAAGACAAAAGTTAGAGAGTGGGTTAAACAATCCAAATACATGTAATAAAAAAGAAACAAACTAAAACCACTAAGGAAATAAAAACTAGAATGCATAAGAAACTTAGAACCATAAACAATCAACCAATGACCATGATTATGCCACTAATGGATAACTATATTAGTTGGAAAAACACCCTAGAGAAAAATGAGGATTTATGGGTCCCCTCTTCCTTCTTGGGAGGGATCTTGAGTTCCCTAATCAAGAGCTCTTCTTGCAATGGAATAAAAATGGAAAATGATGAAGAAAATCAATGCATATTCCCTCAAGAGGTGAGTGGAATGGCCTATTGCAATGATGATTGAATACTCATAGGATAAAAGAGGATTGTCAAGAGAGAATTGAGGCAACATAACAATACTATGAAGATATTGGTTTCTTAGTGCACCCATGGCCTCCATTTATAACATTTCTTCAAGGAAAAATTCAACTGGTTCTTAGTGTGAACAAGGGGCCCTTTAGGGAACCCTTTGGTCCTTGACCAACCACCCATTCATATTTTTCTCAGATCTGGAGGTCAAATCAAGTTGGGAGTTGATCCATAAGTGGTTGGGGGACCGACAAGAACCATAAATGTGCCATTCACAGGAGTGCATGGATTTTCTCGTACACAGTCGTTCATTTGGTGCATTGTGCATTCTATGGGCTTTGTTGGCCCATGCACTATACGCACGCTTTCTTTAGTGAGTTTACGAATGTCAATTTTTTCCCAATTGTATAGTTTTTTCCTTTTGAAATGCATTTTGGTGTTGCAGGTGAACTAATTTTTGTTGGCATTGCTGTATTTCTGTAACCATTTGCATGCAATGTTGCGGATGAAATTTCAGTGATAACATATGCCCCCTGATGTGTGAGGTTAGGAGCATATGTATAGTCGAAATACATACCGTCAAGATACCGTCTCCCTTCTGGAAACTGTGATGATGTCAATAGGAAGGGAGACGCGACTCCATGAAGAAAAGGGCTTCGTGAATTCCATGGAAATAAGATCAGGGACCGATAGGGAACATGAATGAAGTCAAGATGTGGCGAGACTCAAGACTACCTTTGGTTGGGGGTATGTTTGCAGGATGATTGGAAACAACTTTAAAACTGTATCTAGTGTCAGGGGGGTGACTAGGTATGGGGTTAAATGGTGTCAAAGGCTTGACAAAGTGGACAAACTCAGAGATCAGGGTACATGGACTTTGGGATACTCAGGGTTCCTAAACGATGTCAAAATGAGAAAAGGAGAGTGGATTCCCCAACCGAGGGATACATGGGTTGCGTTGCCGGGAAAATAAGGTTCTCAAAGGTGATGAAAAAAAGCTAAGTAAATGATGGAAACAGAGTATTTTTACAATTACTAAATAAATAAAGAATAATTTAGGATGAGTGTACAAATATAGAAACATGTGCCCCAGTGCAAGATGGTTTGGCCTGTGATGGCGCAAGTTGTGAAGAGAACTGGCGGAGGATGGGGGGCCCATGGGTGGGTTTATGTATGAGGTAAATGAATGGAGGGAAATATACATATGGGAAAACTGATGGTGTATGAGATGGAGGGCTAATGATACTACGACGGTGCAGTCAAATAGGACCGAGAGTGGGTGTACTGACAGAGTGGTGGACCTTGATCCACCAAGCATCTGTAGTGGGGGCAGCGATGACTGGTCAACTGCCCCTTGGACTTAGAGGAGCCCTAGCTGGTGGGGTGCCTCCAACTGACAGAGGACCTGGGGGGGGAGATCTGGGGGCACCATGAGTGTCGATTTTTGTATTAGTATAGGCTTGCGAGCCCATTTTGTACATGGTAGTTGATACCCATTTTGTACCTATAGGGGTGAGGGAACTCACTGGCCTACGAGCGATTTATATTTTATATTTTGTAAACATTTATGAAACTTTGGAGGATATATATATATGGATACATATCATTTGGCTCTTCTTATGTCTATATGGGTTTATGTTTTTTATGGTTTATGATGTCTAATCTATATGATGTGACCGATGTATGATGCTTATGTATATGGGATGATGTGTTGATGTGATCAATGTCAATCTAACACTAGGTTAGCCATATTATCTTCTACTTGATTAAATGTTCATGGAATATGTGTAAATTTAATTGAATCAAAGTTTCAAGATAAGAATATAACTTGCAGGTATTTGCGAAAGAGGCAAGGATCGCAAACACGATATACATTGTTGAGTTGCAAGATGATAATATGGGAATCTAATAAAACACTAAGGTGACGAATGTGGCGGTGACTAGCCCCGGTAAGGAGACCAATGACGACGATGTATGTTTCTTGGTTTTTGGTGGCTAAGCCCAAACATATGTCGTTGGAGTGAAGCATTGCATGTGAGGGGGTATAGAGGGCCCAAGTAGCTGAAGTGATATTTTGTGTCTAGTGGATAGCACCATCAACATAACCGATGTGGTAGGACGATGAAGGATGCATCTATAAATAACACAGATGGTAGATCAGACATGAGGAATGGAGGAAAAACAGAATACTAAAAACTCTACAAATGTCTACAAATAAAAATCCTAGTGTAGAATTGCTACACTCAGGTGTAAAACTTCTTTAAGTACAACTCGTTGACGGGTTCTTTGAGAGGATATCCTTCTGTAGAGGCCAATATGTATGCACCTTTAGTGAGGCAGTATTGGAAAATGTATGGTCCATGCCATAATGATTCGAATTTATCTTGACCGAGAGTATTGTGGGAGATATCATAAGCTAGGATGAGATCTCCTTCGTTAAATGAACAAAGGTTGACATGGTGGTCAAAGGTGGCTTTGGACCATTTTTTTAGTTGCCTCATTGTTCTATAATGAAGATCAACGATCTTCATCCAATGACTCTAAGGTCAGTAAGCACTGCTCCATTGGAGAAGTGTTGGGTAATATCTCGATGGTAGTGCGTAACGTGGGAATTTCTCACTTGATAGGGAGGGTGTATTCGATCGCATGGACGAGGTGGAACGGTGTAAAACTGGTGGCAGTTTTGACTATCATGCGATAATCCCATAATGCCGAGAAAAACATATGATGGCAGTTGGTCTTATGTTTGTTGACGATACGTTGTAACATGGTTTTGAGGACTTTGTTGACAACCTCAAGCTATATGTTGGACTGAGGGTAGTATGGGGAGGAAAACTCATGGGAGAAGCCTAAATTTGAGAAGATTTCTGTGAACATCTCATTCTCAAAGTGTTTACTGTGATCAGATACTAATTGTAGTGGGACTCCAAAATGGGTAATGACATGGTTGAAGAAAAAACACGTTGTTGTTTCAGTGGTATTGTTGAATGTAGGAATGGATTCGACCCATTTGGTAAAGTAATCGAATGCCACAACAATGTACTTGTGTCCATTACTAGATGGAGGATTGCAAGTCATGAATTATATGACCCATTTGCAGAAGGGGCCGACGATGATGACTGGATTTAGAAGAGTGTGTGGTGCTTGTGCTTTGTTTGCATAGAGATGGAATTTTTCGCATCGCTTGATAGTGTGGATGCAGTCACGAAACAGTGTGGGCCAGAAGTATCCCTCTCGAATGATTTTTTGGGTGGTGGACATACCTAAGAGGTTTCCACCACAAGCACCACTATGGAAATCATTCAAGACTCTGTCAACTTCATCAATGTTCAGACATCGATGGAGGATGGTGTCGACCCCACGTCGGTACAAGGTGTCACCGATGAGGAGGTATCGAGGGGCCTAATGAAGAATGTGTCGATGATCATCTCTCGAGAGATGATACCCAAAATTTTGTTTCCAAAGGTAGATGAGAAGGTCGCCATACCAGGGGTCATCTGAGGGGATGAAGAAGAAGTGTTCGTCGGGAAAATCCATATAGATGGGTGAAGCTTTAGTATCTGAGGGAAACTCTATATTGAGTTTGGTGAGAACAAGTGATTTCTTGCGTTTGGGAGTTGAGAAATCTAGGTCGTATTACTAAAGGATGATGATCCATCGGGAAAATTTTCCATTAATCTGTCATCGAGTAAGAAAGTACTGCATGGGGTTGGAATCTGCTATGACTTTGTTAGTTCGTAGTAGAATATAGTGACACGATTTTTGAACTGTGAGGACAACTACAAGGGTGAATTTTTTATCATGATTGTATTTCATGGGTGGTCCTGAAATATTTTTACTGATGTATTAAATGACATGTTCCCACCCATCATCCCCTAGTTGGATGAGGAATCGTGCTACTAAGACAGTTGAAGCTGACAAGTAGAGGTTGTAATCGCGATCATAGTCTGGAGGACTAATCAAAGGGGCATTGGATAGGGCCGCTTTTAAATAATCAAAATCAGTTTGAGCATGTTTATCCCATCAAAATGGGATATCATGATGTAGTAGATGGAGTAAACCATGCGCCCGAGTGGCGTAATCTGGGACAAAGCGACGTAAAAAGTTAGATTTTCCTTATAGGCTCTGCAGTTGGCGTAAATTCCTAGGTGGTGGAATATCTATGATAGCTTGGACCTCGAGGGGGTCCACCATGATTCCATGTTGGGAGACAATGAACCCAAGAAGTTATCCGACGGTGACACAAAATACACACTTGAGGGGTTCAAGCGGATATTGTACTGGCGACATCATTGAAAAAGGATGCGTAAGTTGTCTAAATGTTGGGTTTGTTTCTTGGATCGAGTAGTGAGGTCATCCAAATAAGTGAGGATTATGCAAGAAAGATCACAGAAAACATAAGTCATGGCATGTTGAAATGTAGCACCTACATTTTTTAGTCCAAAAGGCATGACACGATAAGAAAAAGTACCCCATGGGGTAGTAAACGCGGTTTTATACTTATCTGCTGGATGGATTTGGATTTGATTGTAGCCATAGAACCCATCCATGAAGGACGATGCCTCATGGTCAGCACAATCATTGGTAATTTGGTCGATGAAAGGGGTTGGAAAGTTGTCTTTGGGACAAACATGGTTGAGATTGCGAAAGTCAGTGTAGAACCAATAATTCCCTGTTTTTTGTTAGCGGGGATGGGGTTGGAAACCCATGAGGTATACACAATGGGGTAAATGAACCCAACAACGCATAACTTGTCAATTTAAGATTTTATAGCCACAACTTTGGATGGGTGAAGTGGGTGTTGTTTTTGACGAACTGGGGCGACATTTGGCCATGTGTCGATGCGATGTTCGACTATAGAAGGATCGAGGCTGGGAATCTCCATATATGACCAGGCAAAAATATCTCGGTATTCCTAAAAGAGATATTTGTAGGTTGTGTGTTCCTCAGGGGAGAATGTGGCACCAATGGTGATTTCTTCTATGATTCTTGGTTTGATGGAAATGTTGATTTTGACGTTGGGGGAGATATTGGCCATGTTGCCTTCTTCAAAAGAATCTAGGACACGGATAGGGTTATTGAACCAGTCTATGTTCCCTGAAGGAATAAAATCCTTGGTTTCGATTACACATATAGAGGCTTGGATAGGAGGTTGGAAGGCTTCTTGTGAAAGTAAAAGTGCTTGATGATGGAGTGCATTCCATGGGAAATCGGGGGTAGTGAGTTCCTCCAGGATGTCTTCGTTGCAGTGGAAAATGTGAGAATACAGGGGATCTAGGGAGGTGACATAGGTGAATTTCACAATGTAATTTTCCTCAAGTGGTGAATATGTAGAGGGGATATTGCAAACTAGGTGCGATGGCTCTCCTGAAATAAACCAAATGTTTAGACACCGTGGGTGATAAACTATGGTAGGGGGTAATATTTCCTATGGGAAATGAACCGATGATTTGGGAGGATTTGGGGAAATATCTTCAGACAGTCTAGCTGTTAACCATGGAGGGTTGGGAAGTGACTTAGGTTCAGGAGAGGTGATGTTGACAGTGTCTAGAGAGGGCATGATCGATGGTGAGGTGGTTGGATGTGGTTGAATAGGGGATGAATGATGACCTCGATATGCCACAATCAATGGACACTAGTATGTGAAGTGAGAAAGAGAGTCATAGAGAGTGCAAGGGCATCTCATCCATTCAAGGACTAAGGAAGATACATAATGAATGTCGGTGATATGAGTACTAGAAGGTTATGGTGGAGAGGGCTCTTTCTGAAAGGTTTGGCATACTTCCATTAGCATCTGCTAAAATTGAGGTAGATTTGGGAAATGATGAGTGTAGTGGCCATATTATGAACAGATGGCACAAGAGAATTATGTTCGCATCCCTTTACTTACTGTAGTGGAGAATGTTGTAGTAGTACTAGATGTGCTTGGTCAAGCGGTGAGTGATGTGATTTTTCAAGGGAGTTGGATCAGATTGTGTAACTCGGGAAGAGAAGGACATATATTAGTGGGGTGTCCCTCTCTTTCACATAGTGTACAAGGAGGTTGAACTCGAGGAGGAAGTGGAGTTGTGGTCTCTTTCTTCTTCCGTCTGCCCCCAAATATGGAAGTGGTGCTGGAAATTGGTGGTGAGGGTGGTGCGGCCAGAGCCTGTACTGGAATATGCATCGAGATTCCCTCTAACTAAGGAAGGAGATATGGTTGAGGAACCATTGTAGGAGGGTGTAGATACCATACAGGGATGGAAAGAACCATGTTGGGAAGGGTAAGTGTTGCATCTATATGAAATGATTGAACTCCAAGTGGGGGGTAGAAGAAGGGTATTTGAGTAATGGATTGAGGGATTGTCTCCCAAAGTGATATTTTTCCTTGGGGGAGGGGGAAATCAGGGATAAGTGGTGCAATAGGGTTCTCAAGGAATTCCTGAGGTAATATTTATTCAACTGGTGGAACGTCATGGTGTGGAGAGGCCGCAGTGGGAGGAATGGTCAACCATCGTAGGCTCTCAGGGTGATGGTGGATTGTAACATCCCCAGCCACACATACTGATCCATGCTACTCCAGAAAATGTTTTTATATTTTACTCAACATACTGTAACATACCAAGAATCCAACTGATTTATGCCACATAAATGTTTTCGAACTACATGCAATTAAAACATATACACAAAAAACTCTTACAGAACTTTATATATAAAATGTAAACAAACAAATACATTCTGTAAATGCACAGATTCATACTGAAATAACAGTAAACATATACATACAACATATACAGGCAATACCCATAAATATAAAGGCAGTTGTAACCACACATAGGATAAACCCATAAAAATAAACATGTAAATAATAATGCAACATGTAAATTTATCACACAATTGACACTTATCTTGGTAAGAATATCACCAACTATGTGAAGACCTTCCAAAAACCTCCCAACCTTAGACCACACTTCTCATCACTCTAAACAGTGGGTCATCCCCGAGCTGGGACCAAACTCCACTCGGGTAAAGGGATTCCTAACCAGACTAATGGATCATAGAAAACAAGAAAGACTCTATCATAGGTGTCAAATCAAACTAATATCCTACAATGCCTCATTCCCCACATGCCTGTTGCACCCTAGGAAGTGTGCCCCTTCTCTACTCAACAGTCCTTCGGCTAACCCACTTCCTTTCCGGGCTTCAACAACAGGCCATACAGGAATTCTTAGAGCTCTGTAGCTACAATTTAGCACCTTCGGAAATCAATTCCCAACAATTCTCTCACCCAGAGAGATTTCTCATGAGCCTGACAACCCACATCTTCAATGTCCCATGGATATGAAAACCCACTTCTTCAGTCCAAATCCCAAGATAACCAGGTACACAAACATGTATGGTTATGGATACAGGTTCAAGTACAGT
The DNA here is from genome assembly GCA_009831015.1 of Picea engelmannii. Classification (NCBI taxonomy): domain Eukaryota; kingdom Viridiplantae; phylum Streptophyta; class Pinopsida; order Pinales; family Pinaceae; genus Picea; species Picea engelmannii. The sequence continues at coordinate 1,563,160 of ML781591.1, read as the reverse complement.
GACATGAAGGTATGGAGGATAGCTCAATGAGTGTGTGAATGATGATGTAATGATTGACTGAATGACTAAATGATAGAAGGAATGGGAAAATGAACTAAGTCCAAACTATATGAATGCATGTCCCCAAATTGACACTTGTCATGTTGGGAGATACTTTGGCCCACTTGTCCCCAACTTTAGAACTTAGGATAAAATAATTTTCCATAATTTATTATTTAAGGAATATTAATATAATATTCCCTTTTTGGCTTAAGCTCTCTAGCTTAGCCTTTTTTCTTAACTTTTACCCCCCCCCTTCCATAACTAGTGGATTTTACTCCCCCATACTCTTTCATCATGGTCGGTTTGTGCGCAACGATGTATTTTATATTAATGATGAGACATATACAAAAATAGGCTCACTGGCCTTTAACATCTAGGATCTCCATCCCAATCATCACAAAACTAACTCACTAGCCTATAAAACACAACATATACACAAAGGCTCCTTGGCCTCAAAATCATGCTCACGTAAGTTGTGGCACGCGGTATCCTAGAATGTGCAATCTTCATCATTTTACTGCGCAATACATGCATGCACTATGCCATGAAAGATGCATACAAAAATGTTATCAAAGAGATCACCAACTTAACTACATTTTCATTTTACATTTACAATTGGGTTCAGCCTAGGGGTATTACATAGATGGTACTAGCCCAAGGGAGTCAAGTTTCTTCCATACAGTTTTGGACATAATGCATGTGGATGCACCTTCATTGATGATAAACTGATGAACCGTAATGTTTTGAATCTTGACCGGTATCTGGAAAGCTACCAGAGCGGGGACACGTGGTTCTCCGCTATCTAGATAAAATGTGATGAGTCTAGTATCAGCTGGGTCGACTACCCCCAAGGTGGAGAGTAAGGATTTACGTTGAGTTGGATAGGTTTGGAGCACCTCCAAAAAAGATATGAATGCAAGAGACTGTGCCAAGTCATCAACCAGACTGTAATTGTGTGCTACCCTAGCCTGAGGGTTATTGACATTCCATCGTAATGGAATGTGAGGTATAGGAATGGTAGGTTCAATATTAGGGTGTGGGATCATCAAGGGTTATCTAGCTGTAGCTAGATATGCTTCCAAAGTGGTTGGAGTATATTCAGAGGGCATGATGTATTGAAGACCGTGCATTTGTAGAAGAATTTATTCTTCTCTAGTGAGGAGGATATTGTGACTAGTTAGTTTTCCAAGGTGACTGGGCTCTGGGTTGTGATACTACCCTATTTGTGGTGGGGTAGGGTGTACCTCATGTTGGGTATTCATCACACCTTGGTGTGGAATAGGGTTTTGCAATACAGTCGAGGGTGGTTTTTGAAATTATTGTTGTGTGGATAGGCAACGTTGGAGGATGTGGCACGTTCATGGATTCTTTCATCTATTTGAAGTTGGAAATTTGGGGGCAATGGAGAGTATAATGTCCATACTCATAGCAAAGAGTGCAAGGCAATTTTGTCCAAAGGTTGTTATTGTTTTTCTTCCCTCGAATTTTTTTTTTATTGTCCCCTTAGGGGTTCTAGTTACCTTGATTTTGGTTGCCCCCAATAGGTTGGTTTTGTTGGGGATTATTTCCACCTGGTCCCGAGTTATTATTATTTCGGTTTTTTCCTTTCTTCTTGGCATTATTCCACTGATGGGATAGATTTTATGTATTCCACTATTCAAAAGTATGAAGTTGTTGAATGGGAGGGGGATAAACAATGTTAACACTGACATATGGTTGTCCATGTGGAGGACTAGGAAACAAAAAATAAATATTTTTTTGTGGCAATGATCTATAGGGCACATAGGAAGGTGAAGAACATTCACTAGTGCCCAGGTTATATGATGAGGTACAAGGGAACCTGAACTTGGTTGAGAGGTTGGATGCATCATGGGTGTCGGAAAGGGTCCACTCATGGGTGGGGGGGAAGAAACAAGATATGGTTGTTGGTAAGTGGGTGGAGGGAATGGATGACTTTTGGGGATAAATTTCACTCATGGGCTAATTTTCCATGGTTTTTCCAAAAATGAGGTTCACTATTTTAAAAATGATTCGCCCAAATTCTATAGGATAAAATTATTTTACCTTAAAAATCACCAAAAATTTATAAAAACTATATAAAATCCTTAGAAATTTGAATATTTTTACAAAAATATCGCCAAACATTTATAGTTGGCATATGAAGGATTAGTAAGATTCGCCAAGTTTTCTATATTTTAAAACAAATTTCCATCCTTAAAATCATCCCTAGTGGAGGGTAATATGATGGACCTCCATATGGTTTTAGATATTGAGGTGTGCCATACATAGGTGGTGGTTGGCTGTATGGGTTGTGGTGTGTCGTGGTACCAATCAACCCATATGCAACACGAGACATTCCAGGTTTGTCCTGGCCAAATGGTATGGGTCTAGGTGCATGAAGTAATATTGTGTATAAGTAACCCGATTGAGCATAAATGAGGTCGAATTGTTGGGCCTTGTTGATGGCTTCCTCTTCAGATTGGGGGAAGGTGGATGCTACATCTTTGTAAAGTATAGAGATGAGTGATTTTAGAAACCAATCGAGATGTTGTTCTTTGGTGGTTTCTACTTTACATAAACTACGTCGCCAATGCCATTCATGAATGTGGTCAGAAATATGCATAGCTTAGGTTTGTTTGCACTCGGAGAGAATTTCTAAATCAGTTTCATGACAAACTGGTAGTTGGAAAAAGGCCAAAAGGCTTTGGCCAAGGATTCAAAAGTCACATGGGACCCTGATTTTTCATCCATGTACCATTTCGTTGATGGACCAATGAGTGTTATTTGAAATAACCTTAAGCGGATGGAGTCATCCATGATGTTGTTTAAGGAGCACCATAAGTGGAAGGTAATAACATGGTTGGCGGGAGCTTCCCTTGGTTTTCCTTCAAATTTTGGAATATCTGAAGGCATTTTGGTAGGCATATTGGGCCATGTGGGGTTATGTAAAATGCGGTCATTTGTGAGTTTAGTCAAATTAGGAATGTTGAGAGACACCAAGTATGACATAGGGTGATTTGGTGGGGTTGTACCTTTCCCTTGAGAAGAAGTTTCCCCCCCGCCTCCTTGTGAAGGAGAGATAGTGGAGGGAAGGCCTTGGGAACTGGACCTAAGAAAAGTGGAACCAAGTAAAGATGATCCTAGAATAGTAGCACTCACAGGAGTGTGAGATGGTTGATCCAGTGAGTTGGAAATACTAGGGACTCATCCTAGAATAGTAGCACTCACAGGAGTGTGAGATGGTTGATCCGGTGAGTTGGAAATACTAGGGACTCCTCCTAGAATAAGAGGAAGGTTTTGCAAGCGTCTGGAACAACGGGATTCTATGGGTCCCCTATGATGTCCGACTAACAAAGTGAATGTGTGAAAATGGTGATGAGAGTAATAAATAAACAAGAGATTTGTATAATTTGGACCTTCACAAGATAATATAACTCATAATTGTATGTAATCAAAAGAGCATCATACATAAATCAACTATAAATAAGCATACATGTGGGTAGGTGAATTTTTTTCGCGTGGGGGAATAAATAAATAAAATGCTCGTGTCCTAAAAGACGTATCATCCTTCCTCTCAAATAACACTGTACCTTCCAAGAGAACTCAACAGTGGGGTCTGAAGCCATCGGAAGAGGAACTAGTGAAGGATGAAATAATAAGTTATAATGAGGAGTAGAGGGTGCATATCCCAAAAGAGATGGCGATATTTCCCAATAGCCACACAAAATATGATCAAGGTGCAATTGCAACCCACAATCGCCACCTGGGTAGATGTCGTAAATTTGGTCACTAGGTACCTTGGTCAAAGTGTGACATTTAGATTATCAACCTTATAAATGGGTCATGGGATGGATCCCTTCCAAGAGTTGGGTGACTCAAGGAGGGATGCACAGAACAACCGGACCTCGGCCTTCAACCCTTCATGAGTATCTCCTTGCCTTACGGTGTAGGAACACTTGACTTGGAGGATTTGAAAGTTCCTTATTTGTCAACTTCTAATGTTTGAAAATATGAGAACCAGATAATGGGGGTTTATTTGGATGCCTACCCCCGAGATCCTACCTAGACTAAAAAATTTATTTGGCAGCTCCTGTGGAGGAAAACTTAGTGAGTTTTTAGAAAATTTTTATATGTGGTGGGTTGAGAGATTGGGGGTGTGAACCAATCTCATTTGAATTAAGTGGGTGTGGATAATTCCTTCAAGAAACTATGGGACATTTCAGATTTCCTTTGGATAAAACGTACTTCAACCTCCACAATTCAAGATGGAAATTATGTGAGTGAGGAGTGACTTTGTGTGTGAGAAAGTGAAAGAGTGTGCCAAATTTTTAATAAGTTATGTGTGAATTTGAAATGTGTGAACTTCTTTTGGTCCTTACAAATATTTGTTAACTATCTTACTAAGTGTCATTGGTACACCCTTGCAAAATTTTAAAATCCCTAAAGAACTAGCATGTGGACATATGGGTCCTCACCAATACTTTAAACTCCCTAAATGTTGTTTACATTAAGAAATCTTTGAAAAAATATCCTATATTGCAAGCATGTGGGATGTATGGGCCCGATACTTTGATATTTAAACTTCCCTAGTGATGTAAACTAAGAAAGACATTTCAAGAAACTATCCTAAGTTTACAACATGTGGGCATATATGGGCCCTTACCACTTTAAGATGATTTCAAAAAGAAACTAAGAGGATCCCTAGGGGGGGATTTGTCCTCTCCTAAATATTTAAGGGAGATGAAATGTCCCTTTAACTACCTTTTTGATTCTCAATATTGCTCTATGGTGTGAGAGAAGAGCATACTCAATGATCAAAGTTAATTTCTGGTCCCGATGTAAGTGTTTTTATATGTGATAGAAATAATCTCAACTTAAATTTTACAAACCAAACAAGCCATCCATGTGGAAACCAAAGAAAAAAAGGAGAATATTTGGTTCTTTTTACCCACTAAGTGCCTATGTTTACCTAACTCATATGGGAAAGGATTCTAAGTGGAGTGCATGGGCATTAAAAATTGCATGAAAGCAAGAATTTGAAGGTTAGGGGCCCTCAAATCATCACAAAAACCCTTACAATATTGAAAATCCGGAAATGTGCACGAGTTACAATTCTGACAGAGGCACAATGGGCAGATAGTGCATAGAGAAAATAATCCTTTTGGTTTCACAGTGTGCTGAGTGCACGTTTGTGGGCTGGAATACCTGTGCACTTTCTAATATGCGTCGAGGGAAAATGTTTTAATGAAATTCTTCCAACTCAAAATTTGGCTTTTGACAAGTAAGGCTGGGTCGATTTTGGTACCTGCAAGACAAATTGATTAAAAATACGTGTTCTCTAAGCCCAAATAGGGTGGAATTTGATACCTTATCCCCAGTATGGTCACAAATTTGTTGTTCCTATTTTTTCACTTGGGTGAGCAAAACAATGGCACTTGCATGCCTAGTTGGGCCTGCTAGACAAGGAAAAAGTTAGCAAGTGGGTTAAACAAGCCAAACACATGTAATAAACAAAGAAACAAACTAAAACCACTATGTAAATAAAAACTAGAATGCATAAGAAACTTAGAACCATAAACAATCAACCAATGACCAAGATTATGCCACCAATGGATAACTATAATAGTTGGAAAAACACCCTAGATAAAAATGAGGACTTATGGGTCCCCTCTTCCACCTTGGGAGGGCTCTTGAGTTCGCTAATGGAGAGCTCTTCTTACAATGGAAGAAAAATTGCAAATGATGAAGAAAATAAATGCTTATTCCCTCAAGAGGTGAGTGGAATGGCCTATTACAATGATGCTTGAATACTCCTAGGAGAAAATAGGATTCTCAAGGGAGAATTGAGGCAGCATAAAAATACTATGAAGATCTTGGTTTATTAGTGCACCCATGACCTCCATTTATAACATTTCTTTAAGGAAAAATTCAACTGGTTCTTAGTGTGAACAAGGGGCCCTTTAGGGCACCCTTTGGTCTTTGACCAGCCCCCCATTCGAATTTTTCTCATATATGGAGGTCAAATCAAGTTGGGAGCTAGTCCATAAGTAGTTGGGGGGATGGAAAGAACCATAAATGCATTGTTCAAAGGAGTGCACGGCTTTTCTCGTATATAGTCATGCATTTGGCGCATTGTACACTCTATGGGCTTTGTTGGACCATGCACTATGCACGTGCTTCCTTTAGTGAGTTTGTGCATGTCAATTTTTGCCCAATTGTATAGTTTTTTCCTTTTGAAATGCATTTTGGTGCTGCAGGTGAACTATTTTCTATTGGAATTGTTGTATTTCTATAACCATTTGTGTGCAATGTTGCGGCCGAAATTCCAGTGATAACACTATGCATTGGTGAAGGCATTGAAGGAGTTCAAGGTTTATATCTTTCATTCTCATGTTATTGCTTTTGTGACTAATAGTGAAGTCAAAGACATTTTAACTCAACCAGATCTTGAAGGTAGAAGAGATAAATGGATTGCAGTTCTATTGGAGTATGATATATAAATAAATCCAACAAATTTGGTCAAAGGTCAAGGACTGGAAAAATTGATGGCTCAGTGAAATTTTGATCTTCTGGGAATCAATTTCATTGTATATTTTTTAGTGGATGTAGAACCAACACTTTAGGTATCTCAACAGTTCCTTTCATCTCCATGGTATAGTGATATAGTTTATATTTTGAAGAATTTACAAGCCCCCCTAGAGTTGAACAAGACTAAGGCCATATTTTTGAAATTGAAAGAAACAAAATTATGTATCATAGATGATTTTTTGTATTGGAAATATCCAGGAGGAGTTTTAATACATAGTCTACTGGAAGATGAAGAACGATAGACTATGAAATTATTTCATCAAGGTGATTGTGGAGGACATCACTACTGGAAGAATACTGTGAAAAAAATTCTTAGAGAAGGCTTGTATTGGCCAACAATATTTGCATATGTGTATTTGAATGTCAATTTTTTGAAGGCAAGAGAAAGTTGTTTCCATTTCCTTTGAATCCTAGTTTAGTGGAGGCACCCTTCCAGCAGTGGGGTCTTGACTTCATTGGTGAAATCAATCCAACATATTCAGGTCAACATAAGTGGATATTGACTGCTACAAACTATTTTACCAAGTGAATTAAAGTTGTATCAACTAGAAAAGAAATTGATGCTATGATAATTCAATTCTTAGAAAACAACATTTTTTCCAGGTGTTGGGACTCAGAAATGTTGTATTTTCATCCACCTTTCCCTTCATCATTCTTCACATTTCAATTCCCCATTAATCTTTAATGATATCATTTTCATAAATATATTTTGGTTTCACCTTATTATTTTCCACTTTATTCATTTTAGTATTAAAAGGGAATTTGTGATTAAATATTAGAAAATCGACATGTTTTCATATATATCTCAAAAAAGTGCGAGCTTTGTAATGTGTAGGAATATGTGAAGGAGTAATTCAAAAAGACTTCCTGAATACTTCCTCCACCATTTCAAGATTTGAGGAGATAATTCAAGCCTATTTCAAGGAGAAGATCATGGGGAATGGATAAGATATATTATCCAAGATATATGAGAGATATGTGTGAGGATTTGAAGGGATTATATTTTGTAATAATGGAAAATTGGTTGAGAGAAAAGTGGATCTGTAATTATGAGATGGTTATCTTATATTCAAGGCTCTCATGTATAAAAGAGAGTTCTCTATCTTCATGAGAGATTATTCATTGAGTAGTCATTAGGATTCGAGTAGAAGTATGGAATCAATCTTAGTATGTAGAGTTTGGGTTTTGTAATATTGGAGAAAGGGATTCTTAGTTTGATTCATGTTTTCATTATTGTTTCATGATTTGTCATTTGATTCTTGTAATGTAATTTGAGATTGATTTACTGTTAGTGTGACATCACATGTGTCATCTTGTTTCTCTTCACATGTTGTTTATCCTTTGACACAATTTTCCATTCCTAGATTAATTTCATTTACACAATTTCATTTCAGTCATGTGTTGTAGAAATTCAATTCCAAGTTGTGTGTTTCGGCTTCTTGCATTAGGTTAATGATTCAATTTCAGTTGTAGCTTTACCATTAGATTAGGTTAAATTAGCTTCAATCCTTCATATACTTTGCATGTGCTTCGTAAGTTTACAAACATCAGATTGACAAATTAAATAGTTGGGAAAGTACTACAAATCAATTGATACAACATTAGTTCATACCAATGTAACGACTTTCGTTCCCTTGTTACAATTGTTGTTCCCTTTGCAAGTTGTGTCGTTCATTTGAATGAAACCACTATCGTTCCTTTTGTTACGTTTTTTTTCCCTTTGCATGTGTTGCATCTCTGGAAGATGAGGTAATGAAAATGGAAGGCCAGAACCTATGCAGGCAAGTAGTAAAATGCTTGTGCCAATGCCTACTTTGGACTGATTCATAGAGTTTATAGCTTAGGACATATTTACAGCCCAACACCAGGTTTGGCTATCCTAGGAGAATGATGACTGAAAACGCAACAACTTTCAAGTCAAGGAGAATGATCAAATTCTATGAATATTATAACATAATGCTTAGTCACTCTATAGCCTATTACCCTCAGGGTAATGGATTGGATGAGTCATCAAAGAAAAGTTTAATAAGGATCATCAATAAATTACTACATGAGAACAAAAAGTCTTGGCATAAAAAGTTGATATTTGCATTGTGGGCAGACAAAGTTAGCGTCAAAATGTCAATTGGAACTTTACCATTATAGTTAGTATATGGTACAAAGGTGGTTTTTCATACTTCTTTTGGACTGCCAGTAATGAAGTTTTTGCAGGAGAAAGAAGAAGATCCTAGTGACATTCAAAGGAGGATGAACCAGCTTATTCATATTCAATAGATGAGAGAAGATGTGTATAATACTGCCTAGTTGTTTCAGGAAAAGATGAAGAAATTTTTTGATAGGAGAACCAAAGATGTCGATTTCCATATTAATGATGTAGTGTTGAAGTGAGATTCTTGAAATGAGGAAAAAGGAAAACATGGGAAGTTTGATCATATTTGGAACATACCCTATAATATTGTTGCTTATCATGGAAACAATGCCTACATTTTAGATGAGATGAATGGAGAACTTCCTACTGGAGGTCCAGTCAATGGGAGGTTCTTAAAACATTATCTAACTTGAAATCAACTTGATCCATTCATATTATTGCAAATATTCATTTAATTTTCAAAATTTGCAGGTGTGGATGACACTCTGAAGAGTTTGAAGCCCAAGGTGAAGGCCCTAAGATTCAGAAGGGTGACTTTCAATTTGATTTCAGTTCAACTTGTATGTAAATAAGTCTGAACAATTGAAGTTTGTGTGATTTTTTGTATAGTTTTCAGTATTAGAATAATACCAATGGATAAGACACTGGTTTTATGGTTACTTTCTACCTTATAGGGAGGAAAACCTCCCCATTGGATCCTATGCTAGTGAGTATAAATTTACAAAGTAAAAAAAGATTGTTTTGTTGTTGATTGAGTCTTGTGGTCATGTGTTGGTCTCTTAAAGATCATGTGTCAAGGTCCTAGGGTTAGTGTCCCATGATTTTTTTTTTGGGTTCACTCATTTATGATTCAAGTTTGGATTTTTTATTGTTTCATGTCTAAGGAAATTAGAGTATCATTCCAAGTCATAGGTGAAATCGTTAGTCTTGTCTAAACTCAAGTCAATGGTGTCACATTGCTATCTCATGGTCCTTTATCCTTATTCTAAAAGGGCACGCCTTAAGTTGTTACATTATTTCTTCAAAGAGTCACGGGAACATGATATCACATGTACTAAAGGTTTCTTAGGTTTCTCAATTCAAATTGTACCTTTTAAAGACTTGCAACCAATTAGTTCGAATTCACTGCAAAACCTCCTAGCTTTTCGCAGTGACTAACTGTCATATCAAATCACTTCAGAGATACCCTATATTGGTAACGATAAGGAAATCATGGGAGTCAATGCTATACTTTTAAATCAGGTTTTTTTGGTCATGTGTTATTTACTTTTTAAAAATCATCAAAGTTTTGGTTTGTTACGAAACTGTAACTCGCTGTGAAATTTCCTGGTTCATTGCGAAGCTGAGAGTTGCTATGAAACTACATGTTTGTTGCGAAAGTTCAAATTGGATCGATCTTCTACAAAATTATAGATCCTTGCATGATTCTTCGATTCCATTGAAGCTATGTTTACTTCTACATATCTCTCAAGTTCTTAAACCCTATCTGCCATCAAAAAGTTGTTATCTTTATCTATTGCTAAACTGCAATTTGTTGTGAAATTTCTACCCAAATGTTGAGAAATCCATTGCTTCTAAATCTCTGTCTCTCAAATGAACCCTAACCCCCCAGGATTTCCTGCACAATTTTTAATTCTTGATACCCCATGCGCCCACCATCATCACATCACTCTCCACCAACAACCATGGAGAATAACAAGAAAAAGAAGAAAATATACAAGGGGGGTGATATAGTGAGGTTTGAACCACAAGGTCTGCAATTGTTGGATTCAAACCCAATTTTCAGAGAATATTTTCAGGTAGTAGGATGTCTCACCTTCTGTGAAAATCTATAGGGAGGTCACATGTAGGTAGCTAAACAATTTTCAAGGAATTTTGATGGAGTCAAGACAAGAGTTACATCACTGGACATTCAGGTCACATAATTGACAATTGAAACAACTACATAAATGCCCCTACAAGGCGAGAGGTGGTTCAAGGGGATGACTCTGGATTCTTCATACTGTAACGATTATTTCAGTTCATAATTTTAGAATGAAAACTTGTCAAAAGGGGTGCCAAGGAGTCATATGTTAGAACACCATGACCAACTGTTGAGAGTAATCCATAGATATTTCGCTTGTGAGGGGAAATTCAATAAGATGTGAATGTACCATATCAGAATAATCATGCAATTTACAGGTAATAAATCTCTAAATGTCCCATATTATCTTTGTATAATCTTGGGGAAAATGACTGACAAAGTACACAAAAAATCTAGGCAAGTTGAGCCTAGTCTATTTCATTTTAGTCTTATCAAATTGTTACTCCTTTAGGAGCTTAAGAAAGAAAATAGGGAATGGAGTTATTTTTTGTCTACATTAGGATTTTTTGCAAAAACCACTAGTTCTCCAACATCAAAGGAAAGTACCCCTTCCACCAGTGTTAAAGAATCTTCCAACAATTTAAAAAGGAAGAGAGGAAACGATAAAGAACAACATCCCATTGTGATTGAAACCCCTAAGACTACAACCAAAACTTATCTCATAAAAGGATACAAGAAAAGGGAAAAGAGACGTTACAAGGTATAAAGACAATTGTAAACATGGAAGAAACCCTGGACAGTAAGAGAGGCAAATTGAAAGGAAAAAAACTCCTTTTCACTCCTAAAACAAAAAAAATGGAAAAACCTAGGAGAGCCCTCACTAGGTCAACAACAAAGAAACTAATTGTTGCATATGAGACATCTCCCTGTCATGAAGCTGAGGATATTGTGGAAGTTCAACCTCCACTAGGAAATAAAGTGATTTTAGTCCAGAAGTACTTGACAAAGAAAAACTCGATAGACCTGTAACCATATCAATAACAATGAGGCAAGTTCATGATGAAGACATCAGACATGAGATGCATGTTCAGTGTGTTGATGAAGAAGTTGTTGAAGCTCAATCTCCTTCAGGATAAGATAACATGACAATTAAAAGACTAAGGAAACATTTGAAAGCATTTTAAGTTGTGATTGTACAAATGAGGGGAGAAAATAGGAAAATGAAAAGGAGGATAGCAAGACATTTATATTTGTGTGAAGAAGCCTTGGAGAGAAACAAGAGGATGGTCAGGAGATCTATTCCCTTGGAAAGACAAGAAAAAATCATGTACAACCATAATAGAACATTGAAGGAAAAAGACAGAATAAGGAAAGAACAAGTTGCAAAGAGGAATTTGGATTTTCTGGCCCAAGTTGCAGTGGAATAATTTGGTAATACTTAAGATATATAATATTTTTGTTTTTTGAGAAGTCAACTCAAAGTTTTGGAGGTGTTAGATCAATCTTGGAGGCGTTTTGCAACATCAACAAGAATAAATAGATATTTCAAAGAAAATTTACTAGGTTTTGTGCAAAACTGTTGAAACAAAGATTTCACAACAAGTTTCCTAGTTGTTGCAAAATCACACAGGCATCTCATGTGGAGGCATATTCAGCTGTGAGATATGATGAGTTTTCTATGTCAGCATCAAGATCGAATGATGAATTATTTTTCCACTAAACATATGTAATGGAAATATATTAGGGTTGTATAAGTTAGTAAAGAAATCAAACCCTAAATTATAGGAGTCTATGGAAAATTAGTTAGTAATCAGTTAAGTAATATGTTTAATCAGTTGTAACTCCTTTTTTAATGTGAAACCCTAACAATTTCGACTCTATGGCATTAGAATGAAGTGTAATGCTATATATTATCATGAAGAGTGTTGTGTTGGTTTTGTCATTAGGGTGAGAAAAAACACAACACTTGCATGTTTAGATAATCCTGCTAAACAAGAAAGAAGTTTGTGAGTGGGTTAGATAAACCAAAAACACATGAAAACAAAGAAATACAACTAAGAACAACTAAGAAATAAATGTTAGAAATCTTGAGAAAATTAGAACCATGAAAATAAAAAAATGACCAACATATTGCTACCAATGGATCAATAGATTAATAGGCAAAACACCGTAGATAAAGGCAAGGACTTATGAATCCCCTCTTCCCCCTTGGGAGGGATATTGAGTTCCCTAATTGAGATATATTCTCTTAATACAATGGAAGAAATGAAAAATGGTGAAGAAAAGCAATGCATATTCCCTCAAGAGGTGAGTGTTGGCCTATTGCAATGGTGCTTGAAGGCTTCAAAGAGAAAAGAGGATTCTCAAAGAAGAATTCTTGCAGCATAACAATACCTTGAAGATCTTATTATATTAGCACACCTATGGCTCTTATTTATAACATCCATTCATGGAAAAATGTAATTGGTTCATAGTGTGAACAAGGGGCCTTTTAGGGCACCCTATATCCCTTGACCAACCTCCAAGATAGATTTTTCTCAATTATGAGTGTCAAATAGTGTTGGGGGTCAGACTAGAAGTGGTTGAGGGGTTGACAAGATCCATAAATGCGCCACTCATATAAGTGTGTGGATTTTCTTGTAGACAATCACGCATTTTGTGCATAGTGTGCGCTGAGGGTTGTGTTGGCCCGTGCATGCTGCGCACTGTGCATGCGCTTCCTTTGGTGAATTTGCACACTTTTATTTTTGACCCAAATATATATATTTTTTTCCTTTTGATGGACTTTGGTGATGTAGGTGGACTAATTGCTACTAGAGTTGGTGTGTTTCTTCAACCATTGTGTGCAATGTTGCAGATGATTTTCCAGTGATAACAAATGCCCCTTGATGTGTGAGGTGAGGAGCATACGTATAACCGAAATACATCAATGTTTATTTTGTTGAGAGTGCCATTGTAAGGAAGAGTGAAAAGAAGAACTACAAGAGAAATCTATTAGAGGGAGAGGGAAAATTGTGGGACCCAAACCTTTCTCTAGGGAGAAAAAATAAAATCTGTGTACAAACGAGGCGGGCATGCCCCATGCTCGTGTCATGAAACAAAAATGTGAGACTGTAACTGAAGATGGATGTTGATGTAGATAACTGTAGTTCCCTTGGGGGTGGTTTATAACGACATATGAAAGTTATGAATGGTGAATGAACTCTGAAGTGAGGCATGGATGACTATGAGAATTGTCAATGAATCATAGGCATTGATGGCCTAACAGATTCAGAGGTCTTCGACTGGTATGAAACAAATGCAATAGTCACATAATAAGACCCACCGTAACATGAGAGTTTTTTTGAATTCGAATGTTATGGGGGTCAACAGAATCAAGGAGAAATGATTATTCTCTCTTTGCCTTCCAAGAATCCTCATTGAAAAGGTAATGAGAGTCATGATATTACTACTGCCTTTCTGGAAATTGTGATGATGTCGATAGGAAGGGAGACACAATTCCAAGAAGCAAAGGGTTTCATGAAATGCACTGCGTGATATGTGTTATCAAGTACTGAAGAGTAACATGAAGGAATTCAATATGTTGTGGGACTCCAGAGTGCCCTTGGTTGGGGTGTTGAAGGATGATCGGAAACAACCCTAAAATTGAATCTGGTGTCAGAAGGATGACTAGATATGGGGTTAAACTGTGCCAGAGGCTAACAAAGTGTAAAAACTCATAGATTGTGGGTATATGGTCTTGGTATTCTCGAGGTTCGTGAACGATGTTGGTATGTAAAAAAAGAGTGGATTCCCCAACCAAGGGCGACATGCGTTGCTTTTCCAGGGAAAAAGAAGGCCATCAAGGATGACGATGAAAAAATATATGTATATGCTAAAAACAAAGTCTTTTTACAATTACCAAAGAAATAAATAATAATTTGGGTTGAGTATACAGATACAAAAATGGGTGCCTTAGTGAAACATGGCTTGGCCTGTTAGGGTGCAAGTTTGTGAAAGAGAATTGGTGGAGGGTGAGGGGCCCATGGGTGGGTTTTTGTATTAGGTAAATGGGTGGAGGACAATATGAAAATGTGCAAATTCATAGTGGATGAGATGGAGGGCTAATGAAACTGTAGAGATGCAGTCAATAGAACTGAGATGATATGACTTGGGAGTCTATTGGGAAGGTTAGCAATATGATGAGAAGAAGTATGTGTTTCATTCTCAAAAGTACATAAGACTATCGGGACTCCCATCACTAGGGGGTGAAATCAACATGAGTGTCAAGTTTCCAGGGGGAACTATGAATGGGACAACTCATGTGGGGGAGAGTGTTATTGGATGACAATACCAAAATGTGGTAGAGGGGACGATACTACAGAGCCAAATGTAGGGACCCTAAAGGTAAATGTTAGAGGGTGTGATTGGGATATGAAAATTTATTTACAGAGGGAATAATTACATGTTGGTGTTAAACATATACCTGAAGGAGTTGTAATCTTTGCTAAACAAGTACCTGCACACATGAAAACAAAATGCCCAACGTGAACAATATCTGATGAGAAAGATCATATAACAACTATTTGATAAAATTGAAAGTGAGCATGCGTACTTGAACATGATGTGAGAAAAAGGATCCTCCGGGGCCAAGTGCAGATGATGACCTAGGGAATGTGAATGTGTAGATGGCGGGATCAGGATCCCATGGCTGAGAACAGATCATAAAACAAAGGCACTGGGCTCCTGTAACAAAGTGTGGAAGTTGGGAAAAAGGGGCTATATATGGCTAGCGGGCCCATAATGCCACCTCATTTGTACTTTTAACTATTGTTGAGATAACGATATAGTTGTGAGGATATTTCAAGATTGCGGGAGCGTGAGGTGACCGATCCAGGAGTGGCGAGAGAGAGGTTAGTGGTCCTATCATCCCAAATTTTGTTAAACTCATAGTTTGTAGGTAGGGGTTGTACGAAGGGCCGTACAAAGTATTTTAAGGGTAGGGGCCCACCAATTCATGGTAATAAGAGGAATAATCACACATATGTGCACCGGTATAACCCAATTTCCCACACATAATGTGCAGATGTGTTTGACACAACTGCGTATGTGGGCGCGAGGGTTGGGAAAACAGGCGCGCATGATATGTGTTTCTATCTGACTGACAGTTGCGCACTCATGCACGACTGTGTTTTAGATAGATACACATTAGTGTGAAACTGGGAAAGAATAGGTACACACATGTGCACACTTGTCTAGGTGAAAGCCGTGAACTGTGGGAAAGGTTAAGGGTTTGTGATTTTTGATATTTTGATGTTTTTTTTCTGGTTGATGAGGTTGATCAAATGTTTCTGTGTGGATGCAGTTGATTAGATGAGCACATAGAACTATGTCGTTCCACTAGAGAGAGCGTGATTGGGATCGTTTATGGGAGGCGGTGAGAGAGAAACTATGTGTGTGGAGACACTTGGAAACCTGTCATTTTCTCAAGTTCTTTGACTGCCCCCTGATACGATTGCAAGAGTTCCTACTTCATTACTTGATCGAGATGTGGAGCACTAATCTGCAGTGATTCATTGTTAGAAGGGAGCAACTGACATTCTCTGCTACAGAGGATGTGTACTTCTTGATGGCACTTCCCTTTCGTGGGAGGGAACTAGATATCGATCCCCATCTGCCCAGGGAGGATCAGGTGGAGACTATGGAAGCTCACCATTTTACTGGGTTGAACCCTATGTCAGGTTCAGTCATCCACATCGAGGCTATTGATGACCTCCTAATGAAGTGTATTGTAGCGATGGTGGTGAGGATCTATGGATCCTTGGGTACTCAATGGACCACTAGTATTCAACTAAGGGTAGTGGAGAAGGTATTGGATGGGGACCTATTTGCATGGGGTGTGCTTATGCACACCAAGATGATGGGGCAGCTGAATCAGTGTCAGCGAGCCAACTCCAGTGAATTTGATTTCAGGTCTGTTATGGTGACCTGGATTTTAGACAGGGTGCCTCTATTGCACTAGAGGATCCTTCTAGAGCCCACGGGGCGACAAGAGCCGCGATTGATGCGGTGGGACCACGTGTTGGCCCGACATGGAGGTGGGGAGGGTGGCCACTATTTCACAACCACGGTGGCTCGAGTGTGGTGCCAAATGTCACAGGTGATACTAAGATATCCATACGTTGGTATGGATTATCACCATGATCCAGACATGGTGTTGCCTCCTGGGGAGGACTGGGACCAGTGAGGTATGTCTTGTATTTTTATGTTTTGTGATTTTGATAGACAACATTGATATATATGTATATGGATGTTGATAGTATCTTTGGTGTTATTTTTCATATGTGGTACCTCAAGGATGAGAGGTAGAGGTTCTCGTGGATCCAACTCATCGGGGGCCAAATCGGAAGGAGATGGTAGAGATGAGGGTTGGACAGAGGCGAAGACAAGATGACGTTGGTGCTAGACCAATGAGAGAGTCACAGGGAGATGTCAGGTTCATGCTGGTGGATCTGTGTCGATTTTTTGAGCGGGTTCTAGAGGGTGTGACTGAGGGTATGTGGGCCCACATCTAGGATGAGGAGGTCTTGGAGTAGTGCGTGGAAGTACCAGTAGAGTGGCATACCCTGATTCATCAAGAAACAGTGGCAGGGGCAGCGGTGACTGGTCGACTACCTCCTGGACCTAGAGGGCCCCAAGCTGGTGGGGTACCTCCGATTGACAGAGGACCTGCGGGGGAGCTCTGGGGTCATCTTGAGTGTCGATTTTCATATGTATGGGCTTGGGAGCCCGATTTTGTATAGGGTACTTGATACCCATTTTTATACTCATAGGGGTGAGGGGATTCATGGGCCGACGGGAGATTGTACATGTATATTTTTTGTAAACACTTATGACCATTGATATATATATATATATCGATATATTTTGATCATGCGTGGATTTTTGTGTTATGTTTTTATGTATGGTGTCTTTTCTATGTGTTGTGACAAATGTATGATGCTATGTATAAAATGTTGTTTAATGTGATAAATGCCAATTTAATACTAGGTTAGCCATGTGATCTGATACTTGATTGATATGCCTTGGAATATGTGTAAATGTGATGGAATCAAATTTTCAAGATAGGATTCTAACTTACAGGTATTTGCGAAAGAGGCAAGGATCATGAGCATGATACACGTTGTTGAGATGCGGGACGACAAGCTGGGAATATAATAGAATGCTAAGGTAACGAATGTGGCAGTGACCGGGCTCCGCGAGGAGACCAATGATGATTTCGTATTAAAATTGATTTTTGGTGGCTGAGTCCAAACATATGCCACTAGAGTGGAACTGGATATGTGAGTGGGTATAGAGGGCCCAACAACCGAAGTGAGATTCTGGGTCCAGCGGATGGAAGCGTCGGCGTAACCGATGTGGTAGGCTAATGGATGATGCATATGTCAATAACATGGATGATAGATCATACATGAGGAGTGGTGGCAATAAAAAAGACTAAAAACTATACAAATGTGTACAAAGAGAAACCTAAGGTAGGGGGATATGCCCAGGCATAAAAATTCTTTAAGTACAACCCTTTGATGGTTTCTTTGAGAGGGTAGCCTTCTAGAGAGGCCAAGATGTAGGTTCCTTTAGTAAGGCAATGTTGGATGATGTAGGGTCCATGCCATAATGGCTCAAATTTTCCATTCCCGAGAGTATCGTGGGAGATATCATAGGCTAACATGAGATATCCTTCGTTAAATGAGTGAAGTTTGGCATGGAGGTCGAAGGTGGATTTGGACTATTTTTTAGATGCCTCATTGTGTTGTAATGAAGATCGGCGATATTCATCAAGTGACTCTAAGGTCAGCAGGAACTTCTGTATTGGAGCAGTGTCAGGTAATATCACAATGGAAGTGCATAACGTAGGGATTTCACACTCGATAGGGAGGGTAGATTCGATCCCATGGACGAGGTGGAATGGTGTAAAACTGGTTGCAGTTTTGACTACCGTGCGATAATCCCATAAAGAGGAAAACAACATATGATGCCAATTGGTCTTATGTTTGTTGAAGGTATGTTGTAGCATGGTTTTGAGGACTTTTTTGACAACATCAACCTTCCTGTTGGAATGAGGGTAGTATGGGGAGGAAAACTCATGGGTGAAGCCTAAATTTGAAGAGAGTTTCGCAAATATCTCGTTCTCAAAGTGTTTACCATGATTAGAGACTAACTATAGTGGGACTTTGAACTGGGTAATGACGTGGTTGAAGAAAAAACATGTTGTTGTGTCAGTGGTGTTGTTAAATGTGGGCATGGCTTCGACTCATTTAGTAAAGTAATATACTTCCATGACAATGTACTTATGTCCATTACTGGATGGAGGATGGCAAGTCATGAATTCTATGCCCCATTTATAGAAGGGGTTGGCTGTGATGACTGGGTGTAGAAGAGCTAGTGGAGCTCATGCTTTGTTTGCATAAAGCTATCATTTGTCACATTGCTTGACAACGTGTATGTAGTAATGAAACAAAGTGGGCCATAAGTACCCTGATCGAATGATTTTTTGGGTGGTGGACATATCCGATAGGTGACCAACGCAAGCGCCGCTTTGGAAATCATTTAAGACTCTTTTAGCTTCGTCGATGGTAAGACATTGACAAAGAATGGTGTCGATCCCAGGTCGATAGAGAAAGTCTTCGATGAGGAGGTATCAGGGGCCTGATGGTGAATGTGTCTATGATCATTGTGAGAGAAATGAGACCCAAACTTCTTTGTCCGAAGGTAGATGAGGAGGTCTCCATACCAGGGGTCATCAGAGGGGATGAAGAATAGGTGTTCATTAGGGAAATCCTCATTGACAGGGGAAACTCTAGTGTCTGAGGGGAAAGTCATAATGAGTTCAGCTAATACGAGAGATTTATTTCTTTTGGGAGTAGAGAACTCCAGATTGTATTCCTGGAGGATAACAATCCATCAAGAAAATTTTCCATTCATCTATCATCGACTAAGAAAGTACTGCATGGGGTTGGAATCTTCTACGACCTTGGTAGTTCAAAGCAGGATATAATGTCACAGTTTTTGAACTACGAGGAAAACTGATAATGTGAGTTTCTCATCATGATTATACTTTAAGGGTGGCCCTGAAAGGTTTTTACTAATGTAGTAAATAACATTTTCACGTCCATCGTCCCCTATTTCGACAAGGACTCCTGCTACTGAGACAACTGAGGCTGATAAGTAAAGGATGTAATCGCGATCATAGTCTGGGGGAATAATCAAAGGGGCATTGTATAGGGAGGATTTTAAATAATCAAAAACAAATTGAGCATGTTTGTCCCATTGAAATGGGATATCATGACACAATAAGCAAAGAAAACCATGTCCGTGAATAGCGTAATCTGGGACAAAGCGACGTAAAAAGGTGTCTTTTCCCTGTAGGATTTGCATTTGGCATAAATTCCTTGGTGGTGGAATTTATGTGATAGCTTGGACCTTGAGGGGATCCATAGTGATGCTATGTTGGGAGACAATGAACCCAAGGAGGCATCCGACAGTGATGCAAAAGACACACTTGAGGGGGTTCAAGCGGATATTATACTGGCAACTTTGTTGGAAAATGATGCGTAAGTCATCTAAATGTTGGGTTTTCTTTTTGGATCGAGCAGTGAGGTCATACAAATAAGCAAGGATGATGTGAGAAAGATCATGAAAAACATAGGCCATGGCCCGTTGAATCATAGCACCGACATTTTTGAGTCCAAAAGGCATGACATGATACGCAAAGGTACCCCAAGGGATAGTAAAAGCAGTTGTATATCGATCTGTTGGATGGATTTGGATTTGATTGTAGCCAGAGAACCCATCCATAAAGGACAGTTCCTCATGGCTGAAACAATCATCGATGATTTGGTCAATGAAAGGGTTTGGAAAGTTGTCTTTGGGACAAGCATGGTTGAGATTGCAAAACTCTGTGCAGACGTGAATAGTGCCCTGTTTTTTGTTAATGGGGATGGGGTTGGAGACCCACCACTAGAGAATTTGGGTCAAATTCCGACTACGTGTTCAATGTAATTTCCACTTTATATTTTTGGGATAACGACAAACAACAAACCCCATCAAACATCATTTCACATGACGTCACTTTTCCGACAACATAGATTTCATCTTTATTGCCATGTCTGGGATGTGGAAAGACATATTGGGCATGGCAAGAGAGATGTCTTGGATGTGGCAAGAGAGATGTCTTGGAGGTGACAAGAGAAGTGACTTGGAGGTGGAAAGAGAGAAGGCTTGGAGTTGGCAAGAGAGATTTATTGGAGGTGGCAAGAGAGACATCTTGGAGGTGGCAAGAGAGACGTATTGGAGGTGGAAAGAGAGATGTTAAGAGGTATCAGCTCCGACGTGGTTGCTATGGGAGTGACACTCTTGGAGGTGGAAAGAGAAACGTATTGGAGGTGAAATAGATATGTCTTGTAGGTGGAAAGATATACATATGGGATGTGGAAAGAGAAATGTTAATAGGTATCAGCTCCAACGTGGTTTCTATGGGAGTGACACTCCAAGACATCGCAATAGCGACTTTGTTGTAAGTATTCAAAAAAAAATACAATATCAATACTGAGAGGGTTGGTACATTAACCTTTTCTAAGATACTATCCATATCAATATTTAAATCTATATCATCGATCTTAGACAAGGTTGGTTGAGGAGGAGGACTGTAACGACCCTTTTCTTATTAATATGAATAATTTCATAAATAATCCTAAAGATTAGCTAATTATAATTAATTATTATATAACCTTAATTAATTATATTTTGTTAATTAATTTTTTTTTTTTTTTTAACTATGATTAGCTTAAGTATGATTAACTCTTTGATTAAGGGTTAAT
>ML781591.1:1499492-1521117 GCA_009831015.1 Picea engelmannii | reverse complement strand
CAGGTATTTAAACTCAAAATTGTGAATTGTTTACTTAAATTTAATATTTATTGCCAAATTTTATTTACGCAAGTATGGAGATAGCTTTGCAAATTATGAAAATTATACTTCTTAAAAGCTTAAAGAAATTAAGTAATTTGGTACAAATATAAGTGTCTTTACAAATCTGGTCTTTACATCTATATAAATGTCTTTACAATTCTGGGCACTACAAGGACTAACTTCCAATGGTAAAGGGGGTATTTTCTAATGAGGTTTAGGATCAATAGGATATGTCTCAGGTGTGTTATCACACGAACTCACAATTGTTAAGTTAAAGTCCGCTCAAGTGAAATAATGTGTAACTTAGAGGAAATTCCCATGTCACCTCACCAACCCTATTTCACTTCAAGCCAACTTTCCTCCATCTGAAGGGGGTTTCCCTCAATTAATATTGTGAGGACTTAGGGCAAGGAATCTCAATGTGGAGAGTGAAGTTCGAGAAAAATATGTTTGGGTATCTTTAGACTATTGAAGAAATTACTTGAAGGTATGAAGGTGCCCTCTAAGAAAGTATCGCCCATTCAATCATCGTCCTTTATAATATTGAACAAAGTACATGTTGAAGAGAGTGGTTCTTCGAATTTGGTAACTATATTTTTTAAACATAGTTACCAAATTCTATGTGCTTAAAAACATGGTTAATTTATTTGTTATATATCTAATATTAAAACATGTGAAATGAAATGATAATCATATTACATCATACCGAAGTTCACATACGATAATAAAATATCAAATAAGTTACAACTAAGATGCCATTCCAATGATGTAAAACATTCAACAATTATAATAAACATTAGTAAAGACGATAAAAAAATTATATGCGTAGCCTTTCCTTGCCTTGCCTTGACATGCCATGCCTTGCATTGACATGCCTTGCCTTGACATGCCATGCCTTGCATTGACATGTCTTGCCTTGACATGTGATTCCTTGCCTTTCCTTGACATTCCATGCCTAGCCTTGCCATGCCTTGCCTTGACATGTCTTACCTTGCCTTGACATGCCATGCTTTGCCTTGAAAAGCCTTTCCTTTCCTTGGCATGCATTTCCTTGACATGCCATGCCTTTCCTTGACATTCCTTGCCTTGAATTTCCTTGCCATGCCTTTCCCTGACATGCCTTTCCTTGACAAGCCATGCCTTGCATTTCCTTTCCATGCCTTGCCTTGACAAGACATGCCTTGCCTTGACACATATTTCCTTGCCTTGACAAGCCATGCCATGCCTTGCCTTGACATGTCTTGCCTTGCCTTGAAATGCCATGCTTTTACTTGACAAGCCTTGCCTTGCTTTGGCATGCCTTTCCTTGACATTCCATGCCTTGCCTTTCCTTTCCTTGCTTTGCCATGCCTTTCCCTAACATGACTTGCCTTGAATTAGCATGAATTTCCTTGGCAGACCTTGTTTTTCATTGGCATGCCTTGCCTTGACATTCCATGCCTTGCATTGACATGTCTTTCCTTGACATGCCATGCCTTGCATTGACATGCCTTTCCTTGACATGCCTTGCCTTGACATGCCATGCCTAGCCTGGCCATGCCTTGCCTTGGAAAGCCATGCCTTTCCTTGACATGTATTTCCTTGACTTTCCATGCCTTACCTTGACAAGCCACACCTTGCCTTGACAAGTTATGCCTTGCCTTGACATGTCTTTCCTTGACATGTCATGCTTTGCCATGCATGGTCATGCCTTACCATGACATGCCTTGAAATACCTTACCTTTCCATGCATTCCCTTGCCTTTAATTTCCATGCCTTGCATTGACATGCCATGAATTGCCTTAACATTCCTTGACTTTCCTTTCCCTAATATGCCTTTCTTTGCATTGGCATGCCTTGCACTAACAGACCTTGCCTTGCCTTGCCTTTACATGTGATGCAACTTAAATGAGATAGAGGAGGAAAGGGATGAATCCCTTGAATGGAAGAGCCTAGTAGAGGCCAAGATCGACAAGGAAGAGTAATTAAAAAGCAATGAAAATTATTTGGATCAAAAACTTTATAACTTGTAGGAAAAATTCCAAATCATGAGAATGTAGTGCATTGACAAAAAGAGACAAATTGAGGTAGAAAATAGTTCCTTGAAGGAGGAGCTAGCAAAAATTAGAAAACAATTAGCTATCCATACTGAGAGATTGGAGATAATGGAAGCATTTATCTCCAAGATAGCCTAGATAGTAGACAAAATGATTAATTGTAGATAGCTATCAAAATTTTACAGTCTCTTCCTCAAATTAGCATGCACAACAAACATCTACTCCTAGACTTGAGAAAAACTCCATAACTCATCCACAAGATGATATCTCAATTGTTTTTTTGATATTATATATCTTATTAGTTGAAAATGGAATTGTCATGGATGTTTGGTTCATTTACACACTTTTCTAGCTCATCAACAGGCATGGGGAGTGCTTCGAGCTCTAGTACATTCATGGCTCTTCACCCTTTGAATTGAGACATGAAACTAAATTTTTCATGCCTCATAACAAACACTAAGATTCATGAGTGAGATTAAGGTCAAAATTAACATTGGAGCAATCACAACAAATCATTACAATTTAATTAAAATGAGTGTCAATAAGACCCCTTGGTTTTTGGCCTTAATAAATCTATAACGCTTCCTTCTGACATCAATTTGTCGAACCTTTTGTTGCTAAGAATAATATCCACTGAGATATTTATAATGAGTGGTTGGAGTCTATTGGCAGCAGGATGAAGTGGAAAGGAGGATGACCGAAGTGGAAAGAAGGATGATCGTGGGGAAAGAAAGCATGCAGAAACTGAAGTAACAATTGGAGGAAAACACAACACGCGTGCATGAAAGAAAGTGTGCACAAGGAAAGAGACAACTGAAAGGAAAAAAAACACATGCGCATGGGAGGAAGACCTAACATTGGCATTGTTAGGGTTTTGGTAATATATTGTAAATGACTGAATAGCCCAAAATGTATAAATATAGATACGTAGGTATCAGGGGGTCGGTTCCTTATTATCTCATTGTTTTTGTATTAGATATGTACGAGTTGATGAAATTTCTAATGTTGTTATGAATCATTTTGTAATTTATTGAGCTAGAGGAGAGGAGAGAAGGAAGATCTGAGGATTAGATCATAGGCCAAGGATCCTGGTGTGATCTATTTCGCCTTGTATATATCTTACCCATCTGAGGAGAATTGTAAGTGCACAATGTTGTAGATGCAGAACTACCATAATAAAAGAGCCAAGAGACAAATATTTGTGGACTTATCCCAGGAGGGGGTGAACCACGGTAATATCTATGTAATGTGATGAATGCGTGCATATATTTGTCATATTTCAACAATTAATTGTTGTGCTTAATGAATGAATGAGTTATTATAGTGCTATGAAACATGGTTGTGTTGTTAAGAGAATACACTGTTGAAGGTAATGCATAGTAACGAATAATAGTAGATTACAATCAAAATTTGTAGTAGATGGCTTAGAATAATGATCTCCTATCTCATACTCAATCCTGGGTTGTAAACACCTGATTCTTACAACCACCCATTTAAAGCTATCTCAGGTGAGACTGTGTTTCACATTCGTGTGTTGTGTTGCCTTCTGGTTTACCAGAAGGGCCGATAGTTTTAGAATCTTTGTTGGAAACCTGAAATACATGAACCCTCGGTCAATAACTCAGATGGTAGAGAAGGAAGAGTAATAACCAACAAATGGTTTCATTGCCGCATTGGTAGGAACGAGAGAGGACTGAGTAGAGGAGATAGATTGAGCGAGAAAAGAACGAGGAAAAGAAGAGATAAATGAGCCATTAGAAGGGAATGTTGAGACCATGGAACCCTACGAAAGCATAAATCAAAGGCTGGTTAAGAACCAAAGAGCTAGAGTTTTCACAAAAAGACAATAGAAACCCTAGAATCACATCCTGAAAATATCTGGACAAATACATGTTTACTTATTTACATGAAGTATTTTTCTGTGATTTTTAGCATCTACTGCAGGAGTGGATACTAAGGTTGAAGGATAACCATGCAATGAACCAGATTCGACAGCTAGATTGGACCCCAGTACAGATTGAGCAGTTACAGTAGGTGAACAACAAATTCACCTGCGCAGTGGAATTTTGGCTTGATAGTATTGTGGAAGGCTTCATAACAAAGTTTTCAGTGGACACAACAAAGTCATACAACACAATGGAGCTAGAATTTCTACGTGGACCTCGAAAAAGGTACATTCAATCAATGTATACTTCTATCAAGATACGGCTATATAACAAAGGTGTAATGACAATGGAATCAGACAACTAAAATTCCCTGCATGCATTGGGGAAGGGGGGAAGCACTGATAGAGAGAGGATAAATAGAAGGAGGTAAGGATAAAGGAAAGAAGGAGGAGGAACCCTTGGACCTGATCATGATGGATGACGACCAGATCAAGTGGATCTTGGCATCAACGGGAAAGACGTGTAGCAGGGTACCCTACCAATACAATATGAATACCAAGAAGCGACCCGTAGCTGCAAGGGAAGGCTTGGCGAGTGATGAGGAAGAGGTAGAGGATCTCCGGGCTATGGAGCAGATTGAGGAAATCCTACATGCATCATACGAGAGGAAGATGAGAGGCCCAAGAATGGGAGGAGAAGGTAGCCATCCTATCCATATTAATGTTAGTGTGGAACCCATAAAACCATGTGTGACTAATACACCAAAGAGAACACCACCGTTTAGACAAACGAAGTTCATAGGAATTTCGACAGCAGGAAGTACATCTACATAAGGAGAAACAACTAGAGGATCTAGTTCAGGCAACACTATTCAAGTATCTACACCGCATGGAGGAGGTAGTAGTTTAGTATTAAGAATGGAAGGACACGATCCCACCATCAGATTACCAGAATTTCGAGGAGAAGCAACTGAATACCCTGAGAATCATTCTTTTATTTGTGCAAAGATCTGGGAAGCGAAACAGATCATCGATGAAGAAAATAAACTCACACAGCTATAGATTACGTTAATATATCACACACTGTACTGGTACATGAGTCTAAACACAAACAGTGCCCCTGGAATGACAAGGACATTGGTCGACATTAAGAAGTTATTGATAAACGAGTTCCAAAAGCCGAGCTCAGAGGATCAGTACATGAACGAGATGATTGAAATAAGACATAAACCAGGATATTTTGTATGGGATATTGATCAGAGATTCAAGTGACTGAAGGGAAATTTAAAATACCTTATGATCGATATGCAACATCGACACCTATTTGTCAACTCACTACTCCCACACTTAAAATATCCTTCACCACAATAGAAATTTCAGATGTAGGCAAAGTCTCTACAGGAATCCTTGCAACTGAAAGAGAACCAATACCAATAGACAGACCCAACTATCGAATAATTGAAGGAGGATTTGAAGAATTTAACATTTCAGCTGAACCAGAATAAGAACAAGGACAAATGAGAAGTCATTTGGTGTACCACATGTAGGACCGAAGGACACCAAAAGAACAAATGCCCAACATTAGCACAGTATATGGTAGTAGGTATGCCAAATTTGTTAGCATAGGGAGGACTATGGTGTGAAATATGCAATAAACTGGGTCACGATCCCTATCACTACACGATGATGCAGAAATACCAGACAATTCTAAAGAGTTCATATTGCACCTTTTGCAAGCCAGTGGGCCACGACGATAAATATTACAGAATTATGGAGTTGATGCAAGAAAGGACATCGGATGCATATAGAGTACATGCAGAAATGATGTCTGGGAAATAAACACCACAATTTAATCAGGTTCCAGCTCCATACAACACTGCGCAACATCAGTATAATATTGTGCCACAACCATACAATAACACGCAACCGTAGTAGAACCCGGCACAACCCCAGTACAATTAGGCACCATAGTATAATGTGCCGAGAGGTGATCGAGTAGGCTACAGAGGAGGAGGACAAGCCAGAGGAGGTTTCAGATGAGGTAGAGGACTAGTCACATGTCACAATTGTCAACAACTAGGACATTATGCACGAGAATGTCCACTACCACCAGCAACTTGTATGTATTGTCGTGCATCAGACCACAATATAGAGAAATGTCCGACATTAACAGTAAAGATTCAAGAAAAGAGGAACCAGAATAATCAGAATGTTCATTGGATTTCAGCCGAAGCAAGGGATGACGGATGGAACATCAATATAGTCACTCGTGGAGGAACGAAAAAAAGGAAATGGTACAGTTCGACAGGAACTAGCGCAAATCCAATGGGTAAAGAAGAACACTGAACCAAGGAAGCAGTTCGACACATAAAAATAAAAGGATATCTTTAAAGAGGCCAGACAAGAATTTCATAAGGAGGACACAACATCGACTTCAACTGCGCAACATTACAAGGAAGCACTAGAATATGAGATGCCACCATCATTAGATCGTACCAATGGGATGAAACCCATGGGACAAGTAAATACAATCAAAGAATTTTTTTAATCGTGTGTAAAAGTATTAAGTGATCCATCATCTGTGAATATATTTCAAAACATACTAGAAAAATGTAGCAGTGAGATGGAAGAAAAGCTATAACCAAAAACAATTAATCACCTACACACAAGA
Organism: Picea engelmannii; assembly: GCA_009831015.1. Taxonomy (NCBI): domain Eukaryota; kingdom Viridiplantae; phylum Streptophyta; class Pinopsida; order Pinales; family Pinaceae; genus Picea; species Picea engelmannii. The sequence continues at coordinate 1,514,483 of ML781591.1, read as the reverse complement.
AGAAGAAAAAGTAGGGAATTTATATTGAATGCTAACATTGGGGATTTCAATATGGGAGACATCATACTGGATCTAGAATCTGAAGTGAATGTATTACCAAAGAAGACATGGAAATGTATGGGAGAGCCCACATTAGGATACTCATCGGTTCAATTAAAACTAGCAAACCAACACAAAGTCTTACCAATAGGTAAACTGAAAGGAGTGACAATAGATCTTGATGGAGTGAGCACTAAAGCATATTTTGATGTCATTGAAATAGTAGATGACACAACACCTTACCCGACATTGCTTGGTCTGGATTGGGAATTTGACAACTAGGCCATAATCAATTTGAAAACCAGGAAAATGACATTTGAATCCAGAGAATATAGGGTCATCGCACCACTAGACCCATCAGAAGGGGAGAGGTTTGTAGAACCTACTTGCCTAGACTTAGAGGAAATTGGCCAGTTGTACAGAACAACTGCGCGCGATGAGGATTACATAAACCCAACTACAGATGGGGTTCTTAGTTGGTGGAGCATTACTTCATGTGCAATAGACTCAGACATTGGGTTAGAAAACTGGCAATAGAGGCTACATGAAGTATCCACAAGATGATGTGCACGAATAGACCGCGCAGTTAGATGGGTAGGCACAGAAATTAGAGAACCACCCAGTTTCCACGGACTAAACGATTTGGAAACATTCTTGACACAATACGAAGATGTAGTGTTAGAGAACTAGAGACTGTTAGCACTTGAATTAACACTAAAGGACACACCCACAAGATGGTGGGGTGCACACAAAGAGATAATCACAAACTGGTATCAATGTAAGTGATTACTACGCATAAGGTTCGACGCAGAACATAAAAACAACAAACAAAAAAAATATGAAGGACAAGAGGCACCAGAAAAACACTTAGAGAAGTGAAAAACACTGTGGAAATTGACACCACCAGAGGAATGGCCTCATCACGTAGTACATACTCTAGAGGGCATACCAGCAAACTGGTATACAGACCAGGAATTGCACAAAGGAACTACGACCTGGACGATGTTGCAACATAAATTTACAGTCACTTTCTCATTCGAGCATGAGAAACCCAACATAGACACAACCCTTAAATGGATCAGAGGAGTAATATTCATCAAAGAACCAGAAATAGAATGTATCACAGAAGAAAAACAAAATAACAAGCAGACAGTCAAGGAACTGTTGTCATGTTACCATGTATAGGAGGAAGCACTAGATGAAGATGATCTGCGCGATATTTAGATTGAAGAAGTATAAGGTGAAAGAGATGTAGAAGGACCACCCATAGAATCAGAAGTCATTTTCGTGCCAATCAAGATAAAGAAAGTTAATATCGGGACAACTGAGTAGCCCAAAATGGCTAACATTTGAGATTATTGGGATGAGAAAACAGTAGAAGGAATCATAGAGTTGTTGCATGAATATGGTGACCTCTTTCCCACAACATTTACAGAGATGAAGGGTATAGCCAGAGAACTAGGATAAATGAAGATACCACTCAGATCCGACGCAAGACCTATCAGACAACAAACCTACAGATTGAACCCAATATACAAACCAAAAGTCAAAGCTAAGATCATACAACTAGTTGAAGAGTCAGAATGGATAAGTCCAATGGTAGTATAGGACAAGAAACAAGGATGGATCATGATATGCATCGACTTGAGGAAGTTGAACGATGCATGCGTACATGACCCATTCCCTACACCGTTTACGGATGAAGTGTTAGAGAATGTGGGAGGACATGAAGCTTAGTCATACACTGATGGATTCTTAGGATACCATCAGATTAAAATAGCACAGGAGGACAAACAAAAGACCATGTTCGCAACAGAATGGGGATATTATCAGTACATAGTCATGCTATTCGGATTGAAGAATGCACCCACAATATTCTCCAGTGTGGTCATCGCAAAATTTAAGGAATTCATCCATTAGTTTCTTGAAGTATACCTAGATGATTGGACCGTTTATAGCCTGTTGAAAAACCATGTGGAAGTTTTACGACTGATGTTAGAAAGATGCAGAGAGTGACAGATATCACTAAACATCAAGAAATGAATATTTGGAACACCGTTTGGGATACTATTGGGCCACATAGTATGCAAAAAAGGTTTATTAGTAGATCTGGCAAAGATCGCAGTCATTGTTAACTTGCCAACACCAAAAATAGTCTGTTAGTTAAAAGAAATGTTAGGACACACAAGATACTACTGAAAATTCATCAAAGGATATGCGCAGATCACAACACCAATGGAAAATCTGTTAAGGAAGGATATAAAGTTCCAGTGGAATGACGAGTGTCAACATGGTCTAGATACCTTGAAGGAAAATATGGTTACCACGTCGATATTAGTATTTCCAGACTGGGAAAGACATTCCATGTGCATGTAGATGCATCAACGATAACACTTGGAGCTATCTTGGCACAACCAAGAGCAGGATACTTGGATCACCCAATAGCATTCGCAAGTAGGAAGTTATCAGACTCAGAACAGAACTATAACACGACAAAAACAGAAGGCCTAGCCATGGTATATGCACTGCAGAAGTTCGGGCATTACTTATTGGGAAAAAGATTTAAGATGTTCACAGATCACTCAACCTTGAAATGCCTAGTCAAAAAGCCAGTGTTGGGGGGGATAATCTGTCGATGGTTACTGCTATTTCAAGAATTTGACTTTGAAGTAATAGTTAAACCCGAAAATTTGAATGGAGGACCTGACCACTTGTTAAGGGTCACAAATGGAGAAGAACCTACGTATTTAGAAGACAAAGTTTCAGATGCACAGTAATTCTCAGTACAGATTGTTGATGAATAATTCACAAATATCATTCAGTACTTGAGTACAGGTATTGTGCCACAATACTATAGCACCGTGTAGAAGAAGAACCTGGTAGTCCGCGTTTCCGACTATCAACTAATTGCAGGACACCTATACAAAATGGGTGCAGATAGAATTTTGAGAAGATATGTGTTAGAGAACGAAATACCAAGAATTTTAGCAGAAGCCCATGAGGGAATAGCAAGAGGGCACTATGCAGGTAAAGCTACAATGCAAAAGGTATTGCGTGCAGGATAAACTGTCGAGTTTGTAAAGGTGATGCATCTTCAAACTACCAAAGAAATGTGGGATAAACTTATTAGCAGCTATGAAGGAAATGAGAAAGTAAAAGATGCCAAACTTCAAACATTTAGGTTGAAGTTTGAACAACTAAAGATGAATGAAGATGAAATAGTTAGCAAGTATTTTTTAAGAGTTGAAGAAATTGTGAATGCGATGAAGGGTCTTGGTGAGAAGATTGAAGAATCAATTTTAGTTCAGAAGATTTTAAGATCTTTAATTTAATCCAAAATAAATTTAATCCAAAAGTCTCTACAATAGAAGAACTAAATGATCTTAAAACTCTGTCCATTGATCAACTCCTAGGAACTTTAACTGCATATGAAATTAGAATCAACAAAGATAAATCCATTACTAGAGAAGCATCTTTAAAAGTAGACAAGGATACTGATTCAGATTGAGATGATATTGAGGCAAAATTTGTGAGAAGGTTAAAGAAAGGATCAGAAAAATATCAAGGCAAGATTCCCCTCAAATGTTTTAATTGTGGTAAGATAGGTCACTTTGAAAATAAGTGTCCACACAAGAAGATGGACTAAAACTCTGAAGATGAAGAGAAGTACAAATCCAAAAGATTTGATAGAAAGAAATGTTTATGTGTAAACAATGATGACTCCTCAGAAGACACCGATAGTGATTCTTTTTGTGAAGATAAGGTAAATAAATTTGTGCTTATGGCCAAAGAGGATTATGATAATAAAATCAAAAGCAGTGATGATAATGATGAAGACGTTGTGGTTGACTTGGAAAGAGAGTTGATCAATGCTTTGGAAGAGATTGACAGACTCAGACTTAAGAAGAGAAAGCAAAAACAATTGTTGATATAGTTCAAGAAAGGCACTAAAAAACCTGATGAAGACTTTTCCCTACTAAAAGTGGAATTAGAAGAGGCAAAGAAAATAGAGGAATTCTGAAACAACAGTTATCAGAAAAGAAGGCAAGATCTGAAGCCTGGAAGAAGAAGTAGTGAAAAAAAGGAAAGAGTTGGAGAAGTTTCAAGCCTTGTATCATCAGAATCTGCCAAGTATCAAAGCCTGAGAAGGATTAGCCACCATTCTGAATCAGAAAAGGAATCCAAATCTGAAAACTGGTTTAGGTTATGAAGAGGGATCAAGTAGTGGTCAGCCAAGAAACAAACAACCCATCAAGTTTGTCAAATCTACAACCAATAACAACAACAAAACTGCAGAAACAAAGGAAGACAATCAGCTGCCCAGGAGGAGTAAAGAAAAAGGTGCCAGGACTGAATCTGTATAACAAAGAAATAATTCACTCCCTGCTCAATGAAATCATCAACATGGAAGAAATCAACCTTCTCAAAGAAGACAACCATTTTCCAGGTACCAAGGATTTTTCTATGGATATTGTTTTTTTTGTTCTAACTTTGGTCACAAAGTTGTAAACTATTCTTTAAAATTTAGATATGAGAAAGAAAGACATTCAAGGTATAGATATCTGCCACAATAATGAATGAGACACCCAAGTAAAAAACCTGCACAGATTTCAAATCACTTGATGGTTGGGAAAAGGACATGGGTTAAGCATAACAATCGTTTTAACTCTTTAATCAACAAACCAGAATGCTACATATGTCATAACTATGGACATAAAGCTGTTGATTGTCGCTTAAAGAACTATAAATCATATTTGAATTCCTCTGCTGAAAATTTCAAGGTTTGGAAGAAGAAAGAAAGTGATAAGTGTGGATTATTGTTGTTGGCTCAAAGACAAAAGAGCCCCTGGAATATAGATAGTAGATGTTCCAAGCACATGACTGGAGAAAAGGATAGGCTTCTTCTTATAAGAAAAATCAAAACAAGAAATGTGATCCTTGAAAATGATGAACCAAGTAAAAATAAGGATAAAGGGATGGTGAGTTTAAGTAATGGAAAAGGAGATTCTCATGATGATCTTCCTATAGATGGGATGAAACATAACTTTCTCAATGTAAGTCAAATGTGTGATAGAGGATGTAAAGAGGTGGTCCTTTCTGAAGACTGTAAGATAAATTCTGTAAAATCAGGACAAGTGGTGGCTAAAATCATAAGGACAAACAACAATGTTGATGTTGAATCCTCCCCTGCAAGTAAAGAAGAAGATTCAAATACAATAAAAGAATGTCCAGTTAGCATTTATCCCATGGAAGAAGTAGGAGAAGAATCATGTCATAAGCTGGAAGCAGAAGATTTGAAGGTTGAGAAGTCAAACACCCAAATCAAGTTCTTGAACAGTTTCATGACCCTGGATAAAATCTTGGATAGTCAGAGATCACCAAATGACAAATCCGGTATTGGACTCAACAAGGTAGAAATTAGTGCTCCTAAGAAACCTAATATAGGTCCTCCATTTTTAGAAAGGAAAAGCAGATGTGATAATGTTTGTAGTGCTTTTCTCTTGTGTTGTATATGGTCATAAAAGACACGGGTTGTAATAATCATGGAATAAAAATGAATTTGCAGTAATAGAAATTGATGAGAATAAACGGGCAGATCCAAGGGTTGTTTGAAAAGTACGAGCTACAATTATGTAGTGTTTCAGTAGGACAACAACATCCTCAGTAATAACATTTTGTTTTACAAAATGATATACATGACATACTGTAGAGATAACAAGAGGAAATACCTTTTTAGGGAAAGCTAACCTTTTAGGAACAAAGGGGGAAAGCAGTTAGAATCAGAGAGAGAACAGTGACAGGGCGAGTCATCCAGTTATGACAAGAAAAGGTTGATGAAGGAGTCCTAGTAAGAGAGGTGAGCAATTTTGAGTATTCTACAGAGGATACAATGGAAGATAAATATGAATAGGTCCAAGAATCAGAAGGAGAAGACTCAGGTTTAGATACAAATATTCTGCAGGCCTCAAATAAGAGAGTCCATCTTGTCAGGGGGAGTTTGTGTTGGTTTAATATCTGATACCTCCTAAAAATACCGCAATCGCTCAGGGGGATCATGTGTTCTTTGACATTGATGTCAAAGGGGGGGAAAAGAGTCTGGGTGCCTTTGTTTCCATCAATGCGAAAGGGGGATAAAAGAGTCTGGGTGCCTTTCTTGCCATCAATGCGAAAGGGGGATATTGTTGGCATGTTTGACAGGAAGCATATTCTTGTCATTGATGGCAAGTACAACAACGACGATGGCTTAAGTAAAGGAAGAATGTGCCAGGCGGGCACCAAAAGTATTTTGGGAAGAAACAACAGAGCAATCTCTATAAGATCAGAAGAGATAGTGCATAGTATGCATTTTTTTCATTGATGGAAAAGATCACGACCAACAGTGCAGGGATAATGGCATGGCAATGGAAATTTCAACAAGTGATCGTTGGATCCCATTTAGAAGTGTAAACTATAGAATTCAAGGAAGCAACTCACGACAAAAAATCACGAAATGCGAAACCACGACTTAATCTCCATTTCGGAGTTTCGAATACCGGGAGTTGGAGGTGTCAAGGAAACTCACGACAAGAATGATGAAATAAAGATATGCGAAATCACAATAAGCTCTGCACCGTCGAATCATGAAGATTGTGGACCATTGATATGACTCCATTTCGGAGTTTCAGATACCAGGAGTTGGAGGAGTCAAGAGTTGAGACTCTTCATCACAGGAGTCCCGAAGTTGCGAAATGAGAAATGCTGAAATCTTGAAATAGGCACATCAACAAAGACTCCATTTCGGAGTTTCGCAGATTGGGAAATCAAATATCAAAGGAACTTTAGCCTTTGAAGTAGTGAACCCCGAAATCCTGAAACAGACACGACAAAGGCCTGTGAAGTTTTGAAATCATGATAATATCTAGACCATTGGGTCCATAGGACAGGTGGCGAAATATCGTCATTTCGCTGACTGGAAAGTCAAAGGAACGGGGTTCCCTAACCTCTCGAACTCGTGATATGCGAAATTGCAAAATAATCCTAGTGGTTAGAACAAGGAAAAATCTGTGTCATCAGACCCAGGAGGTGAATGTGGCAGACCATGTCAGCAAGGACAGGTGGCAGCCTACATCAGAAAGGAGATGTGGCACAATCATATAAGGACAAGTGTCAAGTTGATTTGGCATTTCAGGAACTTGGAAATCACAATTCTGAGTGACACGTGGAAAACACATGGATCAAGACACGTCATTGAGTGACGTCATTCCAGGAATTTAGTTTTGGGAGTTTTAGCATCAACTCTCCCCCAAAGTCCCAAAAGCTAAAGTTCTGGGGCAGAGGATAGTCGTCCGATCACCACGGATCGTGGACCGTTGATCTGAAGAGTGAAGCGCTCAAATGATTAGTGAGTGGTCATAGGCTGTGGTCACATCATTGAGAGTTGGAGGAAGGTGCTAACAACTAAACTCCATTTCGAAGATCGCGACTTAGAGAGTCGAGATGCCTCGCAACAGGAATTCGCGACATGCGAAATCGCGAAATGCCTAAATGCAAAAAACACCTTTTGGTGTAGGTTGTGGTCACCGTCAGGGTCATGTGAGATGGAGGATATAGCACCAAGCTAAGATCCTTTTCAATGATTTTAACATGAAGAGTTGAGACACTTCACCACAGGAATGTCGAAATGTCGAAATGTCGAAATGTCGAAATGCCGAAATGCGAAATGGAGAAATCAACGCGAGACCCTGTGCTTGTAATCCAACGGTGTTGGATACTTGGAAATCTGATCGAAGGGATATTGTTGCTCTTCAAAATTAATTGATCAGTTACGATTTAGTTAGTAGAAATGAATCATGACTCTTGGACGATTGTTGATTCAGTTGTTGATGTGTTTTCTTGGAGGTTCACAGTGTAACTGCTAGAAACGAATGATGGTTTCTACCAGAGGACTCAAAGAGACTTTAGGGTGATCACCAGAGAAGATGAAGAGTCTCAAGGGAATATTCCAGTGGCATGAAGACTATTCATAGAGGCTATTGATAGATGTAGGACCATTGGAGCCTGGAACTGCAACAGAGGGAATGAGCTCGATTGTGATAGAGAAGATGAAGAGTCTTGACTGCTGGAGAGGCTAAGGAATCTTAACATAACACCCAGTGATGATGGATGTATGGGTTTAACTGCCAGAGAAGCTGAAGAGTTGCAATGATGATCAGGTAGAGCACTTGACATGGGGAGAGCATGTAAAAGAATTGTGAATAGAGGATGCAAAAGATGTATAGAGAGAATAAAAATGCAGAACAGAGAAGAGATTGGGTGCTATTGAGAGTGATTCAGGTGTGTAGAAGGAGGCAGAGTGCAGCAGCTGAAATGCATAGAAGAGGAATGGTGCATAGAAGGGACATGGCGCACATATCATAAAAGTTAGGAGAACATAAAGCGTAAGGATGGGGTGCAGGAAGACACTGATGCAGGTAGAGTAGAGCAGTGTAGCAGAACAGTGATGAGACCGGTAAGCCATTGATAAATATTGTATAACTGTGATAAATTTATATATAGAAAACTTTATATTTCAGGGTGGTAGGGAGGTGCTAGAGAGGATTGTTGTCCTCAGAGGTTCAAGTGGGTGCTTGAACACATGGAGTTGTAGCTTCCATCTGGTTGCATCCAGAGAAACCAGGTGGCAGGGTGGTGTAAGGGAGAACTATTGTTCTTTGTTTTACAGGTTGGTGCATGTGTGACTGGAAGTTGGTGCTTCCATCTAGTTGGTGCTAGAACACTTAGGGATTTGTTTCTTCTTTATAGTGGGTGATAGAGAAACCAGGGAGTTGGTGCTTCTTTCTAGTGGGTGCTAGCGAAACCAGGGAGTTGGTGCTTCTTTCTAGTGGGTGCTAGAGAAACCAGGAAGTTGGTGCTTCCTTCTAGTAGGTGCTAGAGAAAATAGAGAGTTGATTCTCTCAGCAATTTGCAGCTTAAAAAATAGAGGTTGTATCCTCACAATGAGTTGGAGCTCATATGTATGATAATGTACAGAATGTAAATATTACTTATCATAACAAGAAGAAGAGGTTTTTACCCTTTATGGGTTTCCTCAGGAAATATCTGTCGCTGTATATTTCATATGTGTGACTGATGTTGAATGTTCTATTTCTTACCTCCTTGCATTATTGTGACTGTCATTAAGTGCTCTGCAAAATTTTTAAAATAAGCATAATTGTTTAATCACGGTAACAACTGATTCACCCCCCCCCCTCTCAGTTGTGCAACAATTGGTATCAGAGCAGGTTCCTTTTATCTAAAGGTATATCTGTAAGCTTAAACATGACAAGTCATGAAGGGACTTCAACCACTAAGCCTCCTCTATTTGATGGAACAAATTTTTCCTTCTGTAAGGTTAGAATGAGAACATACCTAATGGCCTTAGGTGATGATGTTTGGGATGTAGTAGAGACTGGATACATAAAGCCTGTTGTGCGAGCTTCCAAGGATGATAAGTTAGAATTTATCTTTAATGTTAAGGGAATGAATGTTATCTTGAATGTACTTGCAGAAGCCGAGTTTGTAAATGTGATGCATCTTCAAACTGCCAAAGAAATGTGGGATAAACTTATTAGCAACTATGAAGGAAATGAGAAAGTAAAAGATGTCAAACTTCAAACATTTAGGTTGAAGTTTGAACAACTAAAGATGAATGAAGATGAAACAATTAGCAAGTATTTTTTAAGAGTTGAAGAACTTGTGAATTCCATGAAGGGTCTTGGTGAGAAGATTGAAGAATCAATTTTAGTTCAGAAGATTTTAAGGTCTTTGCTTGATAAATTTAATCCAAAAGTCTCTGCAATAGAAGAACTAAATGATCTTAAAACTCTGTCCATTGATCAACTCCTAGGAACTTTAACTGCATATGAAATGAGAATCAACAAAGATAAATCCATTACTAGAGAAGCATCTTTTAAAGCAGACAAGGATACTGATTCAGATTTAGATGATATTGAGGCAAAATTTGTGAGAAGGTTAAAGAAAGGATCAAGAAAATATCAAGGCAAGATTCCCCTCAAATGTTTTAATTGTGGTAAGATAGGTCACTTTGCAAATAAGTGTCCACACAAGAAGAAGGATCGAAACTCTGAAGGTGAAGAGAAGTACAAATCCAAAAGATTTGATAGAAAGAAATGTTTATGTGTAAACAATGATGACTCCTTAGAAGACACCGATAGTGACTCTTCCTGTGAAGATAAGGTAAATGAATTCATGCTTATGGCCAAAGAGTATTATGATAATAAAATCACATGCAGTGATGATAATGATGAAGAAGTTGTGGTTGACTTGGAAAGAGAGTTGATCAACACTTTGAAAGAGATTGACAGACTCAGACTTAAGAAGAGAAACAAAAAACATTTTTTGATACAGTTCAAGAAAGGCACTAAAAAACCTGATGAAGACTTTGCCCTGCTAAAAGTGGAACTAGAAGAGGCAAATAAAATAGATGATATTTTGAAACAACAGTTATCATAAAAGAAGGCAAGATCTAAATCCCTGGAAGAAGAAGTAGTGAAAATAAGGAAATAGTTAGAGAAGTTTCAAGCCTTGTTTCATCAGAATCTGTCATGTATCAAAGCCTTAGAAGGATTAGCCACCATTCTGAATCAGTAAAGGAATCCAAATCTGAAAAATGGTTTGGGTTATGAAGAGGGATCAAGTAGTGGTCAACCAAGAAACAAAGAACCCATCAAGTTTGTCAAATCTACAACCAATAACAACAACAAACCTACAGAAACAAAGGAAGACAATCAACCGCCCAGGAGGAGTAAATGAAAAGGTGCCAGGACTGAATTTGTAGAACAAAGAAATAATGCACTCCCTACTCAAGGAAATCATCAGCATGGGAGAAATCGACCTGCTCAAAGAAGACAACCATTTTCCAGGTACCAAGGATTTTTCTATGGATATTGTTTTTTCTGTTCTAACTTTGGTCACAAAGTTATAAACTGTTATTTAAAATTTATATATGAGAAAGCAAGACATTCAAGGTATAGATATATGCCACAACAACGAATGAGACACCCAAGTAAAAAACCTCCATAGATTGCAAATCACTTGATGGCTAGGAAAAGGACACATGTTAAGCATAACAATCGTTTTGACTCTTTAATCAACGAACCAGAATGCTACATCTGTCATAACTATGGACATAAAGCTGTTGATTATCGCTTAAAGAACTATAAATCATATTTGAATTCCTCTACTAAAAATGTCAAGGTTTGGAAGAAGAAAGAAAGTGATAAGTGTGGATTAGTGTTGTCATCTCAAAGACAAAAGAACCCCTGGAATATAGATAGTAGATGTTCCAAGCACATGACTGGAGAAAAGGATAGGCTTCTGCTTATGAGCAAAATCAAAATAGGAAATGTGATCCTTGAAAATGATGAAACAAGTAAAAACAAGGATAAAGGGATGGTGAGTTTAAGTAATGGAAAAGGAGATTCTCAAGATGATCTTCCTATAGATGGGATGAAACATAATTTGCTCAATGTAAGTCAAATGTGTGACAGAGGATGTAAAGGGGTGGTCATTTCCAAAGACTGTAAGATAAAGTCTGTAAACTCAAGACAAGTGGTGGATAAAAGCATAAGGACAAACAACAATGTTGATGTTGAATCCTCCCCTGCAAGTAAAGAACAAGATTCAGATACAATAAAAGAATGTTCAGTTAGCATTTATCCCATGGAAGAAGTAGGAGAAGAATCATGTCATAAGATGGAAGTAGAAGTTTTTAAGGTTGAGAAGTCAAACACCCAAATCAAGTTCTTGAACAGTTCCATGACCCTAGATAAAATCTTGGATAGTCATAGATCACCAAATGAAAAATCTAGTATTGGACTCAACAAGGTAGAAATCAATGCTCCTAAGAAACCTGATACAGGTCCTCCATTTGTAAAAAGGAAAAGCAAATGTGAGAATTTTTGTAGTGTTTTTCTCTTGTGATGTATATGGTCATAAAATCCATGGGTTGTAAGAAACATGGAAGAAAAATGAATTTGCAGTAATAGAAATTGATGAGAATCAATGGGCAGATCCAAGGGTTGTTCGAAAAGTACGAGCTACAATTACATAGTGTTTCAGTAGGACAACAACATCCTCAGCAACAACATTTTGTTTTATAAAATGATATACATGACATCTTGTAGAGATAACAAGAGGAAAGACCTTGTCAGGGAAAGCTAACCTTTTAGGAACAAAGGGGGAAATTAGTCAGAAGCAGAGACAAAATATTGACAGGGGGAGTCATCCAGTTATGACAAGAAAAGGTTAATGAAGGAGTCCCAGTAAGAGAGGTGAGCAATTTTGAGTATTCTATAGAGGATACAACAGAAGATGAAGATGAACACGTCCAAGAATCAGAAGGAGAAGACTCTGGTTTAGATACAAATATTTTGCAGGCCTCAAATAAGAGAGTCCATCCTGTCAGGGGGAGTTTGTGTTGGTTTAATATTTGATACCTCCTAAAAATACTACACCAACTCAGGGGGAGCATGTGTTCTTTGACATTGATGTGAAAGGGGGAGAAAAGAGTCCAGGTGCCTTTGTTGCCATCAATGCCAAAGGGGGAGATTGTTGGCATGTTTTACAGGCAACGTATTCTTGTCATTAATGGAAAGTACAACAATGACGATGGCTTAAGTATAGGAAGAATGTGCCAAGCGGGCACCAGAAGTATTTTGGGAAGACGCGGTACAAGAAGCTCGATAAGATCGAAAGAGATAGTGTAGAGAATGCGTGTTTGTCATTGATTGCAAAGATCACGACCAACAGCGCAAGGATAATGGCATGGCAATGGAAAGTTCAACAAGTGATCATTGGATCCCATTCAGAAGAGTAAACTATAGGAGTCAAGGAAGCAACTCACGACAGAAAATCATGAAATGCGAAACCACGACTTAATCTCCATTTCAGAGTTTCGGATATCGGGAGTTGGAGGTGTCAAGGAAACTCACGACAAGAATGATGAAATCGCGATATGTGAAATCACAAAAATATCTGGACCATCGAATCATCAAGATTGTGGACTATTGATCTGACTCCATTTCGGAGTTTCGGATACCGAGAGTTGGAGGAGTCAAGAGTCAAGACTCTTCATCACAGGAGTCCCGAAGTTGAGAAATGTGAAACACCAAAATCCCAAAACAGGCACATCAACAAAGACTCCATTTCAGAGTTTCGCAGACCGGGAAATCAAAGATCAAAGGAACTTTAACCTTTGAAGTAGCGAACCCCAAAATCCAGAAACAGACACGACGAAGGTCCATGAAGTTTCGAAATCACAATTAGATCTGGACCATTGGGTCCATAGGACACGTGGCAAAATATCGTCATTTCGCTGACTGGAAAGTTAGAGGAACGGGGTTCCCTAACCTCTCGAATTCACGATATGCGAAATCACAAAATAATCCTAGTGGTTGGATCAAGGACAAATCTGCGCCGTCATACCCAGGAGGTGAATGTGGCAGACCATGTCAGCAAGGACAGGTGGCAACCTACGTCAGAAAGGACATGTGGCACAATTATATAAGGAAAAGTGTCAAGTTAATTTAGCATTTCAGGAGCCTGGAAATATCAATTCTGAGTGACATGTGGCAAACACACGGATCATGACACTTCATTGAGTGATGTCATTCCAGGACTTTAGTTTCGATATTTTTAGCATCAACTCTCCCCCAAATTCCCGAAAGCTAAAGTTCTGGGGCAAAGGATAGTCGTTCGATCACCACAGATCGTGGACCATTGATCTGAAGTGCGTAGCGCTCAAATGATTAGTGAGTGGTCATAGGTTGTGGTCACATCATCGAGAGTTGGAGGAAAGCACTAACACCTAAACTACATTTCGAAGATCGCGACTTAGAGAGTCGAGATGCCTCGCAAGAGGAATTCACGACATGCGAAATTGTGAAATGCCAAAATGCGCAAAACACCTTTTGGTGTAGGCTGTAGTCACCGTCAGTGGTCATGTGAGAGGGAGGAGCTAGCACCAAGATAAGGTCCTTTTCGATGATCGTAACATGGTCTCGGCATAACACCTAGTGATGATGGATGCATAGGTTTAACTGCTAGAGAAGCTGAAGAGTTGCAATGATGATCATGTAGAGCACTAGACATGGGGAGAGCATGCAAAAGCATTGTGAATAAAGGATGCAAAAGATGCACAGAGAGAATAAAAATGCAAAACAGAGAAGAGATTGGGTGTTGTTGAGAGTGATTTAGGTGTGTAGAAGGAGGCAGAGTGCAGCAGCTGAAATGCACAGAAGAGGAATGGTGCATAGAAGGGACATGGTGCACAGAGAATAAAAGGTAGAAGAACATAAAGCATAAGGATGGGGTGCAAGAAGACACTGATGCAGGTAGATCAGAGCAGTGTATCAGAACAGTGATGAGACCGGTAATCCATTGATAAATATTGTATCACTGTGATAAATTTATATATAGAAAACTTTATATTTCAGGGTGGTAGGGAGGTGCTAGGGAGGACTGTTGTCCTTATAGTTTCAAGTGGGTTCTTGAACACAAGGATTTGTAGCTTCCATCTGGTTGCAACTAGAGAAACTAGGGTGGCAGGGTGGTGCAAGGGAGAACTGTTGTTCTCTGTTTTACAGGTTGGTTCCTGTGTGACTGGAATTTGGTGCTTCCATCCAATTGGTGTTGGAACACTTAGGGAGTTGTTTCTTCCTTCTAGTGGGTGCTAGAGAAACTAGGGAGTTGGTGCTTCCTTCTAGTGGGTGCTAGAGAAACCAGGGAGTTGGTGCTTCCTTCTAGTAGGTGCTAGAGAAAATAGAGAGTTGGTGCTCTCAACAAGTTGTAGCTTGCAAAACAGAGGTTGTAGCCTCACAATGAGTTGGAGATCATATGTATGATAATGTACAGAATGTAAATATTAATTATCATACCAAGAAGAAGAGGCTTTTACCCTTTATGGGTTTCCTC
>ML781591.1:1444001-1499450 GCA_009831015.1 Picea engelmannii | reverse complement strand
GGGGGGGGGGGGGGTGAATCAGTTGTAAGTGAGCTTAAACAATTTTAAGTCTGTTAAAACATTATTAATCTTTCTTCAAGTGGTCATCAACAATATGCAACATATGGACAGTAAAAGTAAAGAACAATAGTCACACATAAAGTATACACAGAGATAGATTTTCACGAGGAAACCCATAAAGGGAGAAAACCTCTTCTTCTTCAAAATGATAGGCAGTCTTTTAATTTTTGTATATCATCTATAATTGAGCACCAACTCAATGTGAGGCTGCAACCTATGTTTTACAAGCTGCAACTTGTTTGAGAGCACCAACTCTCTGGTTTCTCTAGCACCCACTAGAAGGAAGCACCAACTCCCTGAATATTCCAGCATCAACTGGATGGAAGCACCAACTTCCTAAATGTTCCAGCACCAACTGGATGGAAGCACCAAATTCCAGTTACACAGGTTCCAACCTGTATAACAAAGAACACTTATTCTCCCTTGCACCACCCTGCCACCCTTGTTTCTCTGGCTACAACCAGATGGAAGCTACAACTCCCTGTGTTCAAGCACCCACTTGAACCTCTGAGGACATCAGTCCTCGCTATGCACCTCCCAACCTCCCTAAAATATTAATGGTTAAATAAACATTCAACTTTATAGATAAATCAGTTCTTACCAATCTTTCTATGTTCTGTAAATCTGGTCTTCTACACACTGTTCTGCTGCTCTTCTCTTCCTCTGTCTATTCAGGAGGTATGCTTTGCATCAACTCCTTCTCTCATTCTGCTCTTCTTCAACTTGTTATGTTATTCATCTCTACTTTTTCTCTGCGTTTCATCTCACTCTGCACATTTGCTCGATCTCATGCTACGCCTCTGCTCATTTTCTTTTTCTTACTGTTTATGCATTTTCCCTTCAGAACAACCAACCTTTCACAATCTGTCTCATCTTATTTTATGCATACCTCCCCGATAGTTCACTTCGCCTTCCCTCATCCAAAACAAGAACACCTGTCCTTGCAAATGAAACGCTAACTGATTCGTAATCATGAGTCCGTTTTGTTTAGCAAATTCATAACTGATGAGTTACCTGTGTGTGAACAAACAGTAACCCTTAGATCTCATTCAAGTCTTATCCGCACCGTAGGATGACTATTATAAATCTTGCCTTTTAGATCGGGTTTCATCATTTCGGCATTCCTTTGCCAAATTTACTCGACACTTTCACATCGCGATCTCCGAAACTCCGAAATGGAGCTTATCTGGACTGACTCCATCTCTTCCCATGACCAAAGGCTGTGACCAAGGCTTTATGTAAAAGGCCATTTCGCGATTTCGCATATCGCGAATTCGTAATTCCTTATGTTCAATGTTCCTGTCATCTCCAAATCCCGATCTGCGAAATTCCATAAGGAAATCAGATCAACGATCCAGATTATATCTAGATCTGACGGTTCAGATTAAGTTGAGATTTTACTCATCGCGATTTCACAATACATGTTGTATAGTTTCTTCTGCCTCTCCATATTGTGATACGCAAAACTCCGATAATAGATTAGATCAATGGTCCAGGTCAGATCTTGTCTTGACGGTTGCGATTGTATCGCAATATCACATATTGCGAAATTAGAAGTGTCGTTGCATTTGTTTACTTGCCACTCCATGTTGCAATCCCCAAAATTACGACACGGGCTGGAATCAACGGTCCAGATCAAGGCTTGATCTGACGGATCATATTACATCGCGATTTCACATATTGTGATATCGAGATTCCTGATGTCAATAATATTTAACATGTCCAACTCTCGATCCCCGAAACTCTGACCTGGAGTTAGAACTAACGGTTCAGATCAAATCTTGATCTGACGGCTCAGATTACGTCGGGATTTTTCATATCGAGAAATCAGGATTCCTGTTGCATTTTTTCTTTGACATTTCCAACATGCGATCCTTGAAACTCCGATCAATGGTTCAGATGTGATCTTCATTTGATGGCTCAGATTACGCCCGGATTTTTCATATCGAGAAATCGGGATTCCTATTGCATTGTTTCTTTAACATTTCCAACACGCGATCCTCGAAACTCCGATCAACGGTTCAGATGTGGTCTTCATTTGACGGCTCAGATTACGCCGGGATTTTTCATATCACAAGATCGGGATTCTTGTGGATGAAATTACAAAACTTCTTCAACTCTCGATCCCCGATACTCCGACAAGAATTGAAATCTACGGTTCAGATTCATTCTTGATGATCTAATGGCTATGATTGAATTGTGATCTTGTTGCAACCTATCTGATCCAAACTTGCTATCAATGACAACAACCATTTGCTGTCTGTTTAATATTTTCCAACAATATCCCCCTTTGGCATTGATGGAAACACAAGCACCCATATTTATTCGGATTCGACTCTGCTCCTTCGGACTCGACTCTTCTCCCGAACTCCTCTGCATTCAGCTCGACTCTGCTCCTGCTCCCAAAAGAGATATTTTCTCCCCCTTTGACATCAATGTCAAAGAAGAAACATTCTTCCCCTGATCTTGTTGCAAAACATACTCCCCCTGTCGTCTATAAGTATCTAGGAAATACACCAGATATTCAATAAATACTCCCCCTGACTAGGTGAACATTTTAAACACCAGAAATTATGACCCCCAAATTTTGACGAAGATATCCAAAAGGGGTCGTTGCTAATGGTTTAGTAAAGATATCAACAATCTGTTCTATAGAAGGTATATAATTCAGTTGAACAATTCTATTTGTAACTTGTTCTCTGAGAAAATGGTACTTTATTGGAATATGCTTAGTCTTGGAATGAAGAACAGGATTCTTGGAGACACTAATGGCACTTGTGTTATCACAATGAATTGGAATAGGATCAGTGTAAGTTACTTTCAAATCTGCAAGAGTTTGTATCATCCATAAGATTTGTGTGAAGCAAGTAGAAACAACAATGTATTCTTCCTCTGTAGTGGATAATGAGATAGATCCTTGCTTCTTACTAAGCCATGCAACTAATGAGTCATCCAAAAAAAATTCTCCTCCACTGGTGCTTTTTCTTTCATCAACACAGTTAGCCCAGTCTGCATCTGAATAGGTAGTTAATTGGAAATTCTGATTTCTAGGGTACCACAGTACATATGTCATTGTTCCCTTCAGATATTTGAGTATTCTTTTGACAGCTACCAAGTGACTTTGTTTAGGAGCAGACTAAAAACGACCTACCATTCCAACAACTTGCATTATATCAGGACGAGATACTGTGATGTACAGAAGACTGCCTATCATAGAGAGATATGTTCTTTGATCAACATTAGGTGAGATATCATCTTTTCTCAGCTTGCAACCAACCACCATAGGTGTGTTGACTGTAGAGGAATCTTCCATATTAAATTTCTTCAGTATCTCTTTCAAATATTTTTCTTGAGAAATAAAAATTCCTACAGAGCTTTGTTTGACTTGTAGGCCAAGAAAATATGATAGTTCTCCTATCATGGACATTTCAAATTCTGTTTACATGGAATTAGCAAACCACTGGATAGATGATTGATTAGTACATCCAAAAATAATATCATCTACATAAATCAAAACAACTAGTAAATTATCATCTTCAGACTTAATGTAAAGGTTACTGTCAACAATACCTTTCTTGAACCCTTTTTCTTGTAGAAATTTGTCCAGTCTATAATACCAAGCTTGCGGTGCTTGTTTTAGTCCATATAAGGCCTTCTTCAGCTTACAAACAAAATTAGGATTATATGTCAAAGAGAATCCTTCAGGTTGCTCCATATATACTTCTTCCTCTAGATCTCCATTAAGAAATGTTGACTTAACATCCATCTGATAAACTTTGAAGTTCTTATGACATGAATAAGAAAGAAATATTCTGATAGCTTCTAATCTTGCCACTGGTGCAAAATTTTCATCAAATTCCTTACCTTCAACTTGTGCATATCCCTTACAGACCAATCTAGCTTTATTTCTAACAATTTGTCCTTTTTCACTCATTTTATTCTTGAACACCCATTTGGAACCTATTACATTCTTACCTTCAGGTCTAGGAACAAGCTCCCAAGTATTGTTCTTCTTAATTTGATCAAGCTCTTAATTCATTGCTCTAATCCAATTATCTTCCTGGCTAGCTTCCTCAAAAAATTTTGGTTCAGTCATAAATAAAAAGGCAACATGAGATTGTTCTGAATATTTAATCAATTTCCTTCTTGTCTGAACTCCTTCATTTATATCCCCAATTATCTGATTTTTAGGATGATTCTTTCTAATAATTCTGAGAGGTGATTTTGCTTCTTTCTGTTGATTTGTATCAGTTTGAATATTCATATCTTCATCTGATCTAGATTCTTCTCTTTCTGATCCTTGGACCTGTTCATCTTCATTTTCAACTGTATCTTCTATTCTTGGTTCGGCACTGCTTACATTTCTGATTGGGATTTCTTCATCAAACTTTATATCTATACAGTCAACAAGTTTATGCAGTCTCTGATTGTAGCATCTGTACCCTTTACTATTTGTAGCATAACCCAAGAAGATACCTTCATCAGCCCGATCATCATATTTGCCAATATTTTCATCATTGTTCTTGATATAGCACTTACTCCCAAAAACTTTAAAATGTTTGATTGAAGCAGGTCTTCCAAACCAAAGTTCATAAGGAGTTTTGTCACTCTGTGGTCTGAGATGAGCTTTGTTAAGGATATGAACAACTGTATGAACTACTTCCACCCAATATGACTGAGGTATGTTCCTTTCATTCATCATTGATCTTGCCATTTGTTGTACTGACCTATTCTACCTCTCAACAACTCCATTTTGTTGTGGAGTCCTTGGAATTGTGTACTCTCTTTTGATCCCATGCTTATCATAGAACTCTTTGAAGTTCCCTGAACTAAACTCTCCTCCTCTATTTGACCTTACTGCCTTTAATCTTTTTCCTATTTGATTCTCGGTCAAAGCTTTAAACACTTTGAATTTTTCGAGTGCTTCAGATTTTTCTTTCAAAAAGGCAACCCATGTTAGTCTAGAATAGTCATCAATAATCAACATAAAATAATTTTATTTTCCTATACCTTCTTTCCTTGACGGTCTGCATACATCCATGTGTACTAACTGGAGAGGTTTTTCTGTTGAGGGAAAGTTTTTAGATTTGAACTGAGTGCGAGTAAGCTTTCCTATCTGACAGGATTTACAAACAGAGTCATATGGCTTTGATATCTTCGGAAGATATTTTACTGCCCCATTATTTCTGAGTCTGATTATGTGATCAAAATTTAGGTGACCGAGTCTCCTATGCCACAGCCAACTTTCATCATATTTTCTTAAGTGACATTCTTCTTCTTCTTCTTTTAAAACATAGACATTGTTTTCTATTCTTATACCTTTTGCAACTAGCTGACCTGAATCTACAGTTTTTATTTTACAGTCTTTAAAGGTAAAAACAACTTCACACCCTCGGTCACAGACTTGACTGACACTAAGAAAATTATGCTTCAAATCTTCTACCAGTAGCACATCTTGAGATTTTCTTTTTCTGTTACTCAGACTTACAATTCCTTTACCTTTTACCTTTCCTGGTGCATCATTTCCAAAAGTTACATTCCCTGTTTTGCTATCACTTAGAGTTAGAAACTTACTTCTGTCTCCAGTCATGTGTTTGGAGCATCCACTGTCAATATACCAGGGATTCTTCTTCCTTTGGGATGATAGCACTAGTCCACACTTGTCATCTACTTTATTTTTCCAAACTCTGACATTTTCAGTCGTGGGGATCAAATATGAACTGTATTTCCTTAAGTGACAATCAACGTCTTTATGACCATAATTATGACAGTTGTATCATTCTGGTTCACTGAATAATAGATCATAACGATTTTTATGCTCATATATGTGTGTTTCACCTGTGTTCTTCTCCCAGTCATCCCATGATTTATAATCTATGATTGGTTGTTGCTTGGTTGTCTCAATCTTTGTTGTGGAAGATAGTTATTCATTGAATATCTCGATTGTTCATATCTAAATCTCAAAGAACAGTTTATAGCTTTGTGACCAAAATTAGAGCAGAAAAAACAATAACCATAGAAAAAATCTTTGTACCTTGAAAAAGTCTATCTTCTTTGAGGAGGTCGATTTCCTTCATGCTGATAAACTTTCTGGTCTACAAATTCGGTTCTGGGGATTTCTCTTTCATTTCTTCTTGATGGATGATTTTCCTTCTTTGTTTCTGTAGAGTGACTGTTATCAATGTTTGAGGATTTTACAAACTTGATAGATTCTATATTACTTGGATGATCACTACTTGATCCTTTTTCATATCCCAATCTAGGTTTCAACTTTGAATTTCTTTGCTAATTTAGAATGGAGGTTAATTCTTCTGAGGCTTTAATACTTGGCAGATTTTGATGATACAATCCTTTGAATTTCTCCATTTCTTTTCTAGTTTTTACTATCTCTTCTTCTAAGGCTTCACACCTGACTTTCTTCTTTGACAATTGTTGTTTCAGTATGTCTTCTATTTTCTTTTCCTCTTCTAATTCCACTTTCAGCAGAGAAAAATCTTCATCGGGTTTTTTACTGTCTTTCTCAAACTGTGTCAACAATTGTTTTTTCTTTCTGTTCTTAGTTCCGAGTCTATCAATTTCTTCCAGTGCACTGATTAGTTCTCCTTCCAAATAAACCACAGCTTCTTCATCATTATCATCGATTCCTGTGATTTTATTATCATAATCCTCTTTGGCCATAATCATGAAGTCATTTGCCTTATCTTCACAGGATGAGTCATTATCGATGTCTTTTGAGGAATTGTCATTATTTGCAACCAAACTTTTCTTCTTATTAAATTTCTTATATTTGTACTTCTTTTCATCATTAGAGTTCTGGTCCTTTTTCTGATGGGGACACTTAGATGAAAAATGACCTATCTTACCACAATTAAAGCATTTGAAGGGCAACTTCCCTTGATATTTTCCTGATCCTTTCTTTAACCTTCTCACAAATTTTTCCTCAATATCATCAAATTCTGAATCAGTATTCTTGTCTTCTTTAAAAAATGATTCTCTAGTACTAGATTTATCTTTGTTGATTCGCATTTCATATGCAGTTAGAGTTCCTAGAAGTTGATCAATGGACAGAGTTTTAAGATCATTTAATTCCTCTATTGCCGATACTTTTGGATTAAATTTTTCAGGAAGAGATCTTAAAATCTTCTGAACTAAGAATGAGTCATCAAACTTCTCACCAAGACCCTTCATGGCATTTACAAGTTCTTCAACTCTTAAAAAATACTTTCTAATTGTTTCATCTTCATTCATATTTAGTTCAAACTTCAATCTGTATGTTTGAAGCTTGGCATCTTTTACTTTCTCATTTCCTTCATAACTGCTAATAAGTTTATCCCACATTGCTTTGGCAATATCAAGATGCATCACCTTTACAAACTCAGCTTCAACAAGTCCATTCAGAATAGCATTCATTCCCTTAGCATTAAAACTGAACTCTAACTTATCATCCTTGGAGGCTAGCACAACAGGTTTTGTATATCCAGTCTCTACTACATCCCAAACATCAACACCCAAGGCCATTAAGTATGTTCTCATTCTAACCTTCCAGAAGGAAAAATTTGTTCCATCAAACAGAGGAGGCTTAGAGGCTAAAGTCCCTTCATGACTTGTCATGTTTAAGCTTACAGATCTACCTTTAAATAAAAGGAACACACTCGGATACCAATTGTTGGAATTATTAATACAACTGAGAGGGGGGGTGAATCAGTTTTAAGTGATCTTATACAATTTTAAGTTTGTTAAAACATTATTAATCTTTCTTCAAGTGGTCATCAACAATATGCATCATATGGATAGTAAAAGTAAAGAACAACAGTCACACATAAAGTATACATAGAGACAGATTTTCACGAGGAAACCCATAAAGGGAGAAAACCTCTTCTTCTTCGAAATGATAGGCAGTCTTTTAATTTATGTACATCATCTATAATTGAGCACCAACTCAATGTGAGGCTGCAACCTCTGTTTTACAAGATGCAAATTGTTTGAGAGCACCAACTCTCTGGTTTCTCTAGCACCCACTAGAAGGAAGCACCAACTCCCTGAATATTCCAGCATCAACTGGATGGAAGCACCAACTTCCTGAATGTTCCAGCACCAACTGGATGGAAGCACCAACTTCCAGTTACACAGGCTCCAACCTGTATAACAGAGAACACTTGTTCTCCCTTGCACCACCCTGCCACCCTTATTTCTCTGGCTGCAACTAGATGGAAGCTACAACTCACTGTGTTCAAGAACCCACTTGAACCTCTGAGGAAAACAGTCCTCCCTATGCACCTCCCAACCTCCCTAAAATATTAATGGTTAAATAAACATTCAACTTTACAGATAAATCAGTTCTTACCAATATTTCTATGTTCTGTAAATATGGTCTTCTACACACTGTTCTACTGCTCTTCTCTCCCTCTGTTTTCTCAGCAGGTATGCTCTGTATCAACTCGTTCTCTCATTCTACTCTTCTTCAACTTTTTCTGTTATTCAGCTCTGCTTTTGCTCTGCATTTCATCTCACTCTGCACATTTTCTCGATCTCATGCTACGCCTCTGCTCATTTTCTTTTTCTTACTGTTTATGCATTTTCCCTTCAGAACAACCAACCTTTCACAATCTGTCTCATCTTATTTTATGCATACCTCCCCGACGGTTCACTTCTCCTTCCCTTAGCCAAAACAAGAACACCTGTCCTTGCAACTAAAATGCTAACTGATTCGTAATCATGAGTCCGTTTTGTTTAGCAAATTCATAACTGATGAGTTACCTGTGTGTGAACAAACAGTAACCCTTAGATCTCATTCAAGTCTTATTCGCACTGTAGGATGACTATTATAAATCTTTCCTTTTATATCCGGTTTCATCATTTCAACATTCCTTTGCCAAAGTTTCTCGACACTTTCACATCGCGATCTCTGAAACTCTGAAATGGAGCTTATCTGGACTGACTCCATCTCTTCTCATGACCAAAGGCTGTGACCAAAGATTTATGTAAAAGGCGCTTTCGCGATTTCGCATATCGTGAATTCGTAATTCCTTATGTTCAATGTTCCTGTCATCTCCAAATCCCGATTTGCGAAATTCCATAAGGAAATTAGATCAACGATCTCGATTATATCTAGATCTGACGGTTCAGATTAAGTTGGGATTTTACTCATCGCGATTTTTCAATACATGTTGTATAGTTTCTTCTGCCTCTCTATATCGCGATACGCGAAACTCCGATAAGATATTAGATCAACAGTCCAGGTCAGATCTTGTCTTGTTGGCTACGATTGTATCGCAATATCGCATATCACGAAATCGGAAGTTTCGTTGCATTTGTTTACTTACCACTCCATGTTGCGATCCCCGAAATTACGACACGGGATAGAATCAACGGTCCAGATCAAGTCTTGATCTGATGGCTCAGATTACATCGTGATTTCACATATCGCGATATCGGGATTCTTGATGTCAATAATATTTGACATGTCCAACTCTCGATCCCCGAAACTCTAACATGTAGTTAGAACTAACGGTCCAGATCAAATCTTGATCTGACGGCTCAGATTACGTTGGGATTTTGCATATCGAGAAATCAGGATTCCTGTTGCATTGTTTCTTTGACATTTCCAACACGCGATCCTCGAAACTCCGATCAACGGTTCAGATGTGATCTTCATGTGACGGCTCAGATTACGCCGGTATTTTTCATATCAAGAAATCGGGATTCCTGTTGCATTGTTTCTTTGACATTTTCAACACGCGATCCTCGAAACTCCGATCAACGGTTCAGATGTGGTCTTCATTTGATGGCTCATATTACGCCGGGATTTTTCATATCGTGAGATCGGGATTCCTGTGGATGAAATTACAAAACTTCTTCAACTCTCGATCCCCGATACTCTGACAAGAACTAAAATCTACGGTTTAGATTCATTCCTGATGATCCAATGGATATGATTGAATCATGATCTTGTTGCAACCTGTCTGATCCAAACTTGCTATCAATGAAAACAACCATTCCTTGTCTGTTTAATATTTTCCAACAAATATCTGTCTCTGTATATTTCATATGTGTGACGGATGTCAAATGTTCTATTGTTTACCTCCCTCCATTATTGTGATTGTCATTAAGTGCTCTACAAAGAGTTTAAAATAATCATAATTGTTTAATCACGGTAACAACTGATTCACCCCCCCCTCTCAGTTGTGAAATAATTAACCCACCAACCAAAAGAACAGGGGCAAGGTACATTATCACCGCGATGGAATATCTAACAAGATGGGCAGAATCCGCACCAGTAAAAGACTGCAGTGTAGAGACAACAACACACTTTTTGTTTGAACAAGTAGTCACAAGATTTGGGTGCCCAAGAATTTTGATGAGCGACCAAGGCACACACTTCATAAATAACACCATCCACGCAATGAATAAAGAGTTTGAAGTTCATCACCAGAAGAGTACACCATATCACCCACAGGAAAATGACACAGTGGAAGCCTTCAACAAAGTTATGGAGAACGCATTGACAAAGATTTGTAATGTCAATAGAGATGATCGGGACCTCAAAGTACCAACAATATTATGGGCATATAGGACTACATGCAAAAAGTTGACAGGGCACATACCATTTAAACTAGTTTATGGCCAAGAGGCAGTAGTGCCACTAGAATTTATAGTACCCATCTTGCGTGTAGCAGCTATCACACAAATGACAAAATGAGGCATAGTACAAGAGAGACAGAATCAATTATTGACCATGGAGGAAGACCAAATCTTCGTAGGATTCCATGAACAAGTGTAGAAAGAAAGAGACAAATCTTGGCACGATCGACACATCAAGAAGAAAATGTTCAAGGAAGGAGATATAGTATTGATGTATGATAGTCAATCGTTTCAGCACCCGGGAAAACTCAGAATGCATTGGTTAGGACCATACAAAGTAAAATCTGTGACAGATGGAAAAGTTGTATAGTTAAGATATTTAGCAGGCATAGAACTTAGAGGAATGATCAATGGGAGCTGACTGAAGCTGTAAAAGGATATTCGACCACCCACCGCACAGTTAAAAAAAGAACAGAAAAAAAAAAAAGGAAACAAAACTAAAAAGGATGTAGTATGCCAGAGGTAGAAAGCCCACATGAAGTTAGAAACATGAATTTTGAAAACGCAAAGACAACGGTTGTATACAAAGGAAAACAAACGGGAAAAGGAAATTCAACAAAAGAAGGATGACATGACAACACTAGACATAATTGAAGGACGAAAAGGACCAATGGGACATTACATTAATCGCGCCAACTGGAGACGGTAAAGAAAGAGTAATGGTAAGTACAAAAGTGAAGGAGATGCATTGAACCCACAGTTATGGTGCATTAAACCCATAATGGAGGAATCATCCTCGACAAGATTTATGGAAAGCCGATATAACACGCGAGCACGGGAGAAGCTAGTCTATTCATGAAAGGAGAATAGCCAGAGAGTAATAGTAGCTAGAACGCACAGAGTGAGACTACATAGATCACAGGAATTATTCGAACCCATCAAACGTTCAACAGTCACCACTATGGCACCACCAAAGCCAACAGAATTAATCCAAAGTGTTAGATCGATCAGGGTTCACACTAGGTCATGAGGACCGTTGGAAGAGAATGAACAACAACAACCGGAGATTGTCGATATCGAAAAAATCCCATCCCCAGAGACGATACCAGTGAGTCCTACACCGATTCTACAAGAGATCCAATAGCCAGGAGCAGAGGTTGTGAAATTAGATACACCAGCAGTGGTGCAACAACCTCAGAGTGACGAAGCAGAAACCCAAAAGGAGGTGCAACCAAAGAGCACCGAAGTATCCCTGGAAGTTAATGGAACGATAAAAAATCCAGAAGCAACAGTGGATCCAGATGAGTCTCAAACGACCATCTCAGAAAACCTAGCAGAGGAGACCATTGAAGATGTCTCAACTTGGCCATAATTGCGTATGGGGGAGCAACCGAAAGATGTTGGAACTTTGAGCCAGACACTGTAGAAGAAAGAAAAAGTACAGATAACAATCTCACCCCGCAAGAAACCTACAACAGAAATTGTTCTACCACGCATACCAGCTGGAGTACAAGTAGGACCAGTGCTACTGGGTCATGTCAAGAAGCTCAAATATTCAGACTATGATGTAGCAGATGAAGCCAAGTTCCCAAAACTTACATAGAGGGTCTTTATACAGACCATAGGCACAACTCAACTTGGAGAAATGATTAACCAACCATACCAATGGGAAATTGGGCTAGAGAAAATGAGAATCTTAGGTATGTTGAACCTACCACATTTTGGCAGAGGCCAAAACACAACAACATGCATAAAGCAGCGGTTAGTAGTCACACATGGCTAGAAAAACCCATCCCCATAACTGTTGAGCTTATTGCATAAATAATAGGGTTACCAATCCGGGGTATGGATCCTGCATTGGTTCTAGACGACAAATCCAAGGAGAAAGTGTTGGAAAAAGAAATGAAGAAGAAGTATGGAACCACCAAGGGGATGAGATGCATCATTATCAAATGAATCAATAACGTAACCACACAATTGGGCACAAAAATCTTAGCCTACAAGTTGCTAAGAAAATTACGCAGAGAGGAAGTACTAGCTGGAGTCATTGCAGTTGCATCTTAGTGCACAGAAGGCACCTCAATGAGTTGGGCATGATAATTATTGAACTTATTCCAAGAGGAATGCAAGGATGCACAGGACTTAGGCACAAATTTCCATTACTCATGGATGATTAACCTAATAGCCTTCATGGAATGGCGAGAACCAAGGTATGTAGTTTTTGTACCAGACCATAGCCAGCTGGAGCGAGGTATCTATTGCTAATATCTGGGCTGAATGCCAGGCATAAGAGGGAGAATGTGATCATTTTTGAAGCATACCTACAATACATACAAGAATCCATCAAGTGATTGTGGAGAATAACACCAGAGGTTGTCGTGCGATATGCGAACATTGCCAATTTCCAGGCCACACGACAAACAATGTGGATACAGGAAAGGAAGGATCCAGCTAAACAATGGCTACAGATGCACTACTGCATCATAGAGGGTGATATCAACATGGTCATCAGTGAATGGCCCGACGAATGGATGATCCCAGCCATTACCCAAGAAGTGCCAAAAAGAACAACAAAGGAAGAGGCAGAGCAGGGAGAAACGTAGCCTCCGAAAATCCAAGTGCCCAAGAAACCAAGAATGGGCCAAGGAAAGCCAACTTAGGCAGACGAAGGGTCAAAGAAGACATGAACCCAAAAGGGGAAGAAAGAGACTACACATCCGACCAACGAACAATAGAAACAGGTTGAGAGAGCGCATGAGACTGCCTCAAATCCCAAGACATAGGAACCAGGGGGAAATAAGAGACCAGTTGCGCAGGAAGGAGGTGTGCACAAGAAATCAAAGGCACTATGAGAATTTCCAGACTACACGATCATGGAGGATGATGGGGAAATGATTGCCAGAATGGTCTAGGACTATCTAGCAGAGGACTTCGACCATGCAGCATATAATAAGGACAAAATGCAAAAAGAGTTGGCATAAATGGGGTAGTTCCTTAAGAAATTTGGGGAAGTACAGATAGCAAGAAGTAGCAGAGGCATAGAGCCATCAGAACCTCAAACAAAAGGAAGAGTGCAAGAGGAAAATCAACAATCAGACAAGGGGATGTTGCAGCCACACAAAACATTCCATATCAACCCCAACATGATGCGCATGGATGAAATTGTGGGGCAGACACCCTTGAAAGAATTAAGCCAAATACAACTTGTGTTCACAAGGTGTTGATGGGAGAAATTGCACGCTCATCAAATGGAGAAGTGAATCCGGTCCGGGGTTGTCTATTTAACCCAAGCCGTTTGGAATGATTCACCTCGACGGGTTTAGCGGCTTTGTTGGCCGATCTAAGTCCTAGGAAAGTGAAAGAAAAACTAAACTAAAGAAACTAATCTAAGTGAAAAACTAGCTACAACAAACTATATACAAATCTAAAACATATATATGCAGTTTACTAACTAATGTCATAAAACAACAATTCTAGTTAAATGTACAGTTACCGATATAATCAAATATCTATTATATTTACAGTATTTACAAGGTACAAATTTTAATCGAAATTTGAAAAATCCTTTGTGAATTATCTTATGACAGCAAAGGTATCATTTTTTATTTTTATAATTTTTTATGAGAAAGAAATAAAAAAAATGCTTTCTAAGCTAATCAATAAGAATAGTAATCTGTACTGAAAAATAATAGCTATCTAACTAAGTAAAAAACTACAATCTGTATTATATATCTATCTAAACTACATTGAATTCTTATATTAATTAAGCTATTGAAATAAAATAACAGACAAACCTGAAATTATCGCTTCCTATTTGCCCTATGCATAAGCATTTGATTTAGCTGTTTGGTGGGAGGAAATCTGCACCAGATCTTCCACAAGCTTCTCGTAAACAGGAAGTGGCTATGCTCTTCGAATACGAATGACAGAACAAACAAGACATAAAATGACAACAATCTTATAATTTACAGATCATCACATTAGATAAATCCCAGTGCAAAGATTTGTACATGACTGTTCATTTAACTGAGAAGATAAACCTTATATTCATTAAAATGAAACAGAGTAATTTCTCTGAATAAAATGAGATACATCAAATATGGACAAAATTTAAAACATAACACATCAACCTGTAACAAATCTTGATATCTAAAGTAGTCAATGATTTGATAACAAATTAAAATGCACAAAACTTGAACAAAAGTATGATAAATCGAAAGCTAAAGCTGTTACAAAAGATCCACTTTCATTCGAGTCTGTATCATCATGAGTCCATAGTATTTGTTCTCCCAACAGTGATGGGTCCTTTACAAAAATTAATGAGTATATAAAGGCCATAGGGTAAAACATCCCTATGGGAATTATCAAAAACTGTTTGGAAAAATCTGGGAACAATCTCCCAAATCTCTATTTCTGCTTAAGGCTAACAACTTAAAACAAAACTATATAACAAAAAGCATGTTCTAAACTGCCACAGCATGCCCAATTTCCCATTGAAATTCGTATGTACCTGTAGATAGGCAAAAGTAGACAATTTTAGATAATGTTTTAATTATAAAATCAACAAAATCCAAATTTTATGACTAGCTACCGAATCTCACGATTCTGTAACTAGTCATATTTAAAAACAGAATCATTTTAAATCAATCCAAATCATAACAGAAATACATTCAACCTATTAAACAAACCCTTAGTTACTAATTTAAAGCAAATCAAATAATTCACGTTAGAAGTAACCAAATCTTTTATGCCAATTTGAAACAAATGAAATCGTGTTTAATTAACCGAATGGTAACAGGGATATATGCGATCTGTCAACCAACTCAGAATCGCTTTGACAATTAAAAATCAACGACATCGTTTTTCAATCAACAGATTATATTCTATTTATCAAACCAATCTTTGATACTAATCCAACGCATACACAAACGACTATGCTAATTCAAAGCATACAACATCGTTTCTAAATCAAACCAAATAGAACTGAATCGAACTAACTCAGAGCCAACACAATCATTATACTAATTCAAGAGCAATAAAATCATACTAAACTGGTTCAATCAAAACATAGCTATATTCGATTTTAGCAAACAAATCTTCAATGCAAACATAATTCAAAACGAAATCAAAATAACAAAATCGTTTTTGAATCTATTTAAATGAAACAGAACTACTTCAGAGAAAACACAATCGGCTAACCAAATCTTTCAAAAATCGATGGTGAAATAACATACCCGGGCTGTAGGAAAATGATTCGGTCAGGATAACTTTGAGTTGACAAAAGCAGTACTTGCCTCAACATTTCTGAAGATGATAGAACATGTGGTCTTTCGTCTCTTATCGTTGGCTTGAAGCCTGTCATTTTCCTTTGACAACACAGTGACCCATTCCTCCAATGATTTAATTTTAGATTGCAACAGAGGAACATCCGTGTAGTAACGTTCAAGCCAAGAATTGCATTGAGTACATGGTGGTTGATAGGACCTTGGCATTACAGGTGAGGGTTCTTTTGAATTACCAGGGGTTCCACTGTGAAACTTAATTCCTGGGAAGCTAGGGTCATCCTTGAGGCATGGTGGGAGGTTGGACACGTAGTCGTAGGGTTCAATAGAACAGAGGTCATGAGATTAAGGGTATTCCTCGATCAAGAAGCATTCAATATCAGAGTCCAAATCCTCGCTCAAAACAATAGGGTTCTAGTCTATGTTTTGTTTAGGCTTGTTCCGAGCACACCTAGATATCAAACATGCATTCTTCTTTCCATTACTATTGACATCCGTATTACCCTTGCCCTTCTTCCTTACAGGCTTCTTAATAGTCTTCGCATTGTCTTTCGAACATGGGTCGGGTATGGTGTCGGGTAGATCAATGTTGGGGCAGTTCGAGGGTTTGAGAGGGGGTAGAAGGGTAGGAGGTGGTACGGCAGGACCAACCAGGGTTTCGGTGACCATGGTCTTGTCCACTTGAACACATTCAGAAGTGGCAAAGCCATTCCTCAATAGGAAGGCTTGCCAAGAGTCACCACTCAGTCTTAAATGATGGACAATAACGATTTTGATCAGACAATGATGGAAAAGGCTAGCATCAACCTTCTCCCGTTTAAATCATTTGGACATTTTATACAGGCTACATAGGAGGTAGTGAGGCATATTCAGGGGGAAGTCTATGAAATTCATAAGAAACTTGAGATGGTAAAGAAACACTAAACCATAACGACCTTCGCAAGTCACGAATTGTTTAACAATTGCCAATAAATCATGCCACCTGGTCTTAAGGGCAGTGACAGGCATACCTCTATCACAACTAACAATTTTCCTTGATGTGAATAGGAGCGTCCATGGGACTTCGTCCACTTTCAAATTCTTAAACCACCTCTTCCCTTTAGCTGGCAAGCCTGTAGCCGAATTGAGGAATTCTTCCTCCAGTTCAAGATGGATGTATCCAACCTTAGCCCTGCATCCGTCGAATGTGAGGGAAAACTGTAGGGTGACCGTGAGGTTGAAACCCTCAAATGTCTGGATAAAAACTAACGAGCCACTATTCTCCAGGTCTTCGCGAGCATTGTCAAATAGCAAGAGCATTTGGATGCCATTAGGTTCTATGCACACTACAGGTGCCATAGGAGAGAGCACACAGTGAGCAGGGTAAATGGACAGGGGTTTGGACAGGGTATACGCAGGACCGTAAGCTCATATATTTCCCCAAAACCAACAGAGGTAACCCGAGATATAAGGCAGGCATTAATGCCTAAGTGTGCGAGGGTGGTGGAATGAAACAATCCCATGAAAAACATTCATATCGAAATGTACAATCGACGGCACTATGGTGATTCAAAATCACTATTAGTGTGTGTTAAAAGCAATTCCAATCAAACAACTATTGAAAACTATGATAAGTGGACCCGAATATCTACATAAACAATAGTGTTTGCATGATTTAAAACAAAACAGTATTTCGAATTTAGCACCAAAGATTTTACCATAAAACTTATGCGTTGTATGAAACCATTGCACCTAGGAATTCGATCAAAGACAATATAACATTAAACCACCATTGTATCAAGGATTCAATCACAACCATTAGAATACCATTGCATCACAAACTTATAAAATGAAGTCATATTAACAAAAAATGCACAGTGAGAAAAGGTTTTGGTGTCTTGACAACTGTGTGACCATTATTGAATTAGAAGTGAAATGACCATGTGAACAAGAGTAATCATAATAATCCAGTGACAATTTTAATGCCATCGACATGACTTCGAACTCAAGGTTTTCACGCTTGCAATCGTGAAAACAAAAACAAAAGGTAGGTGTGCGAATGCACAAAATAATCATGTCATTTTATTCAAAAGATTGTTTTGAGAATCAAGGGTTCCAAAACACTTGTGTGGGCATCTTATAAGAAAAGATAAAAATGTGAAATGGCTGCCAACAATGGTGACACACTGGTAGAAGCAGTTATCTCTACCAAAAGAACAAATCCAGATTATGATATGAGAATAATTCTAACTGAAAAATAACCTGAAAATTGTTTAAACATCATCATTAATCAAATGTTTCGGTCGTTCTTAAAGGATGAAAACTAATAACAGTCTTAAGATAAACGAGTCATGATATTAAAGATAAAATCTCCAATACTGTTGACAGAGCCACTGCTGCCAGTAGGCATCCATAGCCTCGACAAGGTTTCCATTTAACCCACTCTGATATCTGTATCCTGCCAAGAAGTTCCAGATCAGAATAAAGGAAATTTTAAGGTCAAGAGATTCCATATTTGCAAATTTTCATATACCCGACATTGCTTCGCTGCCAGTGGGCCTGTTCAGTAGATGAAGTTGTCTTGGTGTCATGCATGCATTTACCCACTACCAGTAGACCTATTCATCATCCCAGCTGGTTTACAAGCACTTCCCATAGCTCTTTAATGATTTATTTGGTTTTTTAAAGATATCTAATTGAGCGGGGTGACACTGAAAATTATGATATTTTGGACATATTTTTAAAGACCTTGAAAGAATTTTTATTTTTTTTTAAACTGTCCTTCATTAAGATTCAGAGATGGTTTGTTTACAAAACCGACCTTCGAAAGCAGGGAGACATCTTCTGAGGTATTCCCTTAAGGAATAGGGACAACGTAAGAAGATAATGGATGATCGTGACAGGCTTCACTTACAGATTGAAATCAGTAAACTTCTTTCAACCAACAGTCTTTTCTCAACATGGCAGTAAATTTCAGAAGTACATTATTCTTGATGTTTAGACAATTTTTCAGCAGTCATTTCAGAGAAAGAATTTTCTGTTTTCTTTGTCTGAACAATTTTAAATGTAGGTATGTGTATTTCCAAAAAGAAAAAACTGATAAGTGTAAGAAAAAATCAAAACCAAAACAACAAAAGAAAAGAAAACAAAAGAAAAGTATTTACATAGTATACACAGGGTTGTCATCAAGCGAAATATCTTTTCAGAGCTTGGCCATTCACCAGATAGGTGTCTCGATGTCCCTCTAGACTGTGTAGTCGGAAAGAGCTGGGACCCAATTTCTCAACAATTAAAAACGGTCCTAGCCATAAATTCTGAAATTTTGTATGCTCTCCCTTTCCCTCATGAGGTTTGTCCCATTTCAAGATAAGGTCACCTACTTCGAAGTTCCTATCAGAGGCAGAGTTGGAATCAAACCAGCTTTTGACCACTAGTTGATGCTGATCTAACTTACGTTTAGCTTGAGCCCTTACCTCTTCTAGTTTCATTAAAGCGTTAATTCGGTTCTCCAAAGGGGGGCAGTCTTCTTCTTATATTTTCTGTGATAACTGTAGTGAGGGAAGAAGAATATGTGGTGGAAAAATTGCTTCTCTACCATAGATGAGAAAGAAGGGAGAGTTACCTACAACAGTTTTCGGTGTTACTCTATTAGCCCAGACTGCGTTTAACAGTACATTATGCCATTTTTTGTGATTTTCAGATACCGTTCTCTTGATGATTTTAATCAGATTCTTATTTGTTGATTCTGCCAATCCATTGCCCTGAGGGTAGTAGCTAGCAGAATACTTCAACTTAATTCCTTTTTCTAGAGCGAATTCACTCATCTCAAGAGATGAAAAATAAGAAGCGTTATCGAATACTAAACAGTCAGGGATACCAAAACGAGTAATAATATTCGAATTTAAAAAGGCAATTACCTGATTGGTATTCACAGTTCTTAATGTGGAAGATTCATAACACCTGGTGAAGTAATCTGTGGTTGTTATGATAAACGTATGCTGCTATGAGGATGGCAGATTGATAGGACCTATAATATCAAGACCCCACTGCTGAAAAGGGGAGTCTACTGAAACAGGCTGCAAAGGAAAGGTTGGTTTCTGTATCCGCCCGAATGCTTTTTGACAAATAATACACTTGTGACACAAGGCATGGGAGTCTCTAAAAAGTGTGGACCAGTAATAACCATCTCTTAAAACTTTATGGGCAGTGGTTTCCCCACCAAAATTCCCACCAGCTTCTCCTGCATGAAGTTCTAGTAAGACCTTTTCTACTTCATCTTTCTCAAGACAGCGCATTAGTACCCCATCAAAATTTTGACGAAACAGAATACCATTAATCAAATGAAAGGAGACATATTTTTATATTAACGCTCTTCTTTTAGTGGGATCCAGGTGATGGGGGGGCTGAACCATGTTCAAGACATAATTTTATATCGTCATACCAAGGACTGACAGAGTTTTGTGCACAGTAGATTGAATTTTGATTGTGCTGTCCTAGGTTTGACATATCATTTTCTTCTTGTTGTCCTGCTGCTGAGTCAACAACTAACTTGCACAGCCCTTGGCCTCTCACTATTTGAGCTGGAGTGATTTCTATGTCATATTCTTGTAAAGAAGTAACCCAGTTCGCCCTCTTTTACCCTAGTTCTTTCTGCACTAACAGATTTCTGACAGCTGGGTAAGGGACAATAATTTTCGTCCTAGATTTCAAAAGATAATATCGGAAGTGCTTGACTTCTTTAAAAACAGCATAGGCTTGCTAATCTACTGTTGGGTAATTAAGTTCCATGCCTTTGAAAGCAGAGCTCATAAAGGCAATGGGTACTTCATTATTTTCATCATTCTTTTGAGTTAAGACAGTAGCATAGGAGCGGTCAGAAGCAAATGTGTAGAGGGTGAAGTCTTTTGAAAAGTCGGGGCTCATTAGGGAAGGAGCGTTGATTATGGCCTTTTTTATTGAATCAAAGGCCTAGCTTTCTAATGATCCCCAATGGTATTGTACATCTTTCTTTATCAGGTTTTGTAGTGGCCTTACCATTTTTGAAAAGCTGGGGACAAATCTCCTAACAAAGTTTACCTGGCCTAAGAAAGACTGCATAGACTTTTTTTATGAGGGAGGGGGGAGTTTTGTGATGGCTTGAGTCCTTCCGGGGTCGATAATCATCCCTTTTCTTGATACAGTGAATCCTAAGAGTTTACCTTGTTCTACTGCGAAGATAGATTTTTTAGGATTCAAGGAAATGCCATACTTACGACATCGTTGTAGAACGCCTCTCAAATGAGCTAGATGATCAGCTTTGTTTTTCGAAAATACGGTAACGTCATCTAGGTAAACTACAACATACTGATTGATCAAGCCTCGAAAAGCGATGTCCATCACTCTCTGGAAAGTGGCACCAGCATTGATGAGTCCAAAGGGCATTTTCCTATAAGTGTAGGTGCCCCATGGAGTGCGGAAGGTAGTCTTAAGTTGGTTTGGGGGAGACATCAGGACTTGGTTATACCCTGAAAAACCATCCAATAAGGATAATATTTCAGAACCAAATACATGTTGAAGGATCTGTTCCATGGGTGGGACAAGGTAGTTGTCTTTATCAGATGCTCGATTAAGGTTTTGGAATCGACGCATATTTCACCACTCTTCTTCCGGACAGGGACCAGATTGGAGACCCATTGCGTGTGCCTAACTAGGAAGATTATCTTAGCATTCAGGAGTTTATTCAATTCTTTTTTAATGGTCTGTTCAAGTTTAGGGTGCATTTTTCTTAACTTTTGTTGAAATGACAAGGTTTGGGGTTTTATAGGAATGACGTGTTTTATGATGTTGGGATCAAAGGTTTTCAGGTCGTCATACGTCCATGCAAAAACATCTTTGAATTCCCTAAATAATTTAATAAACGCGTCTTTCTCTTTTTTAGAACACCCCACCCCTAATTTAATGCACTGTGGATTGTCATCAGTTCCCAAGTTTACCTTTTCATATAATAAAGAGGAACTATTTGTTTTACAGTTGACCTTTTTTTTGAATTTGTCTCGAAGATCATAAAAATTTTCTAATCTAACTACAGATTTAGGGATAGAATTTACCAAGTCCGATGAAGATTCAGGAGATCTCGGATCTGGTATTACCGTGAAATCCTGAATATTCTCATCATGAGTGCATTCGTCGATCACTGCGCCTTGAAAATTTTCTTCCATATGCAGGAAACTAATAATTTGTTGGTCATCATCGAAGACTCTCCAATTTGTGATGTTGTTTGGGATGGATGGCCTGAACAACAGTTCGACGGAGAATGCATCTGGGGACAAGCCTTCTGCAAGAAAGAGTTTCGAAGCTACATTAGCTAACAAATCGGCTTCCAAATTATTCAATCTAGGAATAGAATTTATATTGAAGGCAAAAAACTTATTCATCAAATTTCATACCTCAGATTGGTAGCTTTTAAGATGCGGGGATAAATAGTGGATAGAATCTCTTACCTGTCTAACCACGATTTTGGAATCGCCAAAGACAATCAAATTTTGAATGTTCATATCTAATGCTTTTCTGAGACCTTGCAATAAAGCCTCATATTCTGCTGTGTTGTTTGTACATTCAAACTCTAATCTGCATGCAATGAGAGTTTTGTTACCTGCCAGATCAATAATAACGTAGCCCGCACCAGATCCTTCCTTGGACTTTGACCCATCAAAGTAAAGAGGCCATATTTGATTTGTATCGGGTGCATGAGGTCGTTGTGTAGAAACTGTTGGCTGCACATATGCCACAATCTCAGACTGTTGTTCCGGATTAGTGATAGCTGAAGTCTTGGCCATGAAATTTATGAAAAATGTATCCATCCTTTGTATTTCGGGTGAATCGATAGAAGGTGTAAATGGTTTGTTGGGATCATTTAAATATGTCACTGTGAACTTTAGGTAACGTTCACAATTTACCTTGATTTTGTTGGTCTTGTCGTTCTCGGGCAGCCACAAGTGAGACCAGTCTGTCGCGAAATAGCCATGTAGCTGCTCTGACCAGTCTCTGCATAAAAACAAACCATAAACTTATGGAATATCCACAACAATAATATCAATCACTTGATGAACTTTGGGGTTAGACGATAATCTTATAAGCACATTCTTTAATTCACCTATAACTTTAACATTAGTTCGATCGAGTTGGATGATCTTTAAGGTGGATGGTTCAACTTCAACATTAATCTCCTGACACACATACCATGGCATTACATTGGAAGACGCTCCCGAATCTACCATGCAATTGTGCATGTTCCTATTAAATATTTCAAAATTTAACAAAAATGGAAATACATTTCTGCGAGTACTAATGGTGGAAGCTTATGGCTTTTTACTCGCAGCCACTAAAGCTAATTTATCTACATTATTTACATTATTTATAGGAAGGTCTTTCTTCTCATGAGGATCAGAAGTATTCTTAATGGAAGCCTTCTAAGGAACTTTTGGGTTGTTCTGAAAGCCTTTGTTACTTCTTTGATCACTGTTTTTTCTATTCTCTGTGATATTCTGTAACATTTTTTGTAGTAGAAATGGAAACTTTAATAATTCATAAATAGAAATGTTAGCCCTTAACTTTTTTATATCTTCAACTAAATCATAATCTAAGTTGGGGTTTACATGACTCTGTTTAGTATCAGCTGGTTTAGACTATTTTGGGGGCAAAGTCGTAGTGTTTTTAGAAGAAGGTTTGCTTGTTGTCTTACTCCTAGTATTGTAGGGGTGTACCGTCTCGAAAATAGCCTGAAAAATGCTATCCGAGAAGTGTCCAAAAATGTTCGGAGAAGATTGATCTTCTTCAACTGTCTCTTGTTCAACTACTTCCTTAGGGGGCTCAGAAGGTATCAAGTTATCCTGGGCTTCTAGAATCATTTTAAGAGAGAATTGCAAGCTTTCTAGATTTAGGCCTTCGGTATTTGAATTAGGTCGGTTGGGAAAAGGATTCCTAAATGGGGGTTTGTAAGGCCCTTTGCTCGA
The DNA here is from genome assembly GCA_009831015.1 of Picea engelmannii. Classification (NCBI taxonomy): domain Eukaryota; kingdom Viridiplantae; phylum Streptophyta; class Pinopsida; order Pinales; family Pinaceae; genus Picea; species Picea engelmannii. The sequence goes on along the minus strand of ML781591.1, from coordinate 1,475,557 downwards.
AGAGGCTTCTTCAGCTGTCCTTTTCAAATCTATAACTTGATTTGACAGTTTTTGAACGACTTTTGTTAAGTTTTCTAAATCTGAGCTTTCAGGTTGTGTTTTATTTTGAGCAGGTCTAGGGAGGATTTTGATCTTCTTTTTGGAAGATGAACTAGTCTCTGTTTCATTTCTAGTAGTGTATTTTAAACTAAGGATGTCCTTTTCAATCTGGCTGGCCTCTTCGAAGGCCTCTAACAATGTGGCTTTCTTAGATCATTTTACCCAAATGGCTATACTTTGGTGTAAATATTTAGTATAGTAAGCTATGATAAGATTCTCAGTAGGCATCGAATCCGTAGGGATTTGGTTCTTTAGTGTTAGGAATATTTGGTTAAAGTCTTTGATTTTCTCTTTGGGATTCATTATTAAACTAGAAAGCTCCATGACTAGAAATTCTGGGGACTTATCATCTCCAAACTTCTCAAGAAAGAAGGATTCAAACTTCTCCCATGACACGATCATATGGGGCTGCTGGGAAAAGTATCAGGTAGAGGCATTGCCCTTGAAAGTATAGGGGAACAACCTACAGACTACGTCTTTGTGTTCGACATTACGGAGTCTAATGGCTAACATAAACTTTTTGATGTGATCTTTGGAAATCTGTTTAGAGTCAGGGTCAAACTTGGGGAGCCACTTCTCTGAATGTTTGGGTAGGGGATGTTGAGGCCCGGGTATGGCTACAACATCTTGGTCGAGCCAAGGTCTGGTAGGATTGTTCTGGTTGGCCATTGGTGTGGGTGATGTCGAAGGCTGGGATGAGGAACTGCCTTCATTGGAAGAGTCTTCTCCAGAAGAAGAAAGGGATGATGGAGGTGGTGAGGGTGGTATACCAGATCCTCCTGTAGCAGGAGTGAGGATTGGATCTGTAGGGTTTACAGTAGGGTTAGTGCCTCCCAGTTGTTCTCTGATATCATAGAAATCTAAAGGTTGGTCCAAAGGATGGTTTGGTTGTCTTAAATGGGCGAGGGCACTATGTGTTCTTATGAGAGACTGGCGGACAATCTCTTATACGTCACCACCTGTAGGATTTGAATTTGTTGGTTCAACTGTGATCCCTAGATCGTCATTTGATGTGGTTGTTGTTTGAGGGACAACGTTATCGTTTGACTGACTTCTAGTCACTATAGGTGAGCGGGTGTGTGGGGGAGGAGTCTTACGACCACCTCGTGCCATTAATAACTTCCAGGCCCTCCTTCTAGTGCCATTTGTTGACGGGAGAAATTGCACGCTCGTCAACTGGAGAAGTGAATCCGGTCTGGGGTTGTCTATCTAACCCAAGCCATTTGGAATGATTCACCTCGATGGGTTTAGCGGCTCTGTTGGCCGATCTAAGTCCTAGGAAAGTGGAAGAAAAACTAAACTAAAGAAACTAATCTAAGTGAAAAACTAGCTACAACAAACTATATACAAATCTAAAACATATGTATGCAGTTTACTAACTAATGTCATAGAACAACAATTCTAATTAAATGTACAGTTACCGATATAATCAAATCTCTATTATATTTACAATATTTATAAGGTACAAATTTTAATCGAAATTTGCAAAATCCTTTGTGAATTGTCTTATGATAGCGAAGGTATCATTTTTTATTTTTATAATTTTTTATGAGAAAGAAATAAAAAGAATTCTTTCTAAGCTAATCAATAAGAATAGTAATCTGTACTGAAAAATAATAGCTATCTAACTAAGTAAAAAACTACAATCTGTATTATATATCTATCTAAACTACACTGAATTCTTATATCAATTAAGCTATTGAAATAAAATAACAGACAAACCTGAAATTATCGCTTCCTATTTGCCCTATGCATAAGCATTTGATTTAGTTGTTTGGTGGGAGGAAACCCGCACCAGATCTTCCACAAGATTCTCATAAACATGAAGCGTCGATGCTCTTCGAATACGAATGACAGAACAAAGAAGACATAAAATGACAACAATCTTATAATTTACAGATCATCACATTAGATAAATCCCAGTGCGAAGATTTGTACATGACCGTTCATTTAACTGAGAAGATAAACCTTCTATTCATTAAAATGAAACAGAGTAATTGTTGTGAATAAAATGAGATACATCAAATATGGACAGAATTTAAAACATAACGCATCAACCTGTAACAAATCTTGATATCTAAAGTAGTCAATGATTTGATAACAAATTAAAATGCACAAAACTTGAACGAAAGTATGATAAATTGAAAGCTAAAGCTGTTACAAAAGATCCACTTCAATTCGAGTCTGTATCATCATGAGTCCATAGTCTTTTTTCTCCCAACAGTGATGGGTCCTTTACAAAAATTAATGAGTATATAAAGGCCACAGGGTAAAACATCCCTGTGGGAATTATCAAAAAACAGTTTGGAAAAATATGGGAACAATCTCCCAAATCTCTATTTCTGCCTAAGGCTAACAACTTAAAAAAAAACTATATAACAAAAAGCATGTTCTAAACAGCCACAGCATGCCCAATTTCCCATTGAAATTCGTATGTACCTGTAGATAGGCAAAAGTAGACAATTTTAGATAATGTTTTAATTGTAAAATCAACAAAATCCAAATTTTATGACTAGCTACAAAATCTCACGATTCTGTAACTAGTCATATTTTCAAACAGAATCATTTTAAATCAATCCAAATCATAACAGAAATACATTCAACCTATTAAACAAACCCTTAGTTACTAATTTAAAGCAAATCAAATCATTCACGTTAGAAGTAACCAAATCTTTTATGCCAATTTGAAACAAATGAAATCGTGTTTAATTAACCGAATGGTAACAGGGATATATGCGATCTTTCAACCAACTCAGAATCGCTTTGAAAATTCAAAATCAATGACATCGTTTTTCAATCAACAGATTATATTCTATTTATCAAACCAATCTTTGATACTAATCCAATGCATACACAAACGACTATGCTAATTCAAAGCATACAACATCGTTTCTGAATCAAACCAAACAGAACTGAATCGAACTAACTCAGAGCCAACACAATCATTATACTAATTCAAGAGCAATAAAATCGTACTAAACCGGTTCAATCAAAACATAGCTATATTCGATTTTAGCAAACAAATATTCAATGCAAACATAATTCAAAATGAAATCAAAATAACAAAATCGTTTTTGAATCTATTTAAATGAAACATAACTAATTCAGAGCAAACACAATCGGCTAACCAAATCTTTCAAAAATCAATGCTGAAATAACATACCCGGGCTGTAGGAAAATGATTCGGTCAGGATAACTTTGAGTTGACAAAAGCAGTAGCTGCCTCAACATTTCTGAAGATGATAGAACCCATGGTCTTTTGTCTCTTATCGCTGGCTTGAAGCTTGTCATTTTCCTTTGACAACAACGTGACCCATTCCTCCAATGATTTAATTTTAGATTGCAATAGAGGAACATCCATGTATTAACGTTCAAGCCAAGAATTGCATTGAGTACATGGTGGTTGTTCAGGCCTTGGCATTACAGGTGAGGGTTCTTTTGAATTACTAGGGGTTCCACTGTGAAACTTAATTCCCGAGAAGCTAGGGTCATCCTTGAGGCACGGTGGGAGGTTGGACACGTAGTCGTAGGGTTCAACAGAACAGAGGCCATGAGAGTAAGGGTATTCCTCGGTCAAGAAGCGTTCAATCTCAAAGTCCGAATCCTCTCTCAAAACAATAGGGTTCTGGTCTATGTTTTGTTTGGGCTTGTTTCGAGCACACCTAGATATCAAACGTGCATTCTTCTTTCCCTTTCTATTGACATCTGTATTACCCTTTCCCTTCTTCCTTACAGGCTTCCTAATAGTCTTGGAGTTTTCTTTCGAACATGGGTTGGGTATGGTGTTGGGTATATCAATGTTGGGGCAGTTCGAGGGTTTGACAGGGGGTAGAAGGGTAGGAGGTGGCACGGCAGGACCAACCAGGGTTTCGGTGACCATGGTCTTGTCCACTTGAACACATTCAGGAGTGACAAAGACATTCCTCAACAGGAAGGCTTGCCAACAGTCACCACTCAGTCTTAAATGATGGACAATAACGATTTTGATCAGACAATGATGGAGAAGGCTAGCATCAACCTTCTCCCGTTTAAATCATTTGGACATTTTATATAGGCTGTGTAGGAGGTAGTGAGGCATATTCACGGGGAAGTATATGAAATTCATAAGAAACCTGAGATGGTAAATAAACACTAAACCATAACGACCTTCGCAAGTCACGAATTTCTTAACAATTGCTAATAAATCATGCCACCTGGTCTTAAGGGCAGTGACATGCATACCTCTATCACAACTAACAATTTTCCTTGATGTGAATAGGAGTGGCCATGGGACTTCGTCCACTTTCGAATTCTTAAACCACCTCTGCCCTTCAGCTGGCAAGCCTGTAGCCAAACTGAGGAATTCTTCGTCCAGTTCAATCTGGATGTCTCCAACCTTAGCCCTTCATCCGTCAAACGTTAGGGAAAACTGTTGGGCGATCGTGAGGTTGAAACCCTCAAATTTCTGGATAAAAACTAACCAAACACTATTCTCCAGGTCTTCGCGAGCATTTTCAAATAGCAAGAGCGTTTGGATGCCATTAGGTTCTATGCGCACTACAGGTGCCATAGGAGAGAGCACACAGTGAGCAGGGTAAACGGACAGGGGTTTGGACAGGGTATACGCAGGACCATAAGCTCAGAGATTTCCCCAAAACCAATAGAGGTTACTCGAGATACAAGGCAGGCATTAATGCCTAAGTGTGCGAGGGTGGTGGAACGAAACAATCCCATGCAAAACATTCATATTGAAATGTACAATCGACGGTGCTATGGTGATTCAAAATCATTATTGGTGTGTGTTAAAAGCAATTCCAGTCAAACAACTATTGAAAACTATGATAAGTGGACCCGAATATATGCATAAACAATAGTGTTTGCATGATTTAAAGCAAAACAATATTTCGAATTTAGCACCAAAGATTTGACCATAAAACTTATGTGTTGTATGAAACCATTGCACCTAGGAATTTGATCAAAGACAATATAACATTAAACCACCATTGTATCAAGGATTCAATCACAACCATTAGAATACCATTGCATCACAAAATTATAAAATGAAGTCATATTAACAAAAAATGTTGAGTGAGAAAAGGTTTTGGTGTCTTGCCAACTGTGTGACCATTATTGAATTAGAAGTGAAATGACCACATGAACAAGAGTAATCATAATAATCCAGTGACGATTTTAATTCCATCGACATGACTTCGAACTCAAGGTTTTCACACTTGCAATCGTAAAAATGAAAATAAAAGGTAGGTGTGCGAATGCGCAAAATAATCATGTTGTTTTATTCAAAAGATTGTTATGAGAATCAAGGGTTCCAAAAAACTTGTGTGGGAAGCTTATAAGAAAAGATAAAAATGCGAAATGGCTACCAACACAAGGATACCATTAAGGGCATTACACAGGTTGCAGGTTAGCATCAACCATGAGGTACAGTCTCGCACACGCAGAGACTTAATCAAATTGAAGCATGCAATAAAGAAACAAGATGAATTGAAAATAGGCTACGAGAAGGCCAAATCTGAGACCAAGAAGGAAAGGGAGCACCTAAAAGGATTGGAACAGAAAGTGGCAGGAAATTATGAGAAGATTCCACAGGCCGCACAGAGTGAGGAAATCTCAGCCGTGAAAAAGATTGATCGGATTATGTAGGAAATTGATCAGTATCAAAAGGAAATCGAGAATATCCAAGAACATCTCACACCAACCACTTCACCAGAAGTCAAGGAGAAAAGGAAACAGGAAGCAACAATGCAGCTGCAGGAGATAGAGTAGTAGGTTATCACAGGAGCAGAATTGTTCAATAAAGCAGTGCATCTTTGGACAAGGTTAGAGGAGGATCCACAAGTTAAACAGTGGGACAAGGAAGAGGAAATGATTAATGCAGCGATCCAAGAGCTCAAGTAGAAGCAGAATACCATACCAATCCCAGAATGAGTCAAAGGGATGAAGGAGATGAAGAATATGTAGTCAGAACATATCACTATGCAAACACAGAAACATGAGCGTCATGCTCAAATAGAACCATTACAGGAGCAGGTAGCAGATGTATTGGCACATGCATAAGTAGTTAAGACACATATAACACAGACCTAGATAGAATGTGCAAGATTTATCAACAATGAATTGGTAGTCTAGGTAGTGGACATAATTAAGGAGAAGATTGTGCAGGTGCTAACACAAGCAGCAAAGCTCAAGGAAAAGTTTCATACGGTCACCAAGGAGATCAACGAATATCATAAGGATTAGGTGTCTTAAGACGAGCCACATGTCAGTGTTGGGGGCTTGTTGGCAGTAGGTTGAAGTAGAAAGGAGGATGACCGAAGTGGAAATAAGGATGATCATGGGGAAAGAAAGCATGAATAAATTGAAGTAATTGTTGGAGAGAAACACAACACGCACACATACAAGAAAGCATGCACAAGGAAAGAGACAATTGGAAGGAAGAAAAACACACATGCATGGGAGGAAGACCTAATGTCGGCAGGGTTAGGGTTTTGGTAATATATTGTCAATGGATGAAGATCCTGAAATGTATCAATATAGATACGTAGGTATCAGGGGGGGTCGGTTCCTTATTAACTCGTTGATTCTGTATTAGATATGTACGAGTTGATGTGATTTGTAATGTTGTTATGAACCATTTTGTAAGTTGTTGAGCAAGAGGAGAGGAGAGAAGGAATATCCGAGGATTAGATCGTAGGCCGAGGAGCCTGGTGCGATCTAGTTCGCCTCGTATATATCTTACCCATATGAGGAGAATTGTAAGTGTGCGACGCTGTAGATGCAGAACTACCATAATAAAAGAGCCAAGATCCTAATAGTTTTGGATGTAGCACAGGTGGGGGTGAACCATGGTAATATCTATGTAATGTGATGAATGCATGCATATCTTTTTCTTCTTTCAATAGTTAATTGTTGTGCTTAATTAATGAATGAGTTATTATAGTTCTATGAAATATGATTGTGTTGTTAAGAGAATAAACTATTGAAGGTAATGCATAGTCGCAAATAATAGTAGATTACAATCACAATTTGTAGTAGATGGCTCAGAATAATGATCTCTTATCTCATACTCAATCCTGGGCTGTAAACACCTAAGTCTTATAGCCACCCATTTAAAGCTATCTCAGGTGAGACTGCCCAACGCATTTGTGTGTTCTGTTGTCTTCTGGTTTACCAGAAGGGCTGATAGTTTTAGAGTCTTTGTTGGAAACCCGAAAGACATGAACCCTGGGTCAATAAATTAGACGGTAAAGAAGGAAGAGTAATAACCAACAGAGTCCTTATTTTGACCTCATCTTGGAATTTTTCATAATCTAGGAAAGAAAATATTCCTTATTTGTAAGAAATATTTTTAATCAGTGTTTTCATAGTTTTGGGCCTCATAAATGAATTTTTTTCACTTTTGTTTGAGTTGGTATGCCTAACAAATGTCAACATATCCCCTTTTGGAATTTGAAGCTAAACTTGAATCCCCTTGAATCTCAAAAACGTCAACATATCCCCTTTTTCTGTCTCAAACTATATGAATATACTGCTCTGAAGATCAACACTGAAGAAACTAGCCTAAATTGTGAAGCGGGTAGTGGTGTTAGAATTTCTATTGTTCCATAGCTAGAAAAAAGGGACCTATATTTGGATATAGATGAAGAGTTTGAAGAGTGTACAAATTTTCTCCAGTTGAATCCAACTTCATATTTCATGAGTTTTGAAAATAGTCCTCTCTATGACAGTTATGACCATGAAGATCAAGGGGATAGAACTATTGATGTGCATGGTGATAGTGAGAATGCCACTCTTTTGGGAGAAAAAGGGTATCAATATGATAACATTTTTGTTCCTTCGTTGGTTGATGAGAACCATAATGTAGGTTTGGTGTTTTATGAAGAAGATAAAGTATGCAGCATTAACCCTGCCATCCAAAAGGAGCAACTACATATCGACTATGATGACAATGATTTTCTTGAGCTAGAAGAAGCATGGTTCAAGTATGGCATTCAATATGACAAAGAAGTGGATGTTTTTTCCTCTAACTCTGTCTGGATAGAGCATGATAGAATCATGAGTATTCATGGACTATATTATGAAAACAATGAGGAAGTCATCAATCTGCAAGTGGATCATTGCATACTTTACACTTTTATTTTTGATGGACCTATTTATGATATGGAGTATGGGCATAAACAACTGCACATGTTTACTATTAATTGAACCATAATGACAAAATTATTTCCTGCTCTTCCTGTAATGAGCAATCAGGTTGTTCCCACAAAACAAGTGACATAGTTGTTCCTATTTATGGACCTATTGTTGTTTCATGGAATTTACACTTTTATTTTTGATGGACCTATTTATGATATTATAGAATTTTGTGGGTTAAATCTACTGCTAAATTCTGTAGTCTTAATTTGTGATTAAACCTGCTATCAACTAAAAAATGACAGCGAAATCCTTTTATTTATCTGCACCTCAAAGTCTTTACATTATTCTTCTATCTTTATGTTTTGTTTGCAACATAAGTTAATGAATATATTAGACAAACTGGCTCTAGTGATGTCAATATTGTTGTAATAAAGAGATTTTGTTTGAAAGAACCCAATTGGTCCTCAGAAAGATCAATGTGGAAAAACAATGCATAATCCAACACTAATAAATGCTTTCCATAACATTCCCAAATTCATTATCAGGAAGGACATAGCCACTGATGTGCCACTTGTTCTAAAAAACCATCAGAACACATTTCATGCCTATTATTTTTCATATACCCACATTAAATTGTACATTGAAACTAATAATACCAAATTATTAATCTTCACAGCTGAAGTCAATCAATGTACTTAGATATATCTAGTAACATTATCTATTATATTAAATGAAAAGTAATAGAAGTAGCTTAATAGGATCAACATCTGTAGTAATAAGTATTATGAAACCATATATAAGAAGAACATACACTGATCATAGGAAAAGTTCTGTGCAATGATGAGTCCCAGTTTAACCATATTAATGATACCCATTGCAACAAAATCCCTTTATAGCGAGAAAAAGACCCCACTTATGTTCACATTGTGAAGTCCTCTTTAGTTTCTCCTCCCACTCATCAATAATTGATGTATAATCTTCCTGCAAACATTTTCACAAGTGCATCTTATGTCAAACTTGATTTCTGTTAGGATAATAATCACAAATAATTCATTGATCATCGTTGACTACTAGACTCCATCATAATTTATCAGTACTCATTACCTACAATTGAAGGCTTAGAATTAAGCCTGACCTGTGAGAAATCATGAATAAAAACATCCTTATCCTTCTCTGCAAAAGAAATCTCTTTCTGTAGTATTTTTATGAACTGCAAACCACACAAATTATTAAATTTCTTACTGTGTTTCTATAATTAGTTTTTAAATATAAACTATATAGAACCAAACTTCACAACAAAACCATAAAGTGGTCTCAAATACATGATTTGTGCGATCTTCGGGGACAACATCATCAAATCCAACATACCTGAGCATTTGGTTCATATAAAGGATATTGTAGGATATTAAATGACACTAAAAAACATGTATCACCCAATACAATAGTACATAGTTAAAGGCAAACAAAATAAATTTCCACATTTTCAAATAAAAATATAAAAGCACCCAAATACAGACAAGTACAAAATCCAGCCTCCATGGAAAGCCACTTAACAGGAACTGGCCAATGACATCCCAGTGCCCATAGTACCATGTGAATCAACCAATATGCCTCAATGGACAATACCAATTGTAGCCACTGCCTTGAACTAAACTACAATGTAAGTATAAACTCAAGTTATGAAAGTTTAGTATTCAAAATTTATAAACTTATATTAAAAAAAATATTATTTATGAAAGTCAATGACACTCGTTAGGTCACTAATCAACATAGAATTATGGCCTATAGGTTGACAACTGGTCATATGGCAGTGCATAATACATATAACATGACATCCAACCGTGATCTGTAAAAATATATGGCATGAGGACTAAAACTGTAACAAAAAACTTGTCATGTAGACTTTGGCTTAAAACATGAACCTTGTAATAAATTCCCTTAAGAAATAAATGTTTGAAAACATTTATATTTCTATGGTACACAATTGACTCGCTATTCATGTCATGCTATTGTTGTGAAAAGCGTCATGCCAAAAGGTTTGCAATGTTTTCACCAAACAGATCCCTCTAAATATTATCACAAAACCATATTACCTACAACAGGCAGAAGCATTCTCTATCTAGCAGTTATTTGTTTTCAGAAGATTCATTTGTTGCCTTCAAGAGGTGATCTTCTCCTCTTTTCTTTCATTTTTTCTTAAAAACATATATATAGTCTAATGAAAAAATTTAGGGTCTTATATATTTTTTTCTGGCATATTTATAACAAACAATATAAAATATTTTGGACTACGGTAAATTTAGATGACATGAAAAATTATGATTCAAATATAGAAAGAAACTAAATTATAGATATTTACTTCGATTATCAATTTAAAAGATAAACCTATTGCAAAATATTTCTAGTATTATAATCATAGAAGATACAAATTAAAATTCATAAAAATGGTTCATACATATATCCAAGCAATTCCAATCTTTATCTCTTAAACAACAAAAACCATGATTAAATTTCAAGTTTCTAGGGGGAAGCTAGGGGTTCTCAATCTTTAATTTCTATATTTTTTAATGTTCAATTTTCCCTTGGGTCCATGAATCTTGGGGCAACATAGATCACAATCTTGGACATCAACAGATTGTCTGTGTGTTGTTCAAACTTTTCAAAATAACAACTGGCATTGAAACAAATCCTAGTGACTCTAGCGATACTATGGATTTATTTTCACTCAATCTCAGAGTAGCCTAGTTGCACAATGACACTGATCTATTACCCAATATCAGACATTTTTCAATTTTTTTGTAAGGAACGAATTTTTCAATTTTTTTGTTAGGAACCAACTTCTAGCAACCATATTGCACGTGATACATCATAACAGTTTCATTGGCACACCTGACCGTATGCATCTACATCATGTAAATCATATCCACGATGTTTAATGTATGCATGAAATTCGAAGGAAGTTGTTCCATGTTCTTTGCAGTAATCACTGATGAGAAATCTACCTCCAGGCTTCAACCATTTGTAAAATTTATGAAATAAAGATGGCTTATCTTGAAAAAGTTTAAATTAATTTAGCATGTGTGATAACCACAAGGTAAAACACATACCAGAGTTTACAAATCTTGATGGTATTTGTGATGAAACAAATATTATGACGTTTCTAGCAATATAAAATGTATGTATGCTAGATTAATAGTCAATAACAAAAAATTCTTGGAATAGATTAATAGGAAATTAAATCTAGATGTATGACAATGATGTGTGAAAATATGGACCTGGATATGAAGTATTGTGTCCTGGCTATAAATCACATCGAATGTACCCTAAGGATATTCCTTTTTTGTACAGTTTGAAACCTCAAATTCGACAACACATTGTCGACCAATATCCCTCTCCAAATAAAATGAAATCATGTTTATAGAAAGGTCAATAGTCGTAACCTCAACTTCAAAGGTGTCAACCATATAAAAGTCACCTCCTCCAATTCCACAGCCCACATCAAGGAATTTTTGACCAGCCTTGAGCTCAAGTTTGTCAACAAATTCCTTTGTAGTCTCTGCATAGAAACTAAATTTATGAGCCATTTGTTGATACTCATCACAGACCTAAACATTATTGCATTTCATTAAAATGATAACAAAGGACTAGAAAATTGCATTATGTAATATAGATAATAATGAATTTCTCCATAGAAAATTAATTTCAGAAAATAAATCAAGCATATGCTCATACCTATTCCTCCTGTATTGACAAAACCTTCTCCAAATATTCGTTCATACTGCAAAATGCCAGTAAGAGTATACTATACATTGTCCAAGAACCGCTAAAAACCCTTGTCATCTACTGAGCTAATCTTCGGCCAAAGCCAACAAATCTGCAAGAAGTGTGTTCAATATTCCATTCATTTGTCTAGTCAACATTAATGGCAACATGTTCAAGTAGGACAACAAAATAGACATGCACGAACAAGTACACAAAAATATGACCTGATTTTGATTCTTTTTGTTCCTTACATAAACCCCAACACATTTGCAGCCAACAAGGGACAACTCTGAAAGGTTTCCAAAAACATCCTTCAGAAGACACTCTTGGAAAACCTGATTCCATGATCTTGTTAGAGAATAATATTATACCCATTTTATGTGAATTTATATAATTGCCAAGTATATATTCCTAACCTTGTACCACACATAAAAGGAATTTAATGATAAAACATAAAGAGAGGTTGAGAATATACCTTAAGGTAAAATATTGGTTCTCAATAATGTGTTGGGTTAGCTTCACGCTTATGATCTCCAGACTGATGAAAACAAGATTCTCTAAAAAAAATGTATCCACCCATTTTCACCCACTGTACCATCTTCTTTTCTAGTTCAACTACCTTCAAGATCAATCAAAAACAAAGAAAATTTGAATATCCAAATCATAACTACTAGAAATCAATGGTGTTAATGAAAAAGGTAATTTTTGTAAATATCTAAATGCAAGGAAACACAGAAAAAAACACATGAACTAAGATACCTGATGGATTTAACTATCCAGTAAAATTTAGAGGTGCAATCTAGTGATTACAAGTACAACCAAACACTATCGTGAATCTGGTGCCTTCCAAAAAACAAAACAAGACTTGGATATCGTGCATCTAGTACAGTTTACTAGCAAGTTGTCCTGAGGGAAAATCCTAAAAATTCAGAGCTTAAGATCAAAAGATTCATAATTTTAATTCCATAAAATAGGTCATGATAATAAGATGCAAAGGAAAAAGGCAGACAGGTGGGGGGGGGGGACCTAGAAAATGCATAGGGTTTTGATAATAATACAAACAATGAGGTGGAAGAACTTGTTGTTTTGCAGGGCCTCATCACTCTCAAGTCTCAAGGAAAAAGGAGCCCATAAGGTCACTGTGATTGGAAATTCCATGATAATTATAAGAGCCCTATATACCTTTGTGTAGTTAAGAACTATATGATGGTAGAGGTTTCTCTTGCCTGTGGGATGAATTGGTTAGTTGATGGATTGATACCAGTCTTGCATGATGAAGAGGGCATTGTTTGCAAGTAGAGGAAGAGGATGTAAGTTTTTCCATCTCTTTTCTCCATGGTTTTGTAGATTTGAGTCTCGGTGAGGACACAATCCTCTCTGGATCACTCTGTCACCTAAGTAGGAACTCCATCTGGAATTAAGGCCAACAACACTGGAACTATGGCATTGGCAAATGAAAACCCAACAACACAGGTGGACCTGAACACCAAAGCTCGTTTTGGGCATTCAATTTCTAGTTCACTCTCAATTTTATAGCATGTTGTCATTTTGTTCTGTGACTAGGCCAATATGTGAGGCAATACACCTGTGGACCTACTCCTAGGTAATACTAGACAAGCAGTTCAAGTACTTTTTGGATGGATTATATGTAATTGAAGACTCTAGGTTAAGGCTTGTCAAATCTAACCTTCATTTTATAAACCCTCATTGTAAACTTTGATCATGATGATTTTAATATAAAATTTTAACCATTATTGTGAAAAACAATATGAAGAGGGAAGGCCTTTGGATATGCATCAATGAATAGAGGTTGGAAATCCCCAAAGGTAGACATAGAAAGTATCCTATAGGCAGATTGTTAGATATACCCGATGTCTCAAAATAAGCTAAACTAAAACCAAGAAATTTGACAGGTTCACCCCTTGTTGACCTTGAACCAAGGTGTGAAGCAATTCAACCAGTTTGATAGGCTTGTTCGACCAGGTTCACCAGTTCAAACCATCAATTTTTATCAAAAATATATTAAAATTTTAATTATGTATTTTTTTGTGAACTAGTTCATAAACCAATTTGTCGGCCAATTCGAATCCAAGTCCAATCACCCTTGACCAATTTTGAGTCTAATTCCAACTTTTAAAACATTGTACATAGTACATACCAAAGGTGATTAGTGATATGTTTTCACATATGGAGATTTTTGCTAATAGCCCGATACACAGCTTCAACAGAGAAACACACCATCTACTAATATATATGTGGATAACTTGTACAAACACTAGGCATGATTTGAGATATGTTGTGAGCTTCACTTCCACATTCATCATCCATGACAATGATGAAATTAGATTGCTAGATATGCCAATGTCAATCAGTCTTATGTTTCACACATGGAGAGATTTGTTGATACACAATTTCAAGGGAGAAGCATACCATCTATTAATATATATGGACAATTTAAATTTTATATACCCCTTGAAATTATTAACATGTTAAAAAATTTTCCCTTGAAAAAGAAACACATGATCAAACATATTGAAGTTGGTTATAACTTACAACATACTAACAACAAACTACAACAACATAATCAAACAGGCATAGACAACATAGAATGTTACACCTAAAATGAAATTGAAGACAATTCCCCACCTAAGTTTTGAAATCAATTAGTTTTCAAAGATGCAGAGGAAAGGTCTTCATAAATGCATCAATTAATATAGGTAAGAAAGTCCTATAGGTAGACATACAAAGTATCCCATAGGTAGATTGCTATCGATCACTCTTATGTTTTACATATGGATAGATTTGATGATATATAACTTCAAGAGAGAAACATACCATCTATTGGTATATATGGACAACTTATATAAGCATTGAACTCATTACCATGTACCAAATAATTTCCTTAAGAAAGGAACACAACAATCAAACATCTTAAATCTGGTTACAAGTACAACTTACAACAATCCGTAACAATATAATCAAACAAGCACACATTAGATAGTTTAAACATAGCCCCAAGTTATCTCAATCAATTGAACCATCCACCCACAACATGTTGTTGATGGGGAGGCCATAGGTCATAGGTTAAAATATGGTCGAGTTCCTTAGGGTTACTAGCCACTATGGTTGTTGGTGGTTGAGATGCCCCCCATCTGTATTCCAGAGAAGAGGGTGGATGTTGCAAGATTTTCCTTGGAAAAAAAACATATGGTTTATACATACTCCAAATAATATGTATTATTGCTAGAGATAAATGGTTAAAACCATAGTTACCAATGTGTGATGTAATTAATTAAGGATGAAGCCAATTCTATGCATGTAAAGTGTGTGCAGGCTCCCAACACTTAATTAACACACTGATGAGTTGATGCCCAAGCACAGAACGACGTAGTCTATTGTTTACACAACAAAAATCACCAGTGAATAGGGCATTTGTGTGAATCACTATGGTTATTACACAACAAGGCAATCAAAATGAATTGGAAATGGGGAATGTCATGATTTGCTTGAATAGAGCACACACAGATGGCTCTCCAAAACTGTGATTTAGGAAGAAGCACACTCAACAAACAATTCCAGCAACTCAAGAAACTGTCAATTGATCTGTGGGTAGTCTAAAATGAGTTTTATATGAGGTCAATACCATTAAAGATCATCTTAGGGATCAAACAATCCATAATTAATGTGCTCAATTACTTAAACCAGCAAATGACAAGAATGTAATGGCACATAGTTTGCACCCAACGATTCAATCAAAGGAGAATCAAACAATTATGTAGACTGTGGTTATCACCGTAATCAAACAATGAATTTTCCCATATTGAAATGTTCCCACAAAGTAGAGGCATTGTAATTTTTTTCCACTCCCTCATCAACATTTTCAATGTTGTTGGGTTTAGTTTGTGAATAGTGCCAAAAATAGAGCCAAATTTCACAATGAGCTCTTAAACTCTAAACTCGATGGGCATATAAAAGTATATTCTATACACTAATGGATGCCATATAAAATGGTCTTTCAGATATTTTTTTTTATAAAAGTTATGTTGAGTAATAGACCTGTTTGCATCAAGTCATATTTACTCATGTATAAACTACAAACAACAGATATTCTTTTTTCACTTCTCAAAAGGATTTCAAAGAGATAGGACATTGCATGGATTTAAATGACCCTTTGTTTATTACTTGATATATGTCGAAAAAATATAAGTATGCCTAGCCTATGCCCAACACTTCATTGGGAAATAATTATCCATACAACATGTAAGTTTTGTGATAACCTCTACTCATAGTCTCAAAGCAATGCCAACCTTCATCTACTAGGCCAGTATGGCTACATGCAGACAAAACACTAACAAAGGTGATTTCATTTTGAATGGTGTCTGTCTTTTTCATTTGCTCAAAGAGTTGGAAAGCTTCCTTTCCAATTCCTCACTGAGCATATCCTATAAGCATTGCATTCCATGAAACCAAATCCCTTTCAGGAATTTTGTCAAACACCTGAAAATCATCTTCACTTCCACATTTCCCATACATCCTAATTAGATAATTCCCCACAAAGGCATCATTCTCAAAACCCGTTTTGATCACTTGAGCTTGAATCTGCTTTCCTTATTTTTGTGTTTCCAGGTTAGCACATGCACTAAGAACAATGGTGAAGGTGGATTGGTTTGGTTTCATACCTTTCCACAACATAAGAAAAATAGTTTTAGAGCTTCCTCACCATTCCCAGTCTAAGCATATCCTGCAATCATTGCAGTCCATGAAACCAAATTCTTCTCTGGCATCTTGTCAAAAAAACAATTGTGCATCCTCAATCCTCTGATTTTGTACATATCCTACAATCATAGCATTCCATGATACAATATATCATGAACCCATGTTTTCAAATGCTTGTGACACATCCTCTATGCTCCTGCATTTTTCATACATTGTAATAAGGGTATTTCGCACAAAACAATCAAGCTCAAAACCTTATTTGATGCTATGAGCTTGTATTTTCTTTCCCTATTCCAAAGCTGCTAAGATGGCACATGCCTCTACTTTGTGGGAAAATTTACATATTGGTGACAAGGACAACTGTATTTAACCATGTTTCACTATTTGCACCAAGGCATAGTGCAAGCCACATAACCCAACATGGAAGAACACTGATTCTATCATTCAAGATGAGCCAGATGAGGCCATAACGGAAGGAACTAGCAAGAGAGCCAGTAACAATAATGCCCCATAGCAGTATCTTGTTGCGTATGAATCTTGCCAGAAGACCCAAGTTCTCTCCAATGTCATTGGCTAGTCCTAGGTTGTTCAACAATGCTTGGCTGTAATTTAAAAAATCTCCTTCATCTTGTATGAATATAGGGGAAAGTTGTATGGATTGCCAGAGGTTGTCTGAACCCAAACAGTAGCTGCAAATCCCATCCATGGGGCTACCTTGGCTATTGAGTTTACTACAAACATCACTCAGATAATATAAACAGTTCATATAAAGGATATGAATAATAAGGAATCTGCCTGTGATATGTATCAAACATGTATTTAACAATGTAACCATGGATCCACATGCCCTGTTTCAAAGATACTAAACTAGTAAATACCAGATCACATTAATAACGGTGGTGGAGTTTGGTTTCATTTTTGCTAATTGCATTTTATTAAAAAAAATCCACAAGGGATTCATTGGGATATATGTTATGGGCATATCCAACAATCATTATATTATATTCCATGACACCAGATTTCTTGTAAACATTATGTCAAAGAGATTCTATGCAACATCAATACCACCAATCTTGGAAAACATGTCCATGAGATAATTGACCACAAAAAACATCCCACTTTCAAACTTTGACATCAAAGAAACAATGCTTGCTATAATGTTGTAATCAAAATGTAAGATTCATTCTGCGAGACTTATCCAAAAATCCTAGAATATTTAAGAAGGTTGACTTGGGTGCAATATGTTATCTAAGATGCAAGAGCAATCATTGAAGTTACCGCAATCCACTTATTTAACTGAAGTAACAATTATTCATATGAATCAAATGCTTCGATAATATTTATCTAGTCTTACCATCATATGTGATCAATGGAATTTGCTCAACCTAACCCCCTTATGACCCAATGTCCTAAAACTTGATAGTCACTATATATACACAAACAACCACAGGACCTTTATACTGTTAATTTTATACTGGTGGAGTCTTTGACCATGGTTTGTATTTGTAATCATAATTATTTAATTTTACCTTGGGCCAAACTTGGTAAACACAAATAGTTACATCTAGTGCTTCTTATAAAAATCCTTTGAAGATGTTTTATACACATTTTTAGGATTGGATTGCACCTTTTGGTTTTCCACATAAAGCTCTCAACAACTTTTTTGTTGTGAATTTTCAAAATTTTAGGTCTTAAATTACAATTAGTTCTATTCTATGTTGTTTTCCTTTTTAACTTACAAGGTTTTATAGGGAAGGGGAGAGTTCCTCCCACCACCATCAAATCAAGAATATGGAAAGGTAATGACAATTAATCTTGCCTCCCATTACTTCCCTAGAGACATCTATCTCCATGTTCTTGATCATAGTCATATTGCCCCTCCTCGGTCTTCATGATCATTCTTTGCATGGAAGTGTCAACCTCCTAGTTATCTTGCTTAGCATCACTAACACAACATAGGTTTTGAATCTTTTGCTCCTCTTAGAAACATATATTTCCTTAATCACTTTTCTAAGTAAATACCTAACTCCCTTGCTTTCTATATTATGGAATATTGTATATTTTTCTATCTAATAACCTTGATATTATTGAAATACAAAGCATCTCTACTAAGAGCAAGTTACTAGTTCTTCTCTCCAACAAAAAAATGGGATTTTGAGTTCCATGTGGAGTTTTTTTTTCATTAGGTAAATTAACAATAGAAAGTTGTTTCCATTTAATCCTGCAATATCATTTGTGAGTGGCCTACCACCATGAAAGTTAATCCAACCACACCCATTTCACGATCGTACATGGAGTCTATCACTAATTATATTTTAGAGGAAATAAGGGAACTTTTAAAATGGCTATGTTAGTGTGAGACCATTGCATATATTTCCCAATCCACAACTTCTAGTGCATATATACTAGCTTTGGTAATAGATCCATATTAACCAATTTGACACTTGTAGGTGCCAAGGATGCTCCATTTATTCACTACACACATTTTTAGCTATATTATATTTAAAAAGAAATAAACAGATCTAAATTAAAATAACTAGAATTGATGGCTATATAAACTTATATGTTGAAAGGAGAAATTACACCTGATATGATGAATTGGTTGACAGTGCAGTTGGAATTTTTGGCCCCGCATGTTTCTCTTCATCTGTATGGCCCTCTGTTAGTATTGAGCTTCCCTCAATCGATGAAGAAAGATCTTAAAGTACCTGCCAAAATCATTCAACCTCCACAAATATCTAAAAAATCAATACAAGTAATATTTGTAGCGCATTATTTACTCTAAGATGAATTTTTACGAGAGTGTCAGAACATACCTGAATGAGCTCCTCTTGGTTTTGAGAATAATTTATTGGATCCATGTGTCTAATATTTGATCAAACTACCTCCCTTGATTTGAAGTAGCAACAACGAAGTCAACATTGACTTTGTTGTTGCTTTGTTGGATCGAGGGAGGTTTTCTCCAAGATTAAACGACTCCAATAAATTATTCTCTACTGAACAGGGCCAACCATGTGAAGGTGGAATATCTTATGGCCCCTCTGCCCCCCTCACATCACTCTCAATTCCCCAATACCCAACATATAAATCTATTAAAATATTTATAGAAAAAAACAAACATATTAAAATATTCATGTACATCATCATTTAGTACTTTTAGTCTGCCTCTTCTTCTTAACTCTATAGTCCCTAATCATTTAATTAATATCTATGTCTTCATTCAAAGTCTGATTGTGATTGTGTCCTATCACGCAGAGCATGCCTAGTCACGGGGTACTCATAGTGTAATGGAGGTTGTTGTGATGAGGCATCACCTACAAAAAAAAAAATACAAAATTTAAATGGCTAGTTTTTAAATATCATTGAACTAGTTCAATAATATTAAAAAAAAACACCTGCAATGTAATTATTTACCTAGTGCACTGGTTGAAACCGTTGGAATGGTTTCCCCCACATGCTCCTCTTCAACTATACGAGCCTCAAGTACAAAATTCTCTGCCATTAAGACCACAAACTTTATAAGGACAATCATAAATGTATAAGTAAAAAAAAATAGATATACAAAATGTATAACTACGAAATTATTAAGTATATGATTAAAATACAACCATATTACCATCATGTGCTAGCTCAGTCATAACACCATCGTGCGGCTGAGCCTCTGTGGAAAATTGGGACTAAATGGCATCATAACCATCTTCTGGTTTCAAATTGCTATCAACGCACTACTCTCCAATAGTACTAGTGCGTTCGTTGACAATGTTGCTCCCATGATTAAAACAAAGTTGTAAATATTAATAATATCCAACATGAATGTATTCTTTTAATAATAAAGGTTAATGTGGATTGAAATTTATTTACTTTATCCTGCAAGGTGGTTCTTGGTGTTGGTTGTGGAGCCTGATTATCTTCCTGATTCAGAGGTCTTGTGCTTTCCAGCCGTGTTTATACTCCATGAATACTTTACACCCCAGAAGTATGTACACTCTTCCACACAGGGGAGTGTAGAGGGGGGGTACCCCCTCTGCGGGGTATGAGGGGGCTATCGAAGCCCCTGAAGGAAAATTTTCCTTGTAAAAGTATATTGTAATTTCATTGTAAACCTGGACCATTCATTATAAGGTCGCAGATCTAATCGTAGAAATTATGTTAGGGTTTTTTTCCCTCGAAGACAATCCTCTGTTATGAGAGAAATGCATTGCGGTTATGCATTATGGAGAGTATTGTATTCTGAGAGAGGAGAATGTGAGAGAAAGAAGAGGAAATTATAGCAGGTTTTTTGTGGGTTGTATCCCTTCATTTGCTAGATAATAATAAAACAAGGACCTGGCAATTTCTCTAGTGGGCGTAGCCCACACTGGGTGAACCAAGTAAATTTGTGTATCTTCTGTGTTTTTTTTCCACATTTGTTTTATTTTATTGCTCCACGGTCCTATTTTTCTAACACTTAGTATCTACCCCAAGCTTTTTTGGTGTTCAACTACCGCTTTATATTCGTACTTGTAACCAAGCTTGAGGTCTTCCTCCATGGTTTCAGTACCAAACTCATCACCCTGGATTGCATAAGAGTATGTATTTGAAATATTTGGTTAAATGATTTCACTTTTTCCTTAGGATTCATTTTTAAGCTGGGGATTTCCATAACCAAAACTTTCGGAGATTTATCATCCCCAAATTTTTCCAAAAAACAAGTTTCAACCTTGTCCCAAGAAACAATTGTTTGGGTATGTTGATAAAAACACCATGTGGAGGAATTTCCCTCAAAAGTATAAGGAAATAATCTGCATACTACATCCTCATGTTCAACACTCCAGAATCTAATGGCTAACATAAATTTCTTGATGTGATATCCAACAGATTTTTTGGAATCTATATCAAATTTGGGTAACCATTTCTCCGGATGTTTTGGTAATGGGTGTTGAGGTCCGGGTACAGCCACGACATCTTGATCGAGCCAAGGTCTAGCGGTATTGTTTTGGTTTTCCATGGGAGTTGGTGGTGTCGAAGGCTTTGATGGTCCTGATGAGGAACTGCCTTCGTCTGAAGACTCTCCCCCTGAAGATGATGGAGATGAATCAGGTGGGGAAGGTAGAATACCATATCCCCCGAATCCAAGCATATGTGTTTCGATAGGATTGGTAGTATGTTCACCTAATGGGTTTTGGATCAGACCAATGCCTTGAAGTTGTTCTCGGATATCCGAGAAATCAAGGGGTTGATTAAGTGGCCTACTAGGTTCTCTAGTATGGGATAAGGAACTGTGTGTCCTTATGAGTGACTGACGAACAATTTCTTGGACGTTGACCCTCTGAGGAACTAGTGTCAATGGTTCAACAAGAATCTCAGGTTTATCGTTTCAGATAGTTATTGTTTCAAATGTAACATTGTTTTCTGAGAGACTATGTGTTATGACAGGGGAGCAAGTGTGTGGGGGAGGAGTCTTACGACCTCCATGTGCCATCAATTGAATTCAGGCCCTCCTTCTAATGCCATTTGTTGACAGGCATAAGTGACACACCATCAACTAGGAGAATAGATCTGGACCAGGGTTGTCTAATCAACCCAAACCGTTTAGTGTGATCTATCCTGATGGGTTTAATGGCTCTATTAGCCAACTAGGATCATAAAAAAAAGAAATGAAATAGACTATTCTAAAGCTAAAACTATAATACTAAATACTTTAATATAATTATTTACAAGTGTTTCCAAAAATATAAATATGTGATTATAAACAGAGTATTTACAAATTGCAAGTTTTTGGTGAATGCCTTACGAAATCAATATTTGGTAATTGTTTTCGAAAGTAGATAAAGAAAACACAAATTTTTGTATTTTCTATTTTATAATCTAACATCTAAGAACTTAAAAAAAAATACTAATAAAACATGATTTGAAACAAGGATAGAGTAATGGTCACAACCAATTTAAACTTTCTTGTTTTGCTAATAAACAAACTAATAACATAAATTAAATGCGAATAAAGATAACCTGAGATTAGTTTCATACTGTGTCTATGTCTTTGTGCAATCCAAACCTCCAACTATCTTGTTCGTGAGAGAAATTTGTGACAGACTTGTACTAACATCTCCTAAATAAACTCAAGGTGTTTATTGGCAGCTTGGATATAAGAATAGAGTAGGAAAAATGTAGATCCAGTGACCTTATGATTATGAATGATTATATTAAAAGAAATTATAATATGAAACATTCATTGGATACATCAACTAAACTTAGAGCATAAATCATGATATTAAAGTTGAAATAATGATCACATATATAATATACGAAACAACAAGTTATAGACAAAATTTAAAGCACTGAATAAAATGAAACATTATATGCAAATGAGACTAAAGTTGCATAACATATCAATATTCCATAATATAAGAGGAAAAACATAAGTGGAACAGTGTCATGTTGGTCTAAAGCCAAAATGTGAAACACTTGTACATTCATTTATGAGAATTACATGTCCATTCAGTTATGATAATTACATGTCCATAATCTGTTCCAATCAAATAACTCTTCCACTAACAAAGTGAACAGTATTTAAAGTAACCTGGGATCCACATACTCATATCTCACGGGATAGAGATGGATCTCCCAAAATCAAGTAATATTAAAAAAATAGTGGGTTGGAAACCACTTATAACAGACTTGCTTTATCCAAAAATAAATCAAAGTTTTTCTAAGACATAAGTAAAGAGAAGCTTCTAATCATTATAATTGAAAATATTAGCTCCAAATAATCAGCAACAGGATCTCCCAATTCCTAAGAAAAGAAACAACAATTCGATAAATTAGAACAAACAATTACTAATAACTATTTTTTATTTAAAAGAGACTTGGCTACAAAATCGAAGATTTTGTAGGCAGTCTAAATTTTAGTAAATTAAATCCAAACAACAAATCTACTTATTTTGAATTTAGACAACAGAAATAAAACGAAAAGAAAATCAAATTGTTTAACATTAAAAGTTAACTAAAGAGGGGTCAGTGAATTCATAATTTATTATTTCCTTGACACTAGTCGCATTCTTGATGACTATGTTTATGGATGTCTTGATACGTTTAGTATTCCTCTATGCATTATCCTTGAGATCAAATTTTTCTTTCTTTAAAAACTCATTCTGAGAATTAAGGGTTTTAATTCGGGCCTGTAAGAGAAGGACGTCGATGTAATAACTCTCAACCCAATTGAAACAATCATCATAGTGAACAGGAGAGGTGGAAGGTTGATGAAGGACACAGTCGGCCATGGGAACATCAATCTTATCTATTTTTTTCTTCAGATCTTGCCTAATACTAGAGAACCCTTCTCAACCTTTAAGGCATGGTGGTAATTTTTTCATGAAATCATAAGGTTCAGGAGGAACAATAACTTCCTTCCTGGAACCCTGAAACTCTGGATCTTCCTGAACTAGAAAATCCTCTATCTCAGGATTCGAACACTCATCGATCTCAATTGGATTGATCAATATCAGATGAGTATCTTTTCAGTTCCTTAGTTTTCTAGATATTAGGAGACCGATCTTCCTACCCTTGAAATTAAAATCTGTGCAATGTTGTTTCCTTCCTTTACAAAGATTCTTGGCATCAAACTTAATAGTAATGTTCAGGTTAGCATCATTCTCAAGCACAAGAGGGTCATTTACCTTCAATTCATCAATATATTTCTTGGGAAAACTTGCAGGCGGGGAATTACACGACATACCTTCATCTAGAGGGTTTTTGTTAGTGAACTCTAGTTCATTAATTGAAATATTGAACTAGTCTTTAACCACTGCCTTGTCTAAGTTAGGTTTTCCTGTTAAACAAGGGTTTTCTATAAGATTAGCCTGAGTGAAACCATTCCTCATTAAAAATACTTCCCAAATGTCACCTATGGTTGACAAATGATGCATCAACAATGTCTTAACCAATCTGTGATGGAACAGGATTGAATCGACACCCTATCATTTATATCATTTGGAAATCTTATATAGACTTCTCAACAAGTAAAAGGGCATATATAAATCGAAACCTATAAAAATCATGAGCAGACGAATATGGTAGAGGAATACTAGTCCGTATCGACCTTCGCATGTCACAAATTTCTTGAGGATTAACAATAAACTATGCCATCTAGGTTTTACCAGGGAGATAGGAATACCTTTTACAGAACAGTTGATCTCTCGGGATGTCATAACCAGACTCCAAAAGAATCCTTTAATTCAGGCATTTTTGAACCACCTTTCACCCTTTGATGGAATCCCTATTACTTTTCTCACAAACTCATCAATTAGTTCTAATTGTGTGTCTCCAATTTTATCTCTGCAACCATTGAAGGCTTGTGTGAAGGCTTTTTCCACCTAAAGATTATAGCCCTCAAATTTCTTAAGGAATATATCCAAGCCATGAATTTTTAGGTCCTCAATCGCATCATCGTGAGAAAGTAAGGACTGGCATCTGTTCATCTCTAAGAGAATGACAGGTGCCATGAAAACTATAAACAGAATGCAACAAAGGTTAATCTGAAAGGTTTTGGGTTTTAATCGTGCAAGCAACAGACACAAGCCTGAATGGAGAGTGGAAACATGAAAAAAAAAGAACTGGTAGGTTATCAAAACTCGGATAGTGGGAAAGAAAACCAGAGGTTTCGTCGTATCTCGTATCATATCTTGTGATGAGTGATAAAACTACAAAGCACCAAATCCTATGAAGATATTGAATGAGTTCACTAATATGTTGAACCATCAACGTGAGGTGAGGACGTGAGTACAACAGGTCTGTATTCATTTGTATGACTTTTGGTATGACCATTGAATTCGTGAGAGGACTATCAAAAATACCAAAGGCTCTTCACAAATCAAAAATAAACTATCAAACCATATAATAACCAAATTAAAACCAAAACATCGAAAACAGATCACTCAACCATTAGATTTGGATTTCAATTAAATATGGGTGACCATTAAGAAGATGTTTCTAAGGCATAACAAATTATAACACCAAGGTGAGTTTTATGTTTAATTCATGCTTACAGTCATGAATTAAACATAAAAGAGAAACGAAAATGAAAACAATAAGAAATTAATAAGAGGAGATTTTAATCCAATAATCATATCAAAACTTTCAAAAATGCTTTACAAAATTGAGGTGATGGCATCTACAAAAAAATGCAATTTCTTCTGATCATGTTAAATATCAATACCATGTGTGGTTGCCAACAAGTTTCAACTTATTTCCTTATTGAATAGAAACTAGTTTTACTATATATCTATTATTTTGTGTTAAGCATCTTTTCATAATAATATGTATTCATTTCGTTTTGAAAATATATTAATGTTCACAGCCAATTTAAACTGTCATGTTTCGCTAATAAACAAACTAATAACAAAAATTAAATGCGAATAAAGATAACCTGAGATTAGTTTCATACTGTGTCTATGTCTCTGTGCGATCCAAACCTCCAGCTATCTTTTCTGTGAGAGAAATTTGCAACAAACTTGTACTAACATCTCCTAAATAAACTCAAGGTGTTTATTGATTTGAAACAAGAATAGAGTAATGGTCACAGCCAATTTAAACTGTCTTGTTTTGCTAATAAACAAACTAATAACAGAAATTAAATACGAATAAAGATAACCTGAGATTAGTTTCATACCGTGTCTATGTCTCTGTGCAATCCAAACCTCTAGCTATCTTGTCTGTGAGAGAAATTTACAACAAACTTGTACTAACATCTCCTGAATAAACTCAAGGTGTTTATTGACAACTTGGATATAAGAACAAAGTAGAACAAATGTAGATCCAGTGACCTTATGATTATGAATGATTACAGTAAAAAAAAAATTAATATGAAACATTCATTGGATACATCAACTAAACTTCAAGCATAAATCATGATATTAAAGTTGAAATAACGATCACATATATAATATACGAAACAACAAGTTATAGACAAAATTTAAAGCACTGAATAAAATGAAACATTGTATGCAAATGAGACTAAAGTTGCATAACATATCAATCTTCCATAATATAAGAGGAAAAACATAAGTGGAATAGTATCACACTGGTCTAGAGACACAATGTGAAACACTTGTCCATTCATTTATGAGAATTACATGTCCATTCAGTTATGAGAATTACATGTCCATAATCTGTTCCAATCAAAGATCTCTTCCACTAACAAAGTGAACAATATTTAAAGTAACCTGGGATCCACATACTCATATTTCACGGGATAGAGATGGATCTCCCAAAATCAAGTAATATTACAAAAATAGTGGATTGGAAACCACTTATAACAGACTTGCTTTATCCAAAAGTAAATCAAAGTTTTTCTAAGACATAAGGAAAGAGAAGATACTAATCATTATAATTGAAAATATTAACTCCAAATAATTAGCAGTAGGATCTCCCGATTCCTAAGAAAAGAAACAACAATGTGATACATTAGAACAAACAATTACTAATAACTCATTTTTATTTAAAAGAGACTTGGCTACAAAATCGAAGATTATGTAGGCAGTCTTAATTTTAGTAAATGAAATCCAAACTTCAAATCTACTTATTTCAAGTTTAGACAACATAAATAAAATGAAACGAAAATAAAATTGTTTACCATTAAAAGTTAACTAAAGAGGGGTCAGAGATTTCAGAATTTATTATTGCCTTGACACTAGTCTCATTCTTGATGACTATGTTTCTGGATGTCTTGATACGTTTAGTCTTCCTCTCTGCATTCTCCTTGAGATCATTTTTTTATTTCTTTAACAACTCATTCTGAGAAGTCAGGGTTTTAATTCGGGCCTGTAAGAGAGGGACGTCGATGTAATAACTCTCAACCCAATTGAAACAATCATCACAGTGAATAGGAGAGGTGGCAGGTCGATGAAGGACAAAGTCGGCCATGGGTACATCAGTCTTATCTATTGTTTTCTTTAGATCTTGCCTAATACTAAAGAACCCTTCTCTACCTTTAAGGCATGGTGGTAAATTTGTCATGAAATCATAAGGTTCAGGAGGAACCATAACTTCCTTCCTGGAATCTTGAAACTCTGGATCTTCCTGAACTAGAAAATCCTCTATCTCAGGATTTGAACACTCATCGATCTCAATTGGATCGATCGAGATCAGATGAATATCTTTTCGGTTCCTTAGTTGTCTAGAGATTAGGAGACCGATATTCTTACCCTTGAAATTCAAATCTGTGCAATGTTGTTTCCTTCCTTTACAAAGCTTCTTGGCATCAGATTTAACAGTAATGTTCAGGCTAGCATCATTCTAAGGCACAAGAGGGTCATTTACCTTCAATTCATCAATATCTTTCTTGGGAAAACTTGCAGGTGGGGACTTACATGGCATACCTTCGTCTAGAGGGTTTTTGTCAGTGAACTCTAGTTCATTAATTGAAATATCAAACTGGTCTTTAACCACTGCATTGTCTAAGTTAGGGTTTGTTGTTAAACAAGGGTTTGTTGTAAGATTAGCCTGAGAGAAACCATTCCTCATTAAAAAGACTTCCCAACTGTCACCTATGGTTGACAAATGATGCATCAACAATATCTTAACCAATCTGTGATGGAACAAGATTGAATCGACACCCTATCATTTATATCATTTGGAAATATTATATAGACTTCTCAACAAGTAAAAAGGAATATATAAATCGAAACCTATAAAAATCATGAGAAGACAGATATGGTAGAGGAATACCAGTTCGTATCGACCTTCGAATGTCACAAATTGCTTAAGGATTAACAATAAACTATGCCATCTAGGTTTTACCAGGGATATAGGAATACCTTTTACACAACAGTTGATCTCTCGAGATGTCATAACCAGACTCCATGAGACTCCTTTAATTCAGGAATTTTTGAACCACCTTTCACCCTTTGATGGAAGCCCTATTGCTTTTCTCATGAACTCCTCGGTCAGTTCTAACTGTGTGTCTCCAATTTTATCTCTGCAACCATCGAAGGTTTGCGCGAAGGCCTTTTCCACTTGAAGATTATAGCCCTCAAATTTCTTAAGGAATATATCCCAGCCATGACTTTTTAGGTCCTCAATCGCATCATCGTGAGAAAGTAAGGCCTGGCATCCGTTCAACTCCAAGAGAACGACAGGCGCCATGAAAACTATAACCAGAATGCAACATAGATTAATCTAAAAGGTTTTGGGTTTTAATCACACGAGCAACAGATAGAAGTCTGAATGGAGAGTGGAAACATGAAAAAAGCAGAACCGGTAGGTTATCAAAACTCGGATAGTGGGAACGAAAACCAGAGGTTTCGTCGTATCACGTATCATATCTTTTGATGAGTGCTAAAACTACAGAGCCCCAAACCCTATGAAGATAATGAATGAGTTCATTAATATGTTGAGCCAGCAAGGTGAGGTGAGGACGCGAGTACAACAGGTGTGTATTCATTTGTATGACTGTTGGTATGACCATTGAATTCGTGAGAGGACTATCAAAAATATCAAAGTCTCTTCACAAATCAAAAATAAACTATTAAACCATATAATAACCAAATTAAAACCAAAACATCGAAAATAGATCACTCAACCATTAGATTTGGATTTCAATTAAATATGGGTGACCTTTAAGAAGATGTTTCTAAGGCACAACAAATTATAACACCAAGCTGATTTTTATGTTTAATTCAAGCTTACAATCATGAATTAAACATAAAACAGAAACAAAAATGCAAACAATAAGAAATTTATAAGAGGAGATTTTAATCTAGTAATCATATCAAAACTTTTAAAAATGTTTTACAAAATTGAGGTGATGGCATCTACAGAAAAATGCAATTTCTTCTAATCATGTTAAATATCAAAACCATGTGTGGTTGCCAATGAGTTTCAGCTTATTTCCTTATTGAATAGAAACCATTTTTATTGTATATATGTTATTCTGTGTTAAGCATATTTTCATAATAATATGTATTCATTTCATTTTGCAAATATATTAATCGTCACAACCAATTTAAACTGTCATGTTTTGGTAATAAACAAACTAATAACAAAAATTAAATGTGAATAAAGATAACCTGAGATTAGTTTCATACTGTGTCTATGTCTTTGTGCGATCCAAACCCCCAGCTATCTTGTCTGTCAGAAAAATTTGTGACAAACTTGTACTAACATCTCTTGAATAAACTCAAGGTGTTTATTGATTTGAAACAAGGATAGAGTAATGGTCACAACCAATTTAAACTGTCCTGTTTTGCTAATAAACAAACTAATAACAGAAATTAAATGTGAATAAAGATAACCTGAGATTAGTTGCATACCATGTCTATGTCTTTGTGCAATCCAAACCTCCAGCTATCTTGTCTATGAGAGAAATTTGTGACAGACTTGTACTAACATCTCCTGAATAAACTCAAGGTGTTTATTGACAACTTGGATATAAGAATAGAGTAAAAAAAATGTAGATCTAGTGACCTTATGATTATGAATGATTACAGTAAAATAAATTTTAATATGAAACATTCATTGGATACATCAACTAAACTTCAAGCATAAATCATGATATTAAAGTTGAAATAATGATCACATATATAATATATGAAACAACAAGTTATAGACAAAATTTAAAGCACTGAATAAAATGAAACATTGTATGCAAATGAGACTAAATTTGCATAACATAGCAATCTTCCATAATATAAGAGGAAAAACATAAGTGGAACAATAAAGCCGAAATGTGAAACGCTTGTCCATTCATTTATGAGAATTACATGTCCATTCAGTTCTAAGAATTACATGTCCATAATATGTTCCAATCAAAGATCTCTTCCACTAACAAAGTGAACAATATTTAAAGTTACTTGGGATCCACATACTCATATCTCACGGGATAGAGATGGATCTCCCAAAATCAAGTAATATTACAAAAATAGTGGATTGGAAACCACTTATAACAGAGTTGCTTTATCCAAAAAAGAATCAAAGTTTTTCTAAGAAATAAGGAAAGAGAAACTACTAATCATTATAATTGAAAATATTAACTCCAAATAATCTTCAGCAGGATCTCCCAATTCCTAAGAAAAGAAACAACAATTCGATAAATTAGAACAAACAATTACTAATAACTAATTTTTATTTAAAAGAGACTTGGCTACAAAATCGAAGATTCTGTAGGCAGTCTTAATTTTAGTAAATGAAATCCAAACAACAAATCTAATTATTTCAAATTTAGACAACAGAAATAAAATGAAAAGAAAATCAAATTGTTTACCATTAAAAGTTAACTAAAGAGGGGTCAGAGAGTTCATAATTTATTATTTCCTTGACACTAGTCGCATTCTTGATGACTATTTTATCGGATGTCTTGATACATTTAGTCTTCCTCTCTACATGTTGTGGGGTATTCTACCCTACGGACTAACAAGCTAGGGTTTTGAGCTTATACGCAGATCATGACCCTTAAGATTTAACTTTTTACCTTCTACCCAAAATCTCAACCCCTTTTCTCATGCACACATGGGAAGAATCGACTCACCTGTTTACCGATGATTGAAGTAGATCCTCCGTTGAGCCTTTGTTTCCTCACTGCTGCTCCTTCCACAAAACTTCCTGCAATCAAAGCGAGACTACACATGCATGCTACTGATCTACTAGAGGGTTAGAAATAAAACATAAATCAAATAAAATAGATGAGATTCATGTACTTGGGATGGGAAAATCATCTTTTTCATTAGTCTCAAAAATGAATCACTTACAATGAGTTCTGAGACCGGCCACCGTTCCTCGATCCTGATCCTGGGATCCTCCTCTTCTTTTGTCCTCCAACTGCTGCAGCATGAATTTCTCCTGAAGCTTGAGGCAAAGCTAAAGGGTTGGGACAA
>ML781591.1:1415180-1436601 GCA_009831015.1 Picea engelmannii | reverse complement strand
GGATGATCTTTTCGCTTGCGAGAGCGTGATGCTAAATCATCTAGATATGCCTCGACTATATGTTTGAGGTCGTGAAACGCAAAAGACATGGCCCGCTGGAAAGTGGCTCCAGCATTCTTGAGACCAAAAGGCATTTTTCGATAAGCGAATGTACCCCACGGACAAATGAATGTCATTTTGTGTTGGTCTTCGGGTTTGATTTGGATTTGGTTGTAGCTTGAGAAACTGTCCATGAATGAAAAAGCTTCACAACCGGCGCACTCATCGATGATCTGGTCGATGAATGGAGTTGGATAATTGTCTTTTGGACACGCCTTGTTCAAATCACGAAAATTGGTACAGACATGAATCATGCCTTGTTTTTTATCAACTGGTACGGGATTTGACACCCATTCAGTCAAGTGGATAGGGTATATGAACCCTGCCTTAAGCAATTTCTCAACTTCAGCTTTGATAGCTGTTGCCTTCCGTGGATTAACGGGACGAAGTTTTTGTCTAACAGGTTTTGCGTCTGGATACATAATGATCTCATGTTCAACAATTTTCGGATCGATGCCTGGCATTTCCTCAAAAGACCAGGCAAAAACGTCGCGGAATTCTTTGAAAAGATCTGTGTAAATCTGAATCTCTTCGGGGGAGCAATCCGCTCTGACGAAGACATTCTCCATGACGCCGGGGGTTCGGGAGATATTGATAGGCATCGTTTCAGCGATAGTCGCCATGTTGCCTTCAGCATAAATATCCTGTGTAGCCAAGAGGTTAATGGGACAAGGCTGATCTCCCGTCATGGTGATAGTGAATTCTCCTGCCTCGATTCTTTGTAACTCCGGGAGGAAGTATGATCTATGATGAAGATCTTCCCAGGGTTTGTCCGGACCAGTCATTGCTTCGATTATAGCTTCGTCGGAAGGCAAGACTAAGTCTAATGAATCAGTGTTGACAAGAGAATCCTGAGCCTAGATAGGCTGCAGGAGTGGATCCAACTCTGGTGCGGGAATCGGATCAGGGGTAGTTGAAGTTTGCTGAACCAATGAGTACGCTACTTCAGCGGCCGACAAAGGAAACGACATGCCCGCATGCCCCGTCGCATCCATCGTGTCTTATGGGGAAGGAAGAATCCATGGATCATCAAAATAAGTCGTGCGAAACGACGAAACATGGAAAATCTCAGCCTTGTGGTGAGTCGATATAAACTTGACATCGCCTTGAGGAGGTGGGTAGTCGAAGGTACCCATCAAAGATGGACACAAACCAACTCCTATATTGACGACACCGGCTTGAGGATTATCTACCATGGGAACCATGGATGCCCCCAAGGCTGGGTCAGGTCGAGAGAAGGACAGTTGATCAAAATTTTCTTTCTTTAACAACTCATTCTGAAAAGTAAGGGTTTTAATTCAGGCCAGTAAGAGAGGGAAGTTGATGTAATAACTCTCAACCCAATTGAAACAATCATCACAGTGAACAAGAGAGGTGGCAGGTCAATGAAGGACATAGTTGACCACGGGTACATCAGTCTTATCTATTGTTTTCTTCAGATCTTACCTAATACCAAAGAACCCTTCTCTACCTTTAAGGCATGGTTGTAAATTTTTCATGAAATCATAAGGTTCGGGAGGAAAAATAACTTCCTTCCTGGAACCCTGAAACTCTGGATCTTCCTGAACTAGAAAATACTCTATCTCAGGATTCGAACACTCATTGATCTCAATTGGATTGATCGAGATCAGATGAGTATCTTTTCGGTTCCTTAGTTGTCTAGAGATTAGGAGACCGGTCTTCTTACCCTTGAAATTCAAATCTGTGCAATGTTGTTTCCTTCCTTTACAAAGCTTCTTGGCATCAGACTTAACAGTAATGTTCAGGCTAGCATCATTCTCAAGAACAAGAGGGTCATTTACCTTCAATTCATCAATATCTTGCTTTGGAAAACTTGCAGCTGGGGACTTACACGACATACCTTCGTCTAGGGGGTTTTTGTCAGTGAATTCTAGTTCATTAATTGAAATATTGAACTGGTCTTTAACCACTGCGTTGTCTAAGTTAGGGTTTGTTGTTAAGCAAGGGTTTGTTTTATTATTAGCCTGTTAGAAACCATTCCTCATTAAAAAGACTTCCCAACTATCACCTATGGTTGAAAAATGATGCATCAACAATATCTTAACCAATCCATGATGGAACAGGATTGAATCGACACCCTATCATTTATATCATTTGGAAATCTTATATAGCCTTCTCAATAAGTAAAAGGGAATATATAAATCGAAACCTATAAAAATCATGAGAA
The DNA here is from genome assembly GCA_009831015.1 of Picea engelmannii. Taxonomy (NCBI): domain Eukaryota; kingdom Viridiplantae; phylum Streptophyta; class Pinopsida; order Pinales; family Pinaceae; genus Picea; species Picea engelmannii. The sequence continues at coordinate 1,434,314 of ML781591.1, read as the reverse complement.
AACAGATATGGTAGAGGAATACCAGTCCGTATCGACCTTCGCATGTCACAAATTGCTTGAGTATTAACAATAAACTATGGCATCTAGGTTTTACCAGGGAGATAGGAATACCTTTTACACAACAATTGATCTCTCGGGATGTCATAACCAGACTCCATGACACTCCTTTAATTCAGGCATTTTTGAACCACCTTTCACCCTTTGATGGAAGCCCTATTTCTTTTCTCATGAACTCCTCGGTCAGTTCTAACTTTGTGTCTCCAATTTTATGTCTACAACCATCGAAGGTTTGCGCGAAGGATTTTTCCACCTAAAGATTATAGCCCTCAAATTGCTTAAGGAATATATCCCAGCCATGAATTTTTAGGTCCTTAATTGCATCATCGTGAGAAAGTAAGGCCTAGCATCCGTTCAGCTCCAAGAGAATGACAGACGCCATGAAAACTATAACCATAATGCAACAGAGATTAATCTGAAAGGTTTTGGGTTTTAATCATGCAAGCAACAGACAAAAGTCTGAATGGAGAGTGGAAACATGAAAAAAGAAGAACCGGTAGGTTATCAAAACTGAGATAGTGGGAATGAAAACCAGAGGTTTCATCGTATCCCGTATCATATCTTGTGATGAGTGCTAAAACTACAGAGCACCAAACCCTATGACGATAATGAATGATTTCATTAATATGTTGAGCCAGCAAGGTGAGGTGAGGACGCGAGTACAACAGGTCTGTATTCATTTGTATGACTGTTGGTACAACCATTGAATTCAAGAGAGGACTATAAAAAATATCAAAGGCTCTTCACATATTAAAAATAAACTATCAAACCATATAATAACCAAATTAAAACCAAAACATCAAAAATGGATCACTCAAACATTAGATTTGGACTTCAATTAAATATGGGTGACCTTTAAGAAGATGTTTCTAAGGCACAACAAATTATAACACCAAGCTGAGTTTTATGTTTAATTCATGCTTACAATCATGAATTAAACATAAAACAGAAACAAAAATGCAAACAATAAGAAATTAATAAGAAGATATTTTAATCCAGTAATCATATCAAAACTTTCAAAAATGTTTTACAAAATTGAGGTGATGGCATATACAGAAAAATGCAATTTCTTTTGATCATGTTAAATATCAAAACCATGTGTGGTTTCCAACAAGTTTCAACTTATTTCCTTATTGAATAGAAACCAGTTTTACTGTATATTTGTTATTTTGTGTTAATCATCTTTTCATAATAATATGTATTTATTTCGTTTTGGAAATATATTAATGGTCACAACCAATTTAAATTGTCCTGTTTTTCTAATAAACAAACTAATAACAGAAATTAAATGCAAATAAAGATAACCTGAGATTAGTTTCATACTGTTTCTATGTCTCTGTGCGATCCAAACCTCCAACTATCTTGTCTGAGAGAGAAACATGTGACTAACTTGTACTAACGTCTCCTGAATAAACTCAAGGTGTTTATTGATTTGAAACAAGGATAGAGTAATGGTCACAGCCAATTTAAAATGCCATGTTTTTCTAATAAACAAACTAATAACAAAAATTAAATGCGAATAAAGATAACCTGAGATTAGTTTCATACTGTGTCTATGTCTCTGTGTGATCCAAACCTCCAACTATCTTGTCTGTGAGAGAAATTTATGACATACTTGTACTAAGATCTCCTGAATAAACTCAAGGTGTTTATTCACAACTTGGATATAAGAACATAGTAGAAAAAATGTAGATCCAGTGACCTTATGATTATGAATGATTACAATAAAAGAAATTTTAATATGAAACATTCATTGGATACATCAACTAAACTTCAAGCATAAATAATGATATTAAAGTTGAAATAACAATCACATATATAATATACGAAACAACAAGCTATAGAGAATATTTAAAGCATTGAATAAAATGAAACATTGTATGCAAATGGGACTAAAGTTGCATAACATATCAATCTTCCATAATATAAGAAGAAAAACATAAGTGGAACAATGTCACGCTAGTCTATAGCTGAAATGTGAAACACTTGTCCATTCATTTATGAGAATTACATGTCCATTCAGTTCTGAGAATTACATGTCCATAATCTATTCCAATCAAACATCTCTTCCACTAACAAAGTGAACAGTATTTAAAGTAACCTGGGATTCACATACTCATATCTCACGGGATAGAGATGGATCTCCCAAAATCAAGTAATATTACAAAAATAGTGGATTGGAAACCACTTATAACAGACTTGCTTTATCCAAAAATAAATCAAAGTTTTTCTAAGACATAAGGAAAGAGAAGCTTCTAATCATTATAATTGAAAATATTAACTCCAAATAATCAGCAGTAGGATCTCCCAATTCCTAAGAAAAGAAACAAAAATTCGATAAATTAGAACAAACAATTACTAATCACTAATTTTTATTTAAAAGAGACTTGGCTACAGAATCGAAGATTCTGTAGGCAGCCTTAATTTTAGTAAATGAAATCCAAACTTCAAATCTACTTATTTCAAATTTAGACAATAGAAATAAAATGAAAAGAAAATCAAATTGTTTACATTAAAAGTTAACTAAAGAGGGGTCAGAGAGTTCATAATTTATTATTGCCTTGACACTAGTTGCATTCTTGATGACTATGTTTTTGGATGTCTTGATATGTTTAGACTTCCTCAATACATTCTCCTTGAGATCAAACATTTTTTTCTTTAACAACTCATTCTGAGAAGTAAGTGTTTTAATTTGGGCCTGTAATAGAGGGACATCGATGTAATAACTCTCAACCCAATTGAAACAATCATCACAGTGAACAAGAGAGGTGGCAGGTCGATGAAGGACATAATCGGCCACGGGTACATCAGTCTTATCTGTTGTTTTCTTCAGATCTTTCCTAATACCAGAGAACCCTTCTCTACATTTAATACATGTTGGTGAATTTTTCACGAAATCATAAGGTTCAGGAGGAACAATAAATTCCTTCCGGGAACCCTGAAACTCTGGATCTTCCCGAACTAGAAAATCCTCTATCTCAGGATTCAAACACTCATCGATCTCAATTGGATCGATCAAGATCAGATCGGTATCTTTTCGGTTCCTTAGTTGTCTAGAGATTAGGAGACTGATCTTCTTATCCTTGAAATTCAAATCTGTACAATGGTGTTTCCTTCATTTACAAAGCTTCTTGGAATCAGACTTAACAGTAATGTTCAGGCTAACATCATTCTCAGGAACAAGAGGGTCATTTACCTTCAATTCATCAATATCTTTCTTGGGAAAACTTGCAAGTGGGGACTTACATGGAAAACCTTCGTATAGAGGGTTTTTGTCAATGAACTCTAGTTCATTAATTGAAATATCAAACTGGGCTTTAACCGCTACCTTGTCTAAGTTAGGTTTTGTTATTAAACAATAGTTTGTTGTAAGATTAGCCTGAGCGAAACCATTCGTCATTAAAAATACTTCCCAACTGTCACCTATGGTTGACAAATGATACATCAACAATATCTTAACCAATCCGTGATGGAATACGATTGAATCGATACCCTGTCATTTGGAAATCTTATATAGACTTATCAACCAGTAAAATGGCATATATAAATCAAAACCTATAAAAATCATGAGCAGATGGATATGGTAGAGGAATACCAGTCCGTATCGACCTTCACATGTCACAAATTTCTTGAGTATTAACAATAAACTATGCCATCTAGGTTTTACCAGGGAGATAGGAATACCTTTTACACAACATTTGATCTCTCAGGTTGTCATAACTAGACTTCATGAGACTCCTTTAATTCGGGAATTTTTAAACCACCTTTCACCCTTTGATGGAAGCCCTATTGCTTTTCTCACGAACTCCTCGATCAGTTCTAACTGTGTGTCTCCAATTTTATCTCTACAACCATCGAAGGTTTGCGCGAAGGCCTTTTCAACCTGAAGATTATATCTCTCAAATTTCTTAAGGAATATATCCCAGCCATGACTTTTTAGGTCCTCAATTGCATCATCATGAGAAAGTAAGGTCTGGCATCCATTCATCTCCAAGAGAATGATAGGCACCATGAAAACTATAACCAGAATGCAACAAAGATTAATCTGAAAGGTTTTGGGTTTTAATCGCGTGAGCAACAAACCAAAGTCCGAATCGAGAGTGGAAAAATGAAAAAAGAAGAACCGATAGGTTATCAAAACTCGGATAGTGGGAACGAAAAACAGAGGTTTCGTCGTATCCCATATCATATCTTATGATGAGTGCTAAAACTACAGAGCACCAAACCCTATGAATATAATGAATGAGTTCATTAATATGTTGAGCCAACAAAGTGAGGTGAGGATGTGAGTACAACAGGTCTGTATTCATTTGTATGACTGTTGGTACGACCATTGAATTCGTGAGAGGACTATCAAAAATATCAAAGGCTCTTCACAAATCAAAAATAAACTATCAAACCATATAATAACCAAATTAAATCCAAAACATCAAAAATAGATCTCTCAACCATTAGATTTGGATTTCAATTAAATATGGGTGACCTTTAGGAAGATGTTTCTAAGGCACAACAAATTATAACACCAAGGTGAGTTTTATGTTTAATTCATGCTTACAGTCATGAATTTAACATAAAACAGAAACGAAAATGCAAACAATAAGAAATTAATAAGAGGAGATTTTAATCCAGTAATCATATCAAAACTTTCAAAAATGTTTTACAAAATTGAGGTGATGGCATCTACAGAAAAATGCAATTTCTTCTTATCATGTTAAATATCAAAACCATGTGTGGTTGCCAACAAGTTTCATCTTATTTCCTTATTGAATAGAAACGAGTTTTACTGTATATCTGTTATTCTATGTTAAGCATATTTTCATAATAATATGTATTCATTTCGTTTTGCAAATATATTAATGGTCACAACCAATTTAAACGGTCCTGTTTTGCTAATAAGAAAAATAATAACAGAAATTAAATGTGAATAAAGATAACCTTAGATTAGTTTCATACTGTGTCTATGTCTCTATGTGATCCAAACCTCCAACTATCTTGTCTGTGAGAGAAATTTGCAACATAATTGTACTAACATCTCTCGAATAAACTCAAGGTGTTTATTGATCTAAAACAAGGATAGAGTAATGGTCACAACCAATTTAAATTGTCCTTTTTTGCTAATAAACAAACTAATAACAGAAATTAAATGCGAATAAAGATAACCTGAGATTAGTTTCATACTGTGTCTATGTTTCTGTGCGATCCAAACCTCCAACTATCTTGTCTGTGAGAGAAATTTGCGACAGACTTGTAATAACATCTCCTAAATAAACTCAATTTGTTTATTGACACCTTGGATATAAGAACAGAGTAGAAAAAATGTAGATCTAGTGACCTTATGATTATGAATGATTACAGTAAAAGAAATTTTAATATGAAACATTCATTGGATACATCAACTAAAATTCAAGCATAAATCATGATATTAAACTTGAAATAATGATCACATATATAATATACAAAACAACAAGTTATAAACAATATTTAAAGCATTGAATAAAATGAAACATTGTATGCAAATGAGACTAAAGTTGCATAACATATCAATCTTCCATAATATAAGAGGAAAAACATAAGTGGAGCAATGTCACGCTAGTCTAAAGCTGAAATGTGAAACACTTGTCCATTCAGTTATGAGAATTACATGTCCATTCAGTTCTAAGAATTACATGTCCATAATCTATTCCAATCAAAGATCTCTTCCACTAACAAAGTGAATAGTATTTAAAGTAACGTGGGATCCACATACTCATATCTCACGGGATAGAGATGGATCTCCCAAAATCAAGTAATATTACAAAAATAGTGGATTATAAACCACTTATAACAGAGTTTCTTTATCCAAAAATAAATCAATTAATTTCTAAGAGATAAGGAAAGAGAAGCTACTAATCATTATAATTGAAAATATTAACTCCAAATCATCAGCAACAGGATCTCCCAATTCCTAAGAAAAGAAACAACAATTTGATAAATTAGAACAAACAATTACTAATAACTATTTTTTATTTAAAAGAGACTTGGCTACAAAATCGAAGATTTTGTAGCCAGTCTTAATTTTAGTAAATGAAATCCAAACTTCAAATCTACTTATTTTGAATTTAGACAACAAAAATAAAATGAAAAGAAAAGAAAATTGTTTACCGTTAAAAGATAACTAAAGAGATGTCAGAGAGTTCATAATTTATTATTGCCTTGACAATATTCACATTCTTGATGACCATGTTTCTGGATGTCTTGACATGTTTAGTCTTCCTCTCTGCATTCTCCTTGAGATCAATTTTTTCTTTATTTAACAACGCATTCTGACAATTAAGGGTTTTAATTCGAGCCTATAAGAGAGGGACGTCGAAGTAATAAATCTCAACCCAATTGAAACAATCATCATAGTGAACAAGAGAGGTGGCAGTTCGATAAAGGACACAGTCGACCACGGGTACTTCAGTCTTATCTGTTGTTTTCTTTAGATCTTTCCTAATATCGGAGAACCCTTCTCTACCTTTAAGGCATGGTGGTAAATTTGTCACGAAATCATAAGGTTCAGGAGGTACAATAACTTCCTTCCCGAACTAGAAAATCCTCTATCTCAGGATTCAAACACTCATCGATCTCAATTGGATCGATTGAGATCAAATGAGTATCTTTTCGGTTCCTTAGTTGTCTAGATATTAGGCAACCGATCTTCTTACCCTTGAAATTCAAATATGTGCAATGTCGTTTCCTTCCTTTACAAAGCTTCTTGGCATCAAACTTAATAGTAATGTTCAGGCTAGCATCATTCTCAGGCACAAGAGGGTCATTTACCTTCAATTCATCAATCTCTTACTTGGGAAAACTTGAAGGTGGGGACTTACACAACATACCTTCGTCTAGAGGGATTTTTTCAGTGAACTCTAGTTCATTAATTGAAATATCGAACTGGTCTTTAACCACTTCCTTGTCTAAGTTAGGGTTTGTTGTTAAACAAGGTTTTGTTGTAACATTATCCTGAGTGAAACCATTCCTCATTAAAAAGAATTCCCAACTGTCACCTATGGCTGAAAAATGATGGATCAACAATATCTTAACTAATCCGTGATGGAACAGGCTTGAATCGATTCTCTATCATTTATATCATTTGGAAATCTTATATAGACTTCTCAACAATTGAAAGGGAATATATAAATTGAAACCCATAAAAATCATGAGCAAATGGATATGGTAGAGGACTACCAGTCTGTATCGACCTCCGCATGTCACAAATTGCTTGAGGATTAACAATAAACTATGGCATCTAGGTTTTACCAGGGAGATAGGAATACCTTTTACACAACAGTTGATCTATCGGGATGTCATAACAAGACTCCATGAGACTCCTTTAATTCGGGCATTTTTGAACCACCTTTAACCCTTTGATGGAAGCCCTATTGCTTTTCTCATCAACTCCTCGGTCAGTTCTAACTACGTGTCTCCAATTTTATTTCTGCAACCATCAAAGGTTTGCACAAAGGATTTTTCCACCTAAATATTATAGCCCTCAAATTTCTTAAGGAATATATCCCAGCAATGACTTATTAGGTCCTCAATTGCATCATCATGAGAAAGTAAGGCCTGGCATCCGTTCAGCTCCAAGTGAACGACAGACACCATGAAAACTATAACCAAAATGCAACAGAGATTAATCTGAAAGGTTTTGGGTTTGAATCGTGGGAGCAACAGACACAAGTCCAAATGGAGAGTGGAAACATGAAAAAAGAAGAACCGATAGGTTATCAAAACTTGGATAGTGGGAACAAAAACCAGAGGTTTCATTGTATCTCGTATCATATCTTGTGATGAGTGCTAAAACTACAGAGCACCAAACCCTATGAATATAATGAATGAGTTCATTAATATGTTGAGCCAACAAGGTGAGGTGAGGACGCGAGTAAAATAGGTCTGTATTCATTTGTATGACTGTTGGTACGACCATTGAATTCATGAGAGGACTATCAAAAATATCAAAGGCTCTTGACAAATCAAAAATAAACTATCAAACCATATAATAACCAACTTAAAACCAAAACATCGAAAATAGATCACTCAACCATTAGATTTGGATTTCAATTAAATATGGGTGACCTTTAAGAAGATGTTTCTAAGGCACAACAAATTATAACACCAAGTTGAGTTTTATGTTTAATTCATGCTTATAGTCATGAATTAAACATAAAACAGAAACAAAAATGCAAACAATAAGAAATTAATAAGAGGAGATTTTAATCCAGTAATCATATCAAAACTTTCAAAAATGTTTTACAAAATTGAGGTTATGGCATCTACAGAAAAATGCAATTTCTTCTGATCATGTTAAATATCAAAACCATGTGTGGTTGCGAACAAGTTTCAGCTTATTTCCTTATTGAATAGAAACCAGTTTTACTATATATCTTTTATTATGTTTTAAGCATATTTTTATAATAATATGTATTCATTTCATTTTGAAAATATATTACAGATCAGTGGTATTAGAGAAGTTCTCTAGAAAAATGGTTGAATCTGCTAGAAGGTTATTACTCTGTCCAAAAACCTTGATTACCAGTCATTGATGTAAATTGTTAACAAGTGCGAGGGAAATCACCAATGATGTTAATGACTCCCAAGGTAACCTAGTACATTCCAGTGAATGTGACTAATTGAGTTGAGGTTGAACATTCATGGAATCAATTGATCAGGGGTCAATGATGTAAACCCACTATCGAGGGTGAGGAAGCCTGCCATTTAGGCATGCAGATCCCAAGGTACTAATCGGTTTCTAAGTCTAATTGTCAGAAAATGTGCTGAAGTCGAAAGGAACTGAATTGTCGAAGGAGGTCCATGATGTATCCCCCATCATACACATGAAACTGATACAGAAAAGTGATGTGAGATGGTGGATTGAATGATCATGGATTGACATAGGAAACAAAAATTGGTAATACTGCAGATGGATGGTTTGAAGTGAAACTTCCCTTGAACATGATGAGGTATGAAAATTGAATTGGAAGCATTGACTCCATCAGTACCAATAACATAATGTGATGACAAAAGAGCATTCTTCAACTGGAATAAAAAAGTATAGTGACACATGGAATTGAGATGACTAAGCGACAAGAATATTACCCAACTTTAATACAAGATGTAAACAGGTGCCATGTTCAAGGGTGACAATAGCTTCCATAAAGGATTCCAAAAAATGTGACCCACTTTCTTCAATTCCCCCCCCCCCATATACATAGATGAGTACCTATTTATTTTTTAACAAGCTTGAGGAGAATAAAATATGCTCGGTATATCTCATCCCTCAGATGATTCCCTCATCATATGTTTAACGAACCTGAAGAAGGAGGGGTTCAATCCTAGATGGGCCCTCGATATTGGACTCACATATGTCATGTTATCACTCCAAGAAACCCTTTGTGGTTGTAGACCAAAGGTGCTTGGTAACTTCAAGTCAAAATGTTTTTTGTGTTTGGTGTATGTGGATCAATGGGATAACTCAGCAGCAATATGGTATACAGACAGTTAAAATGAGAATCAAATGAAACAGTGCTCTCAAGGATTAATATTAATCAGTTAATTACTTGAAGTGGGTGAAGAACAAATGCTTACAAACCAAGTACACAAGGTAGGGTTTAATAAAAACTAAAGAAACTATTAATTCAATTATGAGCTAACCAATGAGATAACAATCATCTGTAGCTAAAACAACATGAATTAAAGTGTAGAAAGAAGGTGGAAAACTGACATCAATAGAGAGAGGAACCTGTGATTTGTATTAACATCAAAAGGTCTATTTACAATAAGGCATTTTTTGTATCCAAAATCGAACCCTTAGTGCTCCAAATGTCTTTGGCTTTATAGCCTTACAAGATGAAATCTAGATCCTTGAAAGATGGATCAGATTTGCTAAAAATAGTCAAATCCAAATTGATACAAAAAGTGTAGGATGAGATCCTATAAAAATGGATCTAGAATACTAAAAATGGAAAGTCAAAACAAAATAGGAAAAGATCCTATCTAAGGAGTCAAACTCTATCTTAATATCCTTCATATCCTCTAAACTCTTTGACAGATGTAGAAGACCTTCCAAGGCTGATGAATCTTCATAAGAAATTTGAATTTGCCACCTTTGGAAAAAAAGACAATTTTTTTCTCATGAACTAAGTCGCCATTTTCACTTTTCCACCTTCTTAAACATTAAATACATCAAGATAAAAACTTAAATCTGATGTATTTAATTATTATGCATCTTTAGAAACCAACTTCGAAAGATTTGATTGAGAAAAAGTCAAATCCGAGCAAAAATACGACCTTGCTACCATGTAACAGGTTTCACCAGCTAATTTTCCATAAATATGACCCTTTAGTTGGTGAAAAGCAGAGCTTTCACTAGCTAACTAGCAAAATTCAAGGCGGAATAGCTAGTGAAAGAGAAGATTTTTTAAATAAAAATTGCCTTGGGAAAAATCGAATTTCTAAGTCGTGGAGAGTCCATTTTACATGCTTGAATAGTCGATTGACATCTAGAAATCCTAAGATTTCCAATGGTACTTTCAAATCTGCATTTGGAGTTTGGGAAGGAAGTCAAAAGTTCCCTGCAAGATTAGGAATCCTTTCTCAAACAAAATGCCAGTGCATTTTTTATCGCTAACAGGTCCTTCGATACATAGTTTTACGATCCCAAAGAAGGTAAAATTGATGGTTTTTCACGTTTAGAGAGTCTAAAAATAACTTAAACACGACTCCATGGATTATTTTTTTGTAAATTTAGTCTCCCAGGACCACAAAAAGTGTAAAACAATACAGGGGAGAACTCTTCAAATCATGCTTGATTAGAGTAGTCATTTTTCGTAATTAATCTCAAGAGGTTGAAAAAGAGATTAGATACCACTCGAAAGACACCCTTTCAAACCTTTCAATGAGTGTGAAAGGAAGAATGATCTCTCAACAATATTTTCATGTTTAGGGAGTCTAAAAAGAGCTTAAAAGAAACTCCAAAGAGTTCATTTTTCATATATCTTTTACGAGTCCAGAAAATAGATAAAATTATACTCAATAACCTATTATGATGTTTTAACGATCATGAGAAATAAAAAAGACTAAGCTCAAGAACCTATGCTCATATATTCACGAGCATGATAAAGAAAAAATACTAAGCTCATTTGAGAAAAGACTACTACATTACGATGGGAATGACCCCCAAGTGAGGATCACTCCTAGCAGTGTGATTCTCTAGACATTTGACCCCAACAGAAGCTAATGGATTCATCGTAGCATGATGTACAAAGGTTGGAGACCTCCCCCCCAAATGACATTTCCTTTAGCTATTCTTATTCTTTCTTTGTTTAGGCATTTGGTTACTAATAGGAACATTTTCACTAGGTGAAGGAAAAGAAGGTTCAAGTTCTCGATCCAGAGGGAGACTTGATTTTAATGGAGGTGGGTCTGTTTTATTTTTTAACAAGCTTGACAAAGATGATGAACTATGCTCGTCGAGACAAGTTACTACCAAAGGATCAAATAATTCTAAATATTGTTGCACCTGAGTAGAAATCATGTTTAACGTGGAAACTTGTGCGGTGGGAGGAGCAGACAAAGGAAAAAACCCCATGACCGAGGAATCCTTAAGAAGGCCTACACCTAAAATCTCAAAACCATTATGTCCTACAAAAGGGACATTATTCGTTGCAACATTTTTGCAATATGGAGTTGTATACTCAATTTGGTCAACAATGAAAATTTTTCCTTGATGGGGAAATCATAAGATATGAAACACCGAATATGCAACAAAAAACATCGCATAGAACCAACTACGACCAAGTAACAAATTGTAATCCAGGGGCAAGATGACCACTTCGATATCGAGTGAAATGGTCTTACCCTTTAACGTCACAACAAAAGATTGCAAGAGTCCATGAGATTGGAAACCACGTCCATCAAACACTATCAAGGTGGTAGGTGTTAGTGAGTATAAATTTACAAAGTCAAAAAATTTTGTTTTTTTGTTTATTGAGTCTTATGGTCATGTCTTGGTCTCTTAAATATCATGTGTCAAGGTCCTAGGGTTAGAGTCCCTTGAAATTGTTTTTTGGTTCACTCATTTATGAGTCACGTTTGGAGTTTTGATTGGATCATGTCTAAGGAAATTAGAGTATCATTCCAAGTCATAAGTGAAATGGTTATTCTTGTCTAAAGTCAATTCAGTGGTGTCACATTGCTATCTCATGGTCCTTTTTCATCATTATAAAAGGGTGAGTCTTAAGTTGTTACATTATGTCTTCAAAGAATCATAGGAACATGATATCACATGTACTAAAGGTTTCTTAGGTTTCCCAATTCAAATTGTAAATTTTAAAGACTTGCAACCAATTAGTTTGAATTCACTGCAAAACCTCCTAGATTTTCGCAGTGACTAACTATCATATCAAATCACTTCAGAGATACCCTATCTCCATAATGGTCAAGAAATCATGGGAGTAAGGTCACGGGACTCGGTGTTATCCTTGTAAATCATGTTTTTTGGGTCATGTGTTATTTCCTTTTTTAAAATCGTCAAAGTTCTGGTTCGTTACGAAAGTGAAACTCGCTGTGAAATTTCTTGGTTTGTTGTGAAACTGAGAGTTTCTACGAAACTACCTGTTTGATGTGAAAGGTCAAATTGGATTGATCAACTGCAAAATGATAGAGCCTTGCATGATTCTTGGACGCCATTGAAGGTGTGTTTTTTTCTACAAATATCTCAGGTGATTAACTCTATCTCCCATTAATTTTTTTTTATCTTTATCTGTTGCTAAACTGAAATTCGCTGTGAAATTTCTACCCAGATGTTGCAAAATCCCTTGCTTCTAAAGCTTTGTCTCTCAAATGAACCCTAACCCACTAGGATTTCCTACAAACTGTTAATTATTGATACCCCCTGTGCCCACCATCATCACATCACTCTCAACCAACAACCATGGAGCATAACAAGAAAAAGAAGAAAATATACAAGGGGGGTGATATAGTGAGGTTCGAATCCCAGGATCTACAATTGATGGATTCAAACCCCATTTTCAGAGAATCTTTTCAGGAAGTAGAATGTATCACCTTCTGTGAAAATATATAGGGAGGTCATATGGAGGTAGCTAAACAATTTTCCATTAATTTTTATGGATTCAAAACAAGATTTGGATCACTAGACATTTAGGTCACAAATAATACAATCGTGAGAGCTACAAAAATGCCCCTGCAAGGTGAGAGGTGGTTCAAGGTGATGACTCTGGATTCTTCATACTGTAATGATTATTTCAAGTCATAATTTCATAATGAAAACCTGTCAAAAGGGATACCAAGTAGCCATATGTTAGAACACCATGACCAACTACTAAGAGTAATCCAGCGATATTTCACTTGTGAGGGGCCATTCAATAAGGTTTACCTGTACCATATTAGACTACTCATTCATTTTACAGGTAAGAAAGATCTAAATATCCCATATTATATTTGTATAATATTGGGGAAAATGGTTGACAAACTACAAGAAAAATGTAAGCAAGTTGAGCCTAGTCTATTTATTTTAGTCTTATCAAATTATTAGTCCTTGAGGAGATTAAGAAAAAAAATAGGGAATGGAGTTATTTTTTCTGTACATCAAGATTTTGTGTAGAAACCATTAGTTCCCCAACATCAAAGGGAAGTACTTCTTCCACCAGTGTTAAATCATCTTCCAATAGTTTAAAAAGGAAGAGAGGAAATGATAAATAACAACAACCTATTATGATTGAAACCCCTGAGACTACAACCAAAACTTCTCTCAACAAAGGATACAAGAAAAAGTGTAAGAGCCACTATAGGGTATAAAGCTAGTTGTAAAAATTGAACAAACCCATGACAGTAAGAGAGGAAAATTGAAAGGCAAAAAGCTCCTTTTCACTCCTGAAACAACAAAAATGGAAAAACCCGGGAGGCACCTCACCAAGTCAGTAGCAAAGAAACTAATTCCTACAGATGAGACATCTACCTGTCATGAAGTTGAGGATACTGTGGAATTCCATCCTCCAACAAGAAAAAAAGGAATGTTTAGTCCAGAAGTACTTGACAAAGAAAAACTTGATAGACCTGTAACCCGATCATCAACAAGGAAGCAAGTTCATGATGAAGACATCAGACCCGAGATGCCTATTCATTATGTTGTTGAAGAAGTTGTTGAATCTCAATCCCCTTCAAAAGAAAACAACATGACATTTAAAATACTAAGGAAAAAATTGAAATAAGATCAGGCTGCGATTGTACAAATGAGGGAAGAAAATAGGCAAATGAAAAGGAAGATAACATAACATTTATATTTGTGTGAAGAAGCCTTGGAGACCAACAAGAGGATGGTAACGATATCTCTACCCTTACACAGAAAATAATTTTTTTTTTACAGATAAAATAGAACATTGAAGGCAAAAAGAAAGACTGAGGAAATAACAAACTGCAAAGAGGAATCTAGATTTGCTAGCCCAAGTTGCAGTGGAATAGTTTGGTAATACTTAAGATATATCATATTTTTTTTTATGAATTCAGCTCAAAGTTTTGGAGGTGTTAGATCAATATTTGCAACATCAACAAGAAGGAATAGATATTTCACAGTAACTTTACCTATTTTTGCTGAGAAACTACTAAAACAAAGATTTCACAACAAATTTCATGGTTGTTGCGAAATCACACAGTGAGTTCATGTGGAGGAATTTTCATCTACCATGTATGATGGGTTTTCTATGTTAGCAACATGATCGAATGATTAATTATTTTTCCACTAAAGATATGTAATGGAAATATATTAGGGTTGTATAAGTTAGTCAATAAATCAAACCCTAAATTATAGGATTTCATGGAAAATTAGTTAGTAATCAGTTTAATCAGTTGTAACTCCTTTTTGAATGTGAAACCCTAACGATTTCAACTCTATGGAGTTATAATGAAGTGTAATGCTATATATTATCATGAAGAGGATTGTAAAAGGGTTTGAGAGTTGATTAAGAAAGAGATTGTTGGTGCTGTAATATTTTCTAATATTAATAAAAGGTTTTATAGACAGAAATATTTGAGCCATCTCCTCAGAGATTCCCGTGTTCAACCTTTGTAGTCAGTTTTCTTTGTGTATGTGTTTCTTTCTTTGTTTATCATTAAATGTGTTTGTATTCATTTGAATGAGAAACCATTGATGCAAAATTCATTTTAGTATGCTCTGTATCTATCTTGTTTCAGATATCCACTTATTCATTCTGATAAGTTTATGCATAATTCATTTAAATTGAATGCTCTATGTAGTTTTGAGTGTTTTATCTTTCATCTATCCATGCTTTAGAGATTGTAAGTCTAGCAATAGTTTACTTTCAAGCCTTTGAGATTGATTGTTTTCTAACCAAGTTCTGGAAACCTGGAAGTGATATCCCTTGTGACTCCATGCCCAATGGAAACTTCCTCTTAACTATGCCACCACTTTCATAAACTCTTTATCTACAGAAAATATAGACACTGTACTGATTGAAGAAATGGTAGGAGAGAGCCCACTCTGTATTGGAAGAAGGCTAGATTCCAATATTAAAGTAGGTCTATGGTTACCTCTGGGATTTTATTTTGCAGCCAAGGAAATTTACAGAGTGATAACATTTTGGCGCCACTATCGAGGAGCGAAGGTGAAATATTCCCTGGGAAAGAATGACACATATTCAAGATCTAATTATTGAGGGTAGACATAGAGTCAGACACATACGTTGGTTGTATAATTTTACCCTGGTGATTCCATTTTCAAGATTAGTTGCAAAAAGGTGACCCCACTGGAAATCCTGGCTCCCAAGAAGTTTTATACAAGGAAGAATCCATACCCGAATCCTCCAGAAACTACTTTTGACCATGAGAAGAATATTCGAAAAATTCAGAAGAAGTCATCTGAAACACATACAGATTCCGTAGAAAGAACTTTTTCCTTGGAAAAAACTGAAGTAGTAAGTCTTGAACATGTTCCTTTTGTTGTAAAATTTGAGAGATCTTTTGTCAGAACCAAGTCAGAATCTGATTTAAGTAAAATAGTGTTTGATATAAACAAGTTTAAGTTATTGTTTCCTTCTACTCATGGTGTCAGTTCCCCAAAGGATTTAGTTTCAAGTCAATTTTCAACTCCAGGTTAGAGTCCTGTCAGAGTTATGGATGCTATGTTTTCTCCTCTTTTTCTCCCTACTCAACTACATGAATTGCCCAAAACTATTCTGAAAGAATTAGAACATACAGTACAAAAGGAGATATCACAACACAACAACATTTAGAAATATTTATTGATTTCATTGATTTAGAGGAAGTTGACCATGAAGATGCTAAGATGAGGTTGTTTGCAAAGTTTTTTCTAGATAAGTCAAGAAATGGTTTAAGGGACTTGCAGCAACAAGTATTCCTGATTTTCCATGTTTTGAAACAATTTTTCTTAGAAAATGGGAAGATAAGAAAAATCCATTGCAACTCTTAACACAATTTAATAGTTTAAAAAGAGATCATGCTGAGATAGTGCAATAATTTTCCACTAGGTTCATGAAGTTGTACAATTCAATCCCAAAACATGTTAAATCCCCTCTTGGAGCTTCTTAATTGCACTATTATGATTTCTTTAGTAGTGATTTTACTTTGTTGTTAAGAGAAAGAAGATCTACCACTTTAGTTGATATGATGAATGATTCTAAGAGGTAGAAGCGAATTTAATGGAATTTGGTAAAATAAAGAATAAAGTTGAAATTGAGAAAAATAAAGTTAAAGAAGAAAATCAACCTTCATCCTCTAAATATTCAGATGCAAAGTTGGATATGATGGTGAAAAATATGGAGAAGTTAGTGGAAAGGTTGAATTTGGATTAAAAAAACGTGTTAATAGAGAAAGAAAAGAACCTCAAGTAAGAAATCCAAACTTCAGGAGACCTCCAGTTCCCCAAATAAAACAATGAGATCCAATAAATCAGGGAGACCAACAAATCAGACCTTCATTTCAGGAAAATTATGCTGAAGAGTTTATTGACGAATCTGAAGACCAAATCCATATTTTTGATGAAGATGATTATGAAATCTATTTGACTAAAGAAGAGCATGACATGTTTCAGCAAGAACAATATAATTCCTTGTTGATGGATTCAAAAGAATATAAACAAGGGTATCATAATGCCATTTTTGAATTTCAAAAACATTACAATCTTAGAAACATAAATGTAATGGTCAATCCAAATAAATCTCAAGATGATCATCCCTCTACCAGTTAAAGGAAGAAAGATCCTCCAAGGAAAGACATTCCAGATAAATATAATCCAAAGGATGATGGTCCAAATAAATCTCAATATGGAAAGAAGGATGTTAACAACAAAGAGGTAGAAAAATATTAGTCTACTTTTAATCTTGAAAGTGAAATTTCTAAGCTAAAAGTTTCAATCCCTTTTAATGAACTTATAAAGAATACTGAATATAGAGGTCATATTATGAAGATGTTGAAAATGGGAGAAACATCTGACACTCTAAATCTTCATGATGATCATCCTACTTTCCTTTTTGGTCCTCGGGTTGAAGCAGACTATGATAATGACAATGAAGTACCTCCTTTTTACATTAGTCTCAATTTTCATGATATGACCCTGCATAACGAAATGTTATATTCAGGGGCATCCCACAATTTGATGCCAAAGGTGTTTATGGAAAATATTGGGTTAGACATTACAAGGCCATATAAAGATTTGTTTTCTTTTGATTCAAGGAAAGTTAAATGCTTGGGGTTAAAGATATTGTTGTTACCTTAACTCAAATCCCATATAAAATTTTTGTTATGGATGTGGTGGTTGTTGACATTCAACCTAAATTTGGGATGTTATTATCTAGTTCTTGGGAAAAAAAATTAAAGGGTACCTCACAGATGGACATGTCATATGCAACAATTCCATTGTTTGGGAAACAAAGGAGTGTGCACAGAGAAACACAATTGGCATACATGGTAAGTAGCCTAGATAGGCCTAATAATCACCCTATTTTTGTTGTTGACACTGATATTGGGGCTTCCATTTTTTATAATAATATTTGTTTTGAAGAAGGGGGCAAGAATGAACCTATAATTCTAGAGAATAAAGGTGGATAGTTGCAGGAATAACTCAATTTATATCAAGAAGATGATGATGATGATGATGGGTTATGGAACATGAATTTTGATGGAGTTTTCAGTAAAGGAGTTGGGGAAGGTGTTTGGATTTCTCCTCCAAAAGGTTATTCAAAACTTTGTTCTTTTAAGATGGATTTTGACTGTACAAAAAATGTAGTTGAATATGAGGCTTTAATTTTGGGACTAAATGCTTTGAAAGACTTGAGGGCTAAGAGAATATATGCACATGGTGATTTTGAGCTGGCAATTAATCAAGTTAAGGGAATGTACTAGACCAAGCACCCCAGGATGAGGGCATACAAGAATGTAGTACTAGAGTTGTTGGAAGGATTGACAGATTATGATGTATCACTAATACCAAGAGGGAAAAATATTATTGATGATGCTTTAGCCACCTCAACCAGTGTTTTCAAAATTCCTATTCATCCAAATAAGAAGTATGAGATTTAATTCAAACACAGACCATCGATCCCAGACAATATTAAATAATGGTAGGTTTTTGAAGATGATAAACAAGTCATTAAGTTCCTTCAAATGTCACATGAATTTGAAAACACACATATTGATGAAGAAAATATGTTTGTTGGGGAAGAAAATGAAGATTTGACTCCAAAGTCACTGTTATAACCCTAAAATGCACTACACAGGTTTACCTGGCATCAGGCCAACTCATGCCTCTTCCTAGCCAAAGCCATGCTGAATAAAACCTTGAAAAACCACTTAAAACAAGCAATCCATGCCCTAACCTCTCACTGGGCGCGGGGGACCGCTTGCTGACCTTCTACTGCACGCAGGTATCCGCGGGCTAACCCACTACAGCCCACGGGTACCTAACAAAGCAAAAAATCAGGAAAGTTTCCGCCGGGACACGAGGCTTTTTGTCAGTTAACTGGAACTCTTCGCCATGCATGGCCGAGAGTTCGCCTAAAACCCTAG
>ML781591.1:1386088-1400747 GCA_009831015.1 Picea engelmannii | reverse complement strand
AGGATCGAGGAACGGTGGCCAGTCTCAGAACTCATTGTAAGTGATTCATTTTGAGACTAATGAAAAAGATGCTTTTCCCGTCCCAAGTACATGAATCTCATCTATGTTATTTGATTTATGTTTTATTTCTAACCCTCTAGTAGGTCAGTAGCATGCATGTGTAGTCTTACCTTGATTGCAGGAAGCTTTGTGGAAGGGGCAGTAGCAGCGAGGAAATAGAAGGCCCAACGGAGGATCTACTTCAATCATCGTTAAAAAGGTGAGTCGATTCTTCCCATGTTTGCATGAGAAAAGGGGTTGAGATTTTGGGTAGAAGGTTAAAAGTTAAGTCTTAAGGGTCATGATCTGCGTACAAGCTCAAAACCCTAGCTTGTTAGTCCGTAGGGTAGAATACCCCACAACAGTCACATGACTATCGAAATGTTATAACTCGAAAGGAGATAGTTCAGGTGAAGAATAATTGCATCCCAAAGGGTCTAGTTCCTCTTGAGAATATTTTTGATAATAATTATGTAGCTAAGAACCCAAAGGTGACTCCAAATGAAGGTGAGGCAAAAGACTGTAACATTGGAATTCAAAAGGAACCAAGATTCATCAAATTGTCTAAGACTTTGACCCTTGAAAACAAAGAAAGGTATATTAAGTTGATGAAGGAATTCTTGGATGTGTTTGCAAGGATCTATGAGGACTTGAAAGTATATGATACAAGCATCATCCATCATACAATCCAATCAAATAAGATCAGAAACCATTCAAACATAATCTAAGAAGGATAAATCCATTTCTCCTTCCTTTAATTGAGAAACAAGTGAAGAAATTGTTTGATGCAAAGATTATTGTTTTATTGAGGTTTTCTAAATGGTTGGAAAACTTGGTTCCTCTCATGAAGAAGAATGGGGAAATAAGGTTGTGTGTAGATTTCAGGAATCTGAACAGGGTGACTTTGAAGGACAACTATCCTCTCCCTAAGACGGATTATATCTTGCAGAAATTTGTGGGATCACAAAAAATGTCAATGTTGGCTGGCTATTTAGGGTATAATCAGATTATGGTCCATCCAGATGATCAAGAAAAGACAACTTTTACCACACCTTGGGGAACGTTCATGTATGAAAATATTACATTTGGGCTGATGAATGCAGGGGAAACATTGCAATGGGCTATGGACATAACCTTTGCATAAGAAAGGGATAAGTTCATTGTTATATATTTGGATGATGTTATAGTTTTCTCTAACTCTGATGATGAGAATTTTAAACATTTGAAACAGGTTTTTCAAAAGTGCAAGAGATTTGGTATTTCCTTGAATCCAAAGAATTCAAATTTTGCATTGCAAGAAGGGAAACTGTTATGCCATGTGATATCAAAAGAGGGAATCAAAATGGATCCAATCAGAGTAGAAAAAATTCAGAAAATAGATAATCCCAGGAATAAAAACGAAGTGTAATCTTATCTTGGAAGGGTGAATTTCCTAAGAAGGTTCATACCAAACTTTGTTGAAACTGTTTATTTTATCACCCATATGTTGAGAAAATACAATCAAGTTAAATGGACAACTGAAGCAAAAGGGTCATTTGATTATATAAAGAGAGCACTGATTGAAACACCAATGTTAGTTAGCCCAAACAATTCAAAATATTTTATGATATTCTCCTTTGCCTCAGAACATATTGTTGCATGAGTGTTATTGCAGAAAAATGACCGTAATTTGGAACAACCTATATCCTTTTATATCAAAGCATTGAGGGATTCAACATTGAACTATAACATCATTGAGAAATAGTCATGTGTGTTGTGTCTGTTTCGTCACTTGGGTGAGAAAAACAATGGCACTTGCATGCCTAGTTGGACCTGCTAGACAAGACAAAAGTTAGAGAGTGGGTTAAACAAGCCAAAAACATGTAATAAAAAAAGAAACAAACTAAAACCACTAAGGAAATAAAAACTAGAATGCATAAGAAACTTTGAACCATAAACAATCAAACAATGACTAAGATTATGCCACCAATGGATAACTATATTAGTTGGCAAAACACCCTAGAGAAAAATGAGGACTTATGGGTCACCTCTTCCACCTTGGGAGGGATCTTGTCTTCCCTAATCGAGAGCTCTTCTTACAATGGAAGAAAAATGGAAAATGATGAAGAAAATCAATGCCTATTCCCTCAAGAGGTGAGTGGAATGGCCTATTGCAATGATTCTAGAATACTCCTACGAGAAAAGAGGATTCTCAAGGGAGAATTGAGGCAACATAACAATACTATGAAGATATTGGTTTCTTAGTGCACCCATAGCCTCCATTTATAACATTTCTTCAAGGAAAAATTCAACTGGTTCTTAGTGTGAACAAGGGGCCCTTTAGGGAACCCTTTGGTCCTTTACCAGCCCCCCATTCATATTTTTCTCAAATCTGGAGGTCAAATAAAGTTGGGAGTTGGTCCATAAGTGGTTGGGGGGGCAACAAGAACCATAAATTTTCCATTCATAGGAGTGCATGGATTTTCTCGTACACAATCGTGCATTTGGTGCATTGTGCATTCTACAAGCTTTATTGGCCCGCGCACTGTGCGCACGCTTTCTTTATTGAGTTTGTGAATGTCCTTTTTTTCCCAATTGTATAGTTTTTTCCTTTTGAAATGAATTTTGGTATTGCAGGTGAAATAATTGTTGTTGGCATTGTTGTATTTCTGTAACCATTTTCATGCAATGTTGCGGATGAAATTTTAGTGATAACATATGCCCCCTGATGTGTGAGGTTAGGAGCACACATATAGACCAAATGCATCAATGTTTCTTCTATTAAGAGTTCCATTGTAATGAAGAGTGTTGAGAGGAACTGCAAGAGCGATCCATCAGAGGGAGAGGGGAAACAGTGGGACCCAAATATTTCTCTAGGGAGAAAAAAGAAAATATGTATACAAACAAGGTGGGAATGCCCCATGCTCATGTCATGTAACTCAAAATGTAAGATAGTAATTGAAGTTGTATGGTGATGTAGATAACTGCAGCTCCCTTCGGGGTGGTTTGATAACAGAAAATGAAAATTCTGAATGGTTAACATACTTTGAAAATATGCAAGGACGCCTGTAAGAAGTGTCGATGAATCTTAGGTATTGATGGCCTAACAAATTTAGAGGTCTTCCACTGGTATAAAACAACTACAATAGTCACATAGTAAGACCCACCGTAACATGAGATTTTGCTGAAGTTGAATGTTATGGGGGTCAATGAAATCAAAGAGAAATGATGCTTCTCTCTGTGTCATCCGAGACTCCTCAATATAAAGGTAATGAGAGTCAAGATACTGTCTCCCTTCCGGAAACTATGATGATGTCAATAGGAAGGGAGACGTGACTCCATGAAGCAAAGGGCTTCATGAAATCCATGGAAATAATATCAAGGACTGATAGGGAACATGAACGAATTCAAGATGTGGTGAGACTCAAGACTACCTTTGGTTGGGGGTATGTTTGCAGGATGATTGGCAACAACTGTAAAACTGTATCTAGTGTCAAGGGGACGACTAGGTATGGGGTTAAATGGTGTCAAAGGCTTGACAAAGTGGACAAAATCAGAGATTAGGGTACATGGACTTTAGGATACTCGGGGTTCATGAATGATGTCAAAATGAGAAAAGGAGAGTGGATGCCCCAACCAAGGGAGACATGGCTTGCGTTTCCAGGAAAATAAGGTCCTCAAGGGTGATGACAAAAAGATAAGTAAATGCTGGAAACAGAGGCTTTTTACAATTACTAAATAAATAAAGAATAATTTAGGATGAGTGTACAGATACAAAAAGAGGTGCCCCAGTGCGAGATGGCTTGGCCTGTGATGGCACAAGTTGTGAAGAGAACTAGCGGAGGATGGGGGGCCCATGGATGGGTTTCTATATGAGGTAAGTGAATGGAGGTAAATCTGTAGATGGGAAAATTGATGGTGTATGATATGGAGGGCTAATGATACTACGGAGGTGTAGTCAAATAGAACCGAGATGAGATAACCTGGAAGGATGTTGGGAAAGCTAGCAATGTGATGAGAAGAAGTATGTGGATGATTCTTGGAAGTGCACAAGACTATCGGGACTCCCATCCCTAGGGGGTGAAAGTAGCATGAGTGTCAAATTACCAAGGGGAAATATGAATGGGAAAACTCACATGGGGGAGAGTGTTACCGAATGATAGTACCAAAATGCAGCAGAGGTGATGGTACTTCAGAGCCGAATGTAGGGACCCTAAAGGTGAACATCAAAGGGTGTGCTTGGGAGATGCAATTGATATTCATAGGGAATGATTACATGCCAGTGTTGAACATATACCTGAAGGGGATGTGTTGTTTGTGATGAAAAATTACCTGCACACATTAACAATCGAATACTCGATGTGAAAAATATCTAATGATAAAGAGAATATAACAACTATTTGATCATTTTTAACATGAGCATGGATACCTGGATGTGATGTGAGAAAAATGCTCCCTCGGGGCCAAGTTTAGATGGTGACCTGGGGAATGTGACTGTGTATATGGCGGGACCATGATCTCGTGGCTGAAGACGGATCAAGAAACAGAGGCTATGGGATCCTGTAACTGAGTGTGGAAGTTTGGAAAAAGGGACTATATATGGCTGGTGGGCTCACAATGCCACCCCATTCGTACCCGTCGCTATAGTGATTTGATGAGCATATGTGGAGGAGTTTTGGAGATTATAGGAGCTTGAGTCAACCGACCTGGGAGTTGCGAGAATCATGTTAGTGGTCCCATCCTCCTGCATAACATGAATTTCCTAGTTTTGAGTTAGGGGTCATAAAAAGGGTCGTACACGGGTAGGTTTAGGTGTGGGACCACTAATACGTGGGAGAAGGAAGAATACCCACACTCAGATGCACCGATATAATTCCATCTACCACGTATAATGTGCAACTTTGCTTGACACAACCATGCATAGGGGCACGAGGGAAGGACACATAGGAGCACATTAGATGCACACCTATTAAGATGACAGTTGTGCACTGTGTGCAACTGTTTCTTAGATAGTTGTGCATTAGTGTGCATATTTGTAGAGGACAGGTGTGCATGTGTGCACGCCTGTTGGGGTGACGATTGTGCATTGATGTGCAACTGTTTCACAGACAGTTACGCATTGATGTGCAACTGGTTCACAGATAGTTTTGCATTGATGTGCAACTGTTTCACATACAACTGCGCATTAGTGTGCAACTGTGAAAATAATAGGCACACACATGTGCGCACCTGTGTGGGTGAAAGACGTGCACTAGAGGCGAAGCTAAGGGTGTTTGAAGTTTCAATTTTTTTTATGTTTTTGATGGATAATCAGGGATGACCAAGTGTTGTTGTGTGGATGCAGGTGATCAACTTGTGATGGGGAAGCACTATTCCAGTTCACTAGAGGGAGCGAGACTGGGAGCACCTTCGAGAGGCTGTGAGAGAGAAACCATGCATTCAGAAAAACTTGGCAACCTGCAGGTTGCTCAAGTTCTTCGAGTGCCCTTTAATATGGTCCCAGGAGTTCCTTATTCAGTATTTGATATCCATGTGGAGCGTAATGATTCATTGTTAGGGGACATCAACTGACACTCCCATCTGTGGAGGATGTGTACTTTCTGACGGGGCTCCCATTCTAGGAGATGGCCCTTCCTGCTGACCCCTAGCTGCCGGGGGATGTGATATTGGTGAACATGGCATGGTGCTAATGCTCGGGATTGAACCCAATGTCAAGTTCATTATCCATATTGAGGTGATGGATGAGCTCTTTCCTCAATGCATCACTTCCATGGTAGTGAGGATCTATGGATCCTTGGCGACTCAATAAATCATGGGAGGTCAGCTGAGGATTGTGAAGAGGGTCCTGGATGGGGTCTTTTTTTCCTGGGGGTTGATGTTGCACTCCATGATGATGGGGTAGATTCACTGGTGTCAGACCACCAACTATGGTGATTTTTCATTTGGGTCGATCCTAGTGGCCTGGTTTTCGGACAGGATGCCCTTATTTCACCCGAGGATTTTGCTAGCGCCTTCCGGGCCATGAGAGCCGCAATTGATGTGGTGGGCTCATGTTTTGGCGCATCATGGGAGGGGAGAGGGTGGCCCCTACTTCACAACCATTGTGGAACGTGTGTGGTGTCATATGACATATCTGATACTACGATATCCATATGGTGTTATAGACTACCAGCATGACCCGAACATGGTGCTTCTTCCTGGGGAGCATTAGGACCAGAGAGGTATGTTTTTGTATTTATCTCTTGTGATTTTGATAGTGTATCATATGATTATGTGCATATGGATGTTGAATCTACCTTTGGTTTTTGTGTTTGCATATGTGGGGCCTCGAGGCCGGGAGGCTTACATGGTCGGAGATCCAACTCGCCAGGGACTAGTGCGATCGGCGCGGGTAGGACAGCGGCACAGGCAAGATGATGCTAGTGTTGAGACAACACATGAGCCAAGGGTAGGACATAGGCATAGATTCAATGACGATGGTGTTGGACCAACGCGTGAGCCGCATGCAGAGGCCAGAGGGGGATGGAGGACCTTCATCGCAGGTTCGAGGATGTTTTTCAGGGTGTGTTGGAGGGCATGTGGGCCCACATCCAGGATGAGAGGGTCCTGGAGCAGTTTGTGGGTGTACCGACAGAGTGGAGGACCTTGATCCACCAAGCATATGTAGTGGGGAAATCGATGACTAGTCGACTGCCCCTTGGACATGGAGGACCCCCAGTTGGTGGGGCGCCTCCAGCTGACAAAGGACCTAGGGGGGGGACATCTGGGGGCACCATGAGTGTTTTTTTTTGTATTAGTATAGGCTTGTGAGCCCATTTTGTACATGGTAGTTGATACCCATTTTGTACTTATAGGGGTGAGGGAAATCACTGGCCTATGAGCGATTTATATTTTATATTTTGTAAACACTTATGACACTTTGGAGGAGATATATATATATATATATGGATACATATCATTTGGCTCTTGTTATGTCTATATGTGTTTATGTTTTTTATGGTTTATGATGTCTAATCTATATGTTGTGACCAATGTGTGATGCTTATGTATATGGGATGATGTGTTGATGTGATAAATGCCAATCTAACACTAGGTTAGCAATATTATCTTCTACTTGATTAAATGTTTGTGGAATATGTGTAAATTTAATTGAATCAAAGTTTCAAGATAAGAATCTAACTTGCAGGTATTTGCGAAAGAGGCAAGGATCGCAAACACAATATACACTATTGAGATGCACAACAACAAGCTGGGAATCTAATAAAACACTAAGGTGACAAATGTGGTGGTGACTAGCCCAGACAAGGAGACCAATGAAGACAATGCATTTTTCTTGATTTTTGGTGGTTGATCCCAAACATATGCCACTAGAGTGGAGCACTGCATGTGAGTGGATATAGAGGGCCGAAGAAGCTGAAGTGAGATTTTGTGTCCAATGGATAGCACCATCAGCATAACCAATGTGGTAGGCCAATGAAGGATGCATATGTGAATAACATAGATGGTAGATCAGACATGAGGAATGGAGGCAAAACAGAATACTAAAAACTCTACAAATGTGTACAAAGAAAAATCCTAGTGTAGAATGGCTATGCTCAGGTGTAAAACTTCTTTAAGTACAACCCGTTGATGGGTTCTTTGAGAGGATAGCCTTCTAGAGAGGCAAGATGTATGCACATTTAGTGAGGCAGTATTGGAAAATATATGGTCCATGCCATAATGATTCGAATTTACCTTGACCGAGAGTATCATGGGCGATATCGTAAGCTAGGATGAAATCTCCTTTGTTAAATGAATGAAGGTTGACATGGTGGTCAAAGGTGGCTTTGGACCATTTTTTAGTTGCCTCATTGTTCTATAAAAAAGATCGGAGATCTTCATCCAGTGACTCTAAGGTCAGTAAGCACTGCTCCATTGGAGTAGTGTTGGGTAATATCTCGATGGCAGTGTGTAACATGGGAATTTCTCACTTTATAGGGAGGGTGGATTCAATCGCATGGACGAGGTGGAACGGTGTAAAACCGGTGGCAGTTTTGATTGTCATGCAATAATCCCATAATGATGATAAAAACATATGATGGCAGTTGGTCTTATGTTTGTTGACGATATGTTGTAACATGGTTTTGAGGACTTTGTTGATAGCCTCGAGTTGTCTGTTGGAATGAGGGTAGTATGGGGAGGCAAACACATGGGAGAATCCTAAATTTGAGAAGAGTTCTATGAAGATCTCATTCTCAAAGTGTTTACCGTGATCGGATACTAATTGTAGTGGGACTCCAAAATGGGTAATGACATGGTTGAAGAAAAAATGAAATGTTGTGTCAGCGGTATTGTTGAAGGTAGGAATGGCTTCAACCCATTTGGTAAAGTAATTGAATGCCAAAACAATGTACTTGTGTCCATTACTGGATGGATGATTGAAAGTCATGAATTATATGACCCATTTGCAGAAGGCCGATGATGATGACTGGATGTAGAAGAGTGGGCGGCTCTTGTTCTTTGTTTGCATAGAGATGGAATTTGTCGCATCGCTTGACAACATGTATACAGTCACAAAATAATTTGGGCCAGAAGTATCCCGCTCGAATGATTTTTTGGGTGGTGGACATACCTGAGAGGTGGCCACCACAAGCGCCACTATGGAAATCATTCAAGACTCTGTCAGCTTCATCAATGGTCAGACATCGATGGAGGATGATGTCGACCCCACGCCAGTACAAGACGTCACTGATGAGGAGGTATCGAGGGGCATAATGAATAATGTATTGATGATAGTCTCGAGAGAGATGATACCCAAACTTTTGTGTCCAAAGGTAGATGAGAAGGTTGCCATACTAGGGGTCATATGAGGGGATAAATAAGAGGTGTTCATCAGGAAAATCCATATAGATGGGTGAAGCCTTAGTATCTGAGGGAAACTCCATAATGAGTTTGGTAAGAACGATTTCTTTCTTTCTTTTGGGAGTTAAGAAATCTAGGTCGTATTACTGAAGGATGATGATCCATCGGGAAAATTTGCCATTAATCTATCATCGACTAACAAAGTACTGCATGGGGTTGGAATCTACTACGACTTTGTCAGTTCATAGAAGAATATAGTGAAACATTTTTTGAACTGTGAGGACAACTACAAGGGTGAATTTTTTATCATGATTAGATTTCATGGGTGGTCCTGAAATATTTTTACTGATGTAGTAAATGACATGTTCCCTCCCATCATCCCCTATTTGGACGAGGAATCCTGCTACTAATATGGCTAAGGCTGACAAGTAGAGGTTGTAATCACGATCATAGTCTGAAGGACTAATCAAAGGGGTATTGTATAGGGCCACTTTTAAATCATCAAAAGCAGTTTGAGCATGTTTATCCCATCAAAATGGGATATCATGACATAGTAGATGGAGGAAACCATGCGCTCGGGTGGAATAATCTGGGACAAAGCGACGTAAAAAGTTAGATTTTCTTTGTAGGCTCTGCAGTTGGCATAAATTCCTAGGTGGTGGAATCTCTATGATAGCTTGGACCTTAAGGGGGTCCACCATGATTCCATGTTGGGAGACAATGAACCCAAGAAGGTGTCTAACGGTGACGCAAAATACACACTTGAAGGGGTTCAAGCGGATATTGTATTGGCGACATCGTTGAAAAATGATGCGTAAGTTGTCTAAATGTTGGGTTTGTTTCTTGGATCGAGAAGTGAGGTCATCCAAATAAGTGAGGATGATGCAAGAAATATCACGGAAAACATAAGTCATGGCATGTTGAAATGTAGCACCTACGTTTTTTAGTCCAAAAGGCATGACACGATAAGAAAAAGTACCCCATGGGGTAGTAAACATGATTTTATACTGATTTTCTCGATGGATTTGGATTTGATTGTAGTCAGAGAACCCATCCATGAAGGACAATGCCTCGTGGCCGGCACAATCATCAATAATTTGGTCGATGAAAGGGGTTGGAAAGTTGTCTTTGGGACAAACATGGTTGAGATTGCGAAAGTCGGTGTAGACCCGAATAATGCCCTATTTTTTGTTAGTGAGGATGGGGTTGGAAACCCATGAGGTATACACAATGGGGTAAATGAACCCAACAATGCATAACTTGTCGATTTAAGATTTGATAGCCACAAATTTGGATGGGTGATGTGGGTGTTGTTTTCGATGAACTGGGGCGACATATGGCCATGTGTCGATGCGATGTTTGACTATAGAAGGATCGAGGCTGGGAATATCCATATATGACTAGGAAAAAATATCTCAGTATTCCTAAAAGAGAGATTTGTAAGTTGTGTGTTCCTCAGGGGAGCATGTGGCACCAATGGTGATTTCTTCTATGATTCTCGGTTTGATGGAAATGTCGATTTTGACGGTGGGGGAGATATTGGCCATGTTTCCTTCTTCAAAAGAATCTAGGGCAGGGATAGGGTTATTGAA
Organism: Picea engelmannii; assembly: GCA_009831015.1. NCBI lineage: Eukaryota > Viridiplantae > Streptophyta > Pinopsida > Pinales > Pinaceae > Picea > Picea engelmannii. The sequence continues at coordinate 1,390,296 of ML781591.1, read as the reverse complement.
CCAGTATATATGCCCTGAAGGAATAAAATCCTTGGTTTCGATTACACATACAGAGGCTTGGATAAGAGGTTCGAAGGCTTCCTGTGAGAGAAAAAGCGCTTGGTGATGGAGTGAATTCCATGGGAAATCAGGGGTAGTGAGTTCCTCCAGGATGTCTTCGTCGCAGTGGAAAATGTGAGAATACAGGGGATCTAGGGAGTTGACACAGGTGAATTTCACAATGTGATTGTCCTCAAGTGGTGAATATGTAGAGGGGATATCGCAAACTAGGTGCAATGGATCTCTTGACATAAACCAAATGTTCAGACACTGTGGGTGATAAACTATGGTAGGGGGTAATATTTCCTATTGGAAATGAACCGACGATTTGGGAGGATCTGGGGGAATATCTTCAGATAGTCTATCTATTAACCATGGAGGGTTGGGAAGTGACTCAGGTTTAGGAGAGTTGATGTTGACAATGTCTAGAGAGGGTATGATCAGTGGTGAGGTGGCCAGATGTGGTTGAATAGGGGTTGAATGATGACCTCAGTATGCCACAATCAAAGGACACTAGTATGTGAAGTGAGCAAGAGAGTCACAGAGAGTGCAAGGGTGTCCTATCCGTTGAGGGGCTGAGGAAGATACATAATGAATTTCAGTGATGTGAGTAATATAAGGTTGTGTTGGAGAGGGATATTTCTGAAAGGGTTGTCATACTTCTATTAGCATCTGGTGAAACTGAGGTAGAGATGGGAAATGATGAGTGTAGTGGCCATATTCTGAACAGATGGCACAATCGAATTTGGTTCGCATCCCTTTACTTCCTATAGTGGAGGATGTTGTAGTAGTACTAGATGTGCTTGGTGAAGCGGCGAGCGATGTGATTGCTCGAAGGAGTTGGATCAGATTGTGTAACTCGAGAAGAGAAGGACATATATTAGTGGGGTGTCTGTCTCTTTCTCATAGTGCACAAGGAGGTTTAACTCGAGGAGGAAGTGGAGTTGTGGTCTCTTTCTTCTTCCATCTACCCCCATCTGTGGAAGTGGTGCTGGAAATTGGGGGTGAGGGTGGTGCGGCCAGAGCTTATACTGGAATATGCATCGGGATTCCCTCTAACTGAGGAGGGAGAGATGGTTGAGGAACCATTGCAGGAGGGTGTAGATACCATACAGGGATGGAAAGAACCATGTTGGGAAGGGTAAGTGTTGCGTCTACCTGAAATGCTTGAACTCCAGGTGGGGGGTAGAAGAAGTGTATTTGAGTAATGTATTGAGGGATTGTCTCCCAAACCATGATTTGTCCCTGGGTGAGGGGGAAATTAGGGATAAGTGGTGCAATAGGGTTCTCAAGGAATTCCTGAGGTAATATTTCTTCAACTGGTGGAACATCGTGGTGTGAAGAGGCTGCAGTGGGAGGAATGGTCAACCATCATAGGCTCTCAGGGTGATGGAAGATTGTAACATCCCCAGCCACACATAATGATCCATACTACTCTAGAAAACATTTTTATTTTCTACTCAACATACCGTAACATACCAAGCATCCAACTGAGCTATGCCACATAAAAAATTTCAAACTACATGCAATTAAAACATATACACACAAAACTCTTACAGAACTTTATATATAAAATGTAAACAAACAAATACATTCTGTAAATGCACAGATTCATATTGAAATATCAGTAAACATATACATGCAATATATACAGGCAATACCCATAAATAAAAAGGAAGTTATAACCACACATAGGATAAACCCATAAAAATAAACATGTAAATAATAATGCAACATGTAAATTTATCACATAATTGACACTTATCTTGGTAATAATATCACCAACTACGTGAAAACCTTCCAAAAACCTCCCAACCTTAGACCACACTACTCATCACTCTCAGCAGTGAGTCATCCCTGAGCTGGGACCAAACTCCACTCGGGTAAATGGATTCCTAACCAGACTAATGGATCATAGAAAACAAGAAAGACTCTATCACAGGTGCCAAATCAAACTACTATCCTACAATCCCTCATTCCCCACATGCCTGTCGCACTGTAGGAAGTGTGCCCCTTCTCTACTCAACAGTCCTTTGGCTGCCCCACTTCCTTTCTGGGCTTGAACAATAGGCCATACAGGAATTCTCAGAGCCATATAGCTACAATTTAGCACCTTCGGAAATCAATTCCAAACAATTCTCTCACCCAGAGATATTTCTCACGAGCCTGACAACCCGCCTCTTCAATATCCCATGGACATGAAAACCCACTTCTTCAGTCCATATCCCAAGCTAACCAGGTACACAAACATGTATGGTTATGGATACAGGTTCAAGTACAGTGACATGAAGGTATCAAAGATAGCTCAATCAGTGTGTGACTGATGATGGAATGATTGACTAAATGACTGAATGATGGGAGGAATGGGAAAATGAACTAAGTACAAACTATATGTATGCATGTCCCCAAATTGACACTTTTAATGTTGGGAGATACTTTGGCCCACTTGTCCCTAACCTTATAACTTAGGATAAAATAATTTTCCATAATTTATTATTTAAGGAATATTAATATAATATTCCCTTTTTGGCTTAAGCTCTCTAGCTTAGCCTTTTTTCTTAACTTTTATCCCCCCCCTTTCCATAACTAGTGGAGTTTACTCCCCCATACTCTTTGATCATGGTCGGTCTATGCGCAACAATGTATTTTATATTAATGATGAGACATATACAAAAATAGGCTCACTGGCCTTTAACATCTAGGTTCTCCATCCCAATCATCACAAAACTGGCTCACTAGCTATAAAACACAACATATACACAAAGGATCATTGGCCTCAAAATCATGCTCACATAAGTTGTGGCACGCAGTATCCTAGAATGTGCACACTTCATCATTTTACTGCATAGTACATGCATGCACTATGCCATGAAAGGTGCATACAAAAATGTTATCAAAGAGCTCACCAGCTTAAGTACATTTGCATTTTACATTTACAATTGGGTTCAGCCTAGGGGTATTACATAGATGGTACTAGCTCAGGGGAGCCAAGTTTCTGCCATACATTTTTGGACATAATGCATGTGGATGCACCTTCATCAATGATACACCAATGAACCGTGATGTTCTGAATCTTGACCGGTATATGGAAAGCTACCAGAGCGGGGAGACGTGGTTCTCCTCTATCTAGATCAAATGTGATGAGTCTAGTATCAGCTAGGTCGACTACCCCCAAGGTGGATAGTAAGGATTTTCGTTGAGTTGGACAGGTTTGGAGGACCTCCAACACAAACATGGATGCAGGAGACTATGCAAAGTCATCAACCAAACTGTAATCGTGTGCTGCCCTAGCCTGAGGGTTATTGACATTCCGTCGTAATGGAATGTGAGGTATACGAATGGTAGGTTCAGTATTAGGGTGTGGGATCATCAAGGGTTATCCGACTATAGCTAGATCTGCTTCCAAAGTGGTTGGATTAGATTCAGAGGGCATGTTGTATTGATGACTGTGCATTTGTAGAATAATTTCTTCTTCTCTAGTGAGGAGGATATTGTGATCGGTTGGGTTTCTAGGGTGAATGGGCTCTGGGTTGTGATACTACCCTATTTGTGGTGGGGTAGGGTGTACCTCATGTTGGGTATTCATCACACCTTGGTGTGGACTAGGGTTTTGCAATACGGTTGGGGGTGATTGTTGAAATTATTGTTGTGGGGGCCTACTGAGGGGTAGGTGACACTGGAGGACATGGCGCGTTCATGGATTCTTTCATCCATTTGAAGTTGGAAATTTGGGGGAAATGGAGAGTATAATGTCCACACTGACTGTAAAGATGTTGTGGGGTATTCTACCCTATGGACTAACAAGCTAGGGTTTTGAGCTTGTACGCAGATCATGACCCTTAAGACTTAACTTTTAACCTTCTACCCAAAATCTCAACCCCTTTTCTCATGCAAACATGGGAAGAATCGACTCACCTTTTTTAACGATGATTGAAGTAGATCCTCCATTGAGCCTTCTATTTCCTCGCTTCTACTGCCCCTTCCACAAAGCTTCCTGCAATCAAGGTAAGACTACACATGCATGCAACTGATCTACTAGAGGGTTAGAAATAAAACATAAATCAAATAACATAGATGAGATTCATGTACTTGGGATGGGAAAAGCATCTTTTTCATTAGTCTCAAAATGAATCACTTACAATGAGTTCTGAGACTGGCCACCGTTCCTC
>ML781591.1:1347962-1368585 GCA_009831015.1 Picea engelmannii | reverse complement strand
ATCCCCGGTCATGTGTGAAGAACATCCACTGTCTATGTACCATTCATCTTCTTCTTTACATTCTTCAACGGTTAATGCTATTCGACAATCTTCATTGTTTGGAATCTCTTTCCTTCTCCATACTGTGGTTGGCATAGGGACATGTTCATTCATATATCTACAATCTTGTGCTTTGTGACCAAGATAATTGCATTTGTAGCATACAATATTTTTTTCCATCAATCGGTAAAATGAATTATAACTTCTATTGACAAATCCATGATTATTTCCATATATTTTGTTTACACCATTCATGTTTCTTGCGTATTTGTTCCTTTCATTGATTCTGCAATTAATTGCTTTATGTCCAAAAATTTTGCAAGTATAACAATGACCAAGAAAGAAATTTTGATACCTGGGAGTAAGTGACCTTCTTTGTGATGTAGTCCATCTGGGTTCATGATCTACTCTTCTATAGTTTCCTTCATACCGATTGAAGCTTCTTTGATTCCTGAAGGTCGTAGGTCTTCTTATAAATTCATCTCTTTTGTAATCATTCCTTCTTTCTGGTATCCTGGTCCACTTCTCATGAACTGTCTGTGTAGCTCTTTCTTCGACCTTCTTGTTGGTATTTGAATCTTTTTTGTATGAAGTTTCACTCATGCATCCAAGATGCAATAATTATTTTGGCACTTGAGAGTTACTTAAGCTCTTCCTCAATGAGACAACTTCTTGTTCAAGTTTCTCACAATCTTCTTCTTTCTTTATCATTTGGACCTTCTTTACTTTTGCTAATCTTCTTTCTTCTTCGAGTAGATTTTTCAAGGAAATGGTTTCTTCTCTTAGTTTCTGAAAGTCTTCTAATTGTTTCTTTAAGCTTACAACTGTCTTTTCACAACTAACCAATTTACTTCTTAGTTTTCTTTTGTGTCTTTGTGCTTGCTATTTTCAATCTCAACATGCTTCAATTTTTTAAGATTCTCATCTTCTCATTGAATAATTTTTTCTTTATGATTTTCTTCTTCTTCATTGGAATTTTCTTCTTCAGTGTCATTTCTTTCAATCCTTGGATGAAGAAATTCAAATTCAACGTGACCTACTCCTTCACAATTAAAGCAAAAGAATTGATCTCTATTTTCTTCTTTGAAATATGATATGTTATAATCTTCTTCAACTTCTTCTTCTTCTACTACTTCTTCCCTCGCATAAAGTTATTGTAGCTTGTCCCAAAGATCTTTTTCTGATGCACATGATCCCACCTTGGACTTCACTGAATCTTTCAATCCATCCAGGATGGTATCTATTGTCAGTTTGTTGTTCCTTTTTGCTTCCTTCTGAGCTGCAGTCTTTGGTTTCTTCAAAACATTGTATCCTGAAGAAACTGAGATCCAAACATCTGCCCCAAGAGATTTCAAGTAAGTTTCCATTCTATTTTTCCAGTATTCAAAATTTCTTCCATCAAATGGTGGAATCCCATTTGGAATGTTTCATTCCATTTCTGCATAGGATCTTCCTTCCAGTGGTTAAACTATACTGAAGGTAACCCACTCTGATACCAATTGTTGATACTGAGAGGGGGGTGAATCAGTATCAAGTACAATTTAAAAATATTTTTCAACTTATACTTAAACCATTCAATTATATACAATGAGAAATGAACAATAGTATAAGAGTTACACCAATACACCACAATACACCATGCACAATATATGAGAAATAATCAATAGTTTTGTTCAAGGGAAGTAATGACTTCCAAAGGTAGCTACAGCTTCCAAATGTAAAGGGAGAGATAAACCTACAAGAGGCAGATACAATCCTCCAATATCAAGAGATATTTGAACTCTCCATCCTTGCCCCTTCCTTTCACCCAATAATATATGAGAGATAATAAAACTTTACATTAAATCATCACCATCAACCAATCATCACATAGAACCTGATAATGCTTCCTGAGACTTCTTCAATTTCTGCAATTCTTCAATTCTTGGAGTACTATGATCTTGTCGATAATATTACTCAATGTATTCTCTGAAACTCTTCCAATTTTCACTCCTTGAATCCTCCCCAAAAAGAGGTTATAGAAATAATGGTAGACTTTATTCAATTCTGGTCTGTTCAAAAGACCCAACTTGTAAAGCATGCCCCGCACTCAATATTTAACATCTGATTCTGAAACTCACACACAAGACACTAAAATCCATAATAGTTCCAATGGAAGTGGTCCCACTGCAGTTGGATTATGTATGAATAAGTTATGACTGTGTTACCCAAAACACTTGTTTATTGACTAGCTTCAAGACTGGTCACAAACCCTATCTTCCACAAAATGTATCTCCATACTTGTAGTGAATCAAGAGATGAAAATTTTACCAGAGGTACCTTGATATGTCTTCTCAATACCATAGCAATTTCACCATTTGAATCGTTCTATAAAAAAAAGTTATAGAAAAAATGGTAAGCTGACCTGAAAATAACATACCTTAGAACACATCACCAAAAGACTTCATCCTCCCTTGAAATATGGCCTTCTTTTACTTCTTATTCCCTCTAAAATTAGACTTGTATCAAATGAATGTATAATAATTTTTATTTATACCATTTATGTCACTTCCGTTTAACATTAGGGCCGACCTGACACTTTCTTATTTTGTAATTCTTTTATTTAATTATCTTCAGGGCCTACATGTACAATTCACTTTGTCATCTTCAAAAATTCATTTCTCCTCAACCATGAGGATCCACGTGATGTGCCACATACCACCAGAAACAACATGATGTATACTATCCATCCATGGGTGTTGTATATGCATGTGCATTTTCCTTCATGTCCAAATAACTTCATCAATATTGTGGTCCAAAACCCATGACTAGGGTTGACATCAATGACAACAACCAATCTTCCAACATTAAGGAGGGACACACAGAACAACCGAACCTCGACCTTCAACCCTTCACAAGTATCTCCTTGCCTTATGGTGTAGGAACACTTGACTTGGAGGATTTGAAAGTTCCTTATTTGTCAACTTCTAATGTTTTAAAATGTGAGAACCATATAACATGGGCCTATTTGGATGCCTACCCCTGAGATCCTACCTAGCCTAAAAAAATTCTTTTGGCACCTCCTGTGGAGGAAAACTTAGTGATTTTTTAGAAAAAAGTTAGATGTGGTGGGTTGAGAGATTGGGGGTGTGAACCAATCTCGTTTGAATTAAGTGGGTGTGGATAATTCCTTCAAGAAACGATGGTACATTTCAGAGTTCCTTTGGATAAAACGTACTTTAACCTCCACAATTCAAGATGGAAATTATGTGAGTGAGGAGTGACTTTGTGTGTGATCAAGTGAAAGAGTGTGCCAAATTTTGAATAAGTTAGGTGTTAATTTGCAACATGTGAAATTCTTGTGGTCCTTACAAATATTTGTTACCTAGCTTACTAAGTGTCATTGGTACACCCTTGTGGAATTTTAAAATCCCTAAAGAACTAGCATGTGGACATATGGGTCCTTACCAATCCTTTAAACTCCCTAAGTGTTGTTTACCTAAGAAATCTTTGAAAAAATATCCTAGATTGCAAACATGTGGGAATGTATGGGCCCTTTACTTTGATCTTTAAACTTCCCTAGTGATGTAAACTAAGAAAGACATTTCAAGAAACTATCCTAAGTTTACAACATGTGGGCTTGTATGGGCCCTTACAACTTTAAGATGATTTCAAAAAGAAACTAAGAGGATCCCTAGGGGGGATTTGTCTTCTCCTAAAGATTTAAGGGAGATGAAATGTCCCTTTAACCACCTTTCTTATTCTCAAGATCACTCTATGGTGTGAGAGAAGAGCATACTCAATGATCAAAGATAATTTATGGTCTCAATGTAAGTGTTTTTATATGTGATAGAAATAATCTCAATTTAAATTTTATAAACCAAACAAGCCATCCATGAGGAAACCAAAGAAAAAGAGGAGAATATTTGATTCTTTTCACCCCCTAAGTTCCTATGTTTAGCTAACTCATATGGGAAAGGAGTCTAAGTGGAGTGCATGGGCATTACAAATTGCATGAAAGCAAGAATTTGAAGGCTAGGGGCCCTCAAATCATCACAAAAACCCTTACAATTTTGAAAATCCAAAAATCTGTGCGAGTTACAATTCTGACAGAGGCGTAGTGGGTGGACAGTGCACAGAGAAAATAATCCTTTGGCACATAGTCTGTTGAGTGCACGTTTGTGGGCTGGAATACCCGCGCACTTTCTGATACACGTGGAGGGAAAATGTTTTAATGAAATTCTTCCAACTCGGAATTTGGATTTTGACAGGTAAGGCTGGGCCGATTTTGGTACTTGCAAGACAAATTGATTACAAATAAGTGCTCTCTAAGCCCAAATAGGGTGTAATTTGATACCCTATCCCCGGTATGGTGACAAATCTATTGTGCATGTTTCATCACTTGGGTGAGCAAAACAGTGGCACTTGCATTCATAGTTGGGCCTACTAGACAAGACAAAAGTTAGCGAGTGGGTTAAACAAGCCAAACACATGTAATAAACAAAGAAACAAACTAAATCCACTAAGGAAATAAAAACTAGAATTCATAAGAAACTTATAACCATAAAAAATCAACCAATGACCAAGATTATGCCACCAATGGATAACTATATTAGTTGGAAAAATACCCTAGATAAAAATGATGACTTATGGGTCCCCTCTTCCTCCTTGGGAGGGCTCTTGAGTTCCCTAATAAAGAGATCTTCTTACAATGGAAGAAAAATGGCAAATGATGAAGAAAATAAATGCTTATTCTCTCAAGAGGTGAGTGGAATGGCCTATTGCAATGATTATTGAATACTCCTAGGAGAAAAGAGGATCCTCAAGGGATAATTGAGGCAGCATAAAAATACTATGAAGATCTTGGTTTATTAGAGTACCCATGGCCTCCATTTATATCATTTATTCAAGGAAAAATTCAACTAGTTCTTAGTGTGAACAAGGGGCCCTTTAGGGCACCCTTTGGTCCATGACCAACCCCCCATTTGGATTTTTCTCATATCTGGAGGTAAAATCAAGTTCGGAGCTAGTCCATAAGTGGTTGGGGGGACAGTAAGAACCATAAATGGACTGTTCAAAGGAGTGTGTGGAGTTTCTCGTATATAGTCGTGCATTTGGCGCATTGTACACTCTACGGGCTTTGTTGGCCCACACACTGTGCGCACGCTTCCTTTAGTTAGTTTGTGCATGTCAATTTCTGCCCAATTGTATAGTTTTTTCCTTTTGAAATGCATTTTGGTGCTGTAGGTGAACTAATTGTTGTTGGAATTGTTGTATTTTTGTAACCATTTGTGTGCAATGTTACGGATGAAATTTCAGTGATAACATTATGCATTGGTGAAGGCATTGAAGGAGTTCAAGGTTTATATCTGTCATTCTCATGTTATTTCTTCTGTGCCTAATAGTGAAGTCAAAGAAATTTTAACTCAACCAAATCTTGAAGGTAGAAGAGAGAAATGGATTGCAGTTCTATTGGAGTATGATCTATAAATAAATCCAACAAATTTGGTCAAAGGTCAAGGACTGGAAAAATTGATGGCTCAGTGAAATTTTGATCTTCTGGGAATCAATTTCATTGTATACTTTTCAGTGGATGAAGAACCAACACTTTAGGCATCTCAAAAGTTCCTTTCATCTCCATGGTATAGTGATATAATTTATATTTTGAAGAATTTACAAGCCCCCCTAGAGTTGAACAAGACTAAGGCCATATTTCTGAAATTGAAAGAAACCAAATTTTGTATCATAGATGATTTTTTGTATTGGAAATATCCAAGAGGAGTTTTAATACATTGTCTATTGGAAGATGAAGCATGACAGACTATGAAATAATTTCATCAAGGTGATTGCGGAGGACATCACTACTGGAAGAACACTGTGAAAAAAATTCTTAGAGAAGGATTGTATTGGCCAACAATATTTGCATATGTGTATTTGAATGTCAATTTTTGGAAGGAAAGAGAAAGCTATTGCCATTTCCTTTGAATCCTAGTTTAGTGGAGGCACCCTTCCAGTAGTGGGGTATTGACTTCATTAGTGAAATCAATCCAACATATTCAAGTCAGCATAAGTGGATATTGACTGCTACAAACTATTTTACCAAGTGGATTGAAGTTGTATCAACTAGAAAAGAAATTGATGCTATGATAATTCAATTCTTAGAAAACAACATTTTTTCCAGGTGTTGGGACTTAGAAATGTCGTATTTTTATCCACCTTTCCCTTCATCATTCTTCATATTTCATCGCCTCGTTAACCTTTAATGATATCATTTTCATAAATATATTTGAGTTTCACCTTATTATTTTCCACTTTATTCATTTTAGTATTAAAAGGGAATTTGCGATTAAATATTAGAAAATCGACAGGTTTTCATATATATCTCAAAAATCTGTGAGCTTTGTAATGTGTAGGAATATGTGAAGGATTAATTCAAAAAGACTTCCCGAATACTTCCTTCGCCATTTCAAGATTTGAGGAGATAATTCAAGCCTATTTCAAGGAGAAGATCATGGGTAATGGATAAGATATATTATCCGAGATATATGAGAGATATGTGTGAGTATTTGAAGGGATTATATTTTGTAATAATGGGAAATTGGTTGAGAGAAAAGTGGATTTGTAATTGTGATATGGTTATCTTATATTCAAGGCTCTCATGTATAAAAGAGAGTTCTCTCTCTTCATGAGAGAGTAGTCATTGAGTAGCCATTTAGTGGTAGTCATTAGGATTCGAGTAGAAGTATGGAATGAATCTTAGTATGTAGAGTTTAGGTTTTGTAATATTGGAGAAAGGGATTATTAGTTTGATTCATGTTTTCATTATTGTTTCATGATTTTTCATTTGATTCTTGTAATGTAATTTGAGATTGCTTTACTGTTAGTGTGAGATCACATGTGTCATCTTGTTTCTCTTCACATGTTGTTTATCCTTTGATGCAATTTTCCATTCCTAGATTAATTTCATTTACGCAATTTCATTTCAGTCTTGTGTTGTAGAAATTCAATTCCAAGTCTTGTGTTTTAGCTTCTTGCATTAGGTTAATGATTCTATTTAAGTTGTATATTTACCATTAGATTAGGTTAAATTAGCTTCAATCCGTCATATACTTTTCATGTGCTTTGTAAGTTTACAAACCTCAGATTGACAAATTAAATAGTTGGGAAAGTACTACAACTCAATTAATACACCATTAGTTTGTCCCAATGTAATGAATGTTGTTCCCTTGTTACAATTGTTGTTCCCTTTGCAGCTTGTGTCTGTAATGGATGAATTAATTATAAACAACCATTGAATTACAATACAACAGTAAAATTTAAAAGTTACTTCATTAGCACATTCACAATCATATTCATCATAATAATAATACTTAATAACAAATTTTTATACAAAACAATGCATAATTCTTGGAAATTACCTGAACCTGATGCTATCAACCTGTGTTTTCCCGCTGCTTGCTTCCTTCCTGCTTCTTTAGAACACTACCCAAAACTATCCTCCCTACCGACTAGGTAGCTCCCTAGCCCTAGGATATCAACGGATATCCTGGCCCTCCGTGCCCAAAACCCCCAGCAACCCCCAGTGCACTGTGTCAATTCCACTCAAAATTTCACTCTGCCAATCCCCAGCTCTCCAAAATTCATCCCCAACTCCCATAGAATAATCCTCCCCTCCAACTCCTTTCACCCCCTTATCCCTCCTTCACTGACTTCCCTTCATTTACTCCCTACCTAATATCTTATCTCATTCTTAAATATCTTATCCCATTTATTTAATGCTTCTTATCCTTTATTTAATGTTTGTTATCCCACTCATATACGCAAGTTTTAATAAATTAAATTATCAACCCTATTAATTCTTTACTCACATAATTAAAGAGTTGATTAATAATTAAATAACCATTGACAATTATGAACAAATAATTAATGATAATTAATTTAGTTAATATTATATAGGAAACAATTATTGTTTGGCTAACATCTTAGGAGAATCAGATTATCAATTTAATTATAATTAATAATCCCTTACATTTATTTAATCAGGGTCGTTACAGTGTCATTCATTTGAATGAAACAACTATCATTCCTTTTGTTTCGATTTTTTTCCCTTTGCAGGTGTTGCATCTCTGGAGGATGAGGTATTGAAAATGGAAGGCCATAACCTATGTAGGAAAGAATTAAAATGCTTGTGCCAATGCCTACCTTCGAATGATGAATAGAGGTTATATGTTAGGACATATTTACAACCCAACGCTAGGATTGGTTGTCCTAGGAGAATGATAACTGACAACGCAACAACTTTCAAGTCAAGGAGAATGATTAAATTCTATGAATATTATAACATAATGCTTAGTCACTCTATAGCCTACTACCCTCGGAGTAATGGATTGGCTAAGTCATCAAAGAAAAGTTTAATAAGGATCATCAATAAATTACTACATGAGAACAAAAAATCCTGGCATAAAAAGTTGATATTTGCATTGTGGGCAGACAAAATTAGCGTCAAAATGTCAATTGGAACTTCACCATTATAGTTAGTATATGGTACAAAGGTGGTTTTTAATACTTCTTTGGGACTTCCAATAATGAAGTTTTTGTAGGAGAAAGAAGCAGGGCCTAGTGACATTCAAAGGAGGATGAACCAACTTATTCATGTTCAATAGATGAGAGAAGATGTGTATAATACTACCCAGCTGTTTCAGGAAAAGATGAAGAAAGTTTTTGATAGGAGAACCAAAGCTGTCGATTTCCATATTAATGATGTAGTGCTGAAGTGAGATTCTTGAAATGAGGAAAAAGGAAAACATGGGAAGTTTTATCATCTTTGGAACATACCCTATAATATTTTTTCTTATGATGGAAACAATGCCTACATTTTAGATGAGCTGAATGGAGAACTTCCTGCTGGAGGTCCAATCAATGGGAGGTTCTTAAAACATTATCTAACTTGAAAGCAACTTGATCCATTCATATCATTGTAAATATTCATTTAATTTTCAAAATTTGCAGGTGTGGATGACACTCTGGAGAGTTTGAATCCCAAGTTGAAGGCCCTAAGATTCAAAAGGGCGATTTTCAATTTGATTTCAGTTCAACTTGTATGTAAATAAGTCTGAACAATTGAAGTTTGTGTAATTTTTTGTATAGTTTTCAGTATTAGAATAAGACCAATGGATAAGACATTGGTTTGATGGTTACTTTCTACCTTATAGGGAGGAAAACCTCCCCATTGGATCCTATGCTAGTGAGTATAAATTTACAAAGTAAAAAAAGTTTGTTTTGTTGTTGATTGAGTCATGTGGTCATGTGTTGGTCTCTTAAAGATCATGTGTCAAGGTCCTAGGGTTAGTGTCCCATGATTTTGTTTTTTGGGTTCACTCATTTATGATTCAAGTTTGGAGTTTTCATTGGTTCATGTCTAAGAAAATTAGAGTATCATTCCAAGTCATAGGTGAAATGGTTAGTCTTGTCTAAACTCAAGTCAATGGTGTCACATTTCTATCTCATGGTCCTTTATCATCATTCTAAAAGGGTGCGTATTAAGTTGTTACATTATTTATTCAAAGAGTCATGGGAACATGATATCACATGTAGTAAAGGTTTCTTAGGTTTCCCAATTCAAATTGTACCTTTTAAAGACTTTCAATCAATTAGTTCAAATTCGCTGCAAAACCTCCTAGCTTTTCACAACGACTAACTGTCATATCAAATCACTTCAGAGATACCCTATATCGGTAACGATAAGAAAATCATGGGAGTAAGCTCATGGGAGTTAGTGATATACTTTTAAATCAGGTTTTTATGGTCATGTGTTATTTACTTTTTAAAAATCATCAAAGTTTTGGTTTGTTGCGAAACTGTAACTCGCTGCAAAATTTCCTGGTTCGTTGCGAAACTAAGAGTTTCTATGAAACTACATGTTTGTTGTGAAAGTTCTAATTGGATCGATTTGCTACAAAATTATAGATCATTGCATGATTCTTGGATTCCATTGAAGCTATGTTTACTTCTGCATATCTCTCAAGTTCTTAAACCTTATCTTCCATCAAAAAGTTGTTATCTTTATCTGTTGCTAAACTGCAATTTGTTGTGAAATTTCTACCCAAATGTTGTGAAATCCATTGCTGCTAAATCTTTGTCTCTCAAATGAACCCTAACCCACCAGGATTTCCTGCACACTTTTTAATTATTGATACCCCATGCGCCCACCATCATCACATCACTCTCCACCAACAACCATGGATAATAACAAGAAAAAGAAGAAAATATACAAGGGGGGTGATATAGTGAGGTTTGAACCCCAAGGTCTGCAATTGCTGGATTCAAACCCAATTTTCAGAGAATATTTTCAGGTAGTAGGATGTCTCACCTTCTGTGAAAATATATAGGGAGGTCACATGGAGGTAGCTAAACAATTTTCAAGGAATTTTGATGGAGTCAAGAAAAAAGTTAGATCACTGGACATTCAAGTCACATAATTGACAATAGCAACAACTACATAAATGCCCCTACAAGGTGAGAGGTGGTTCAAGGGGATGAATCTAGATTCTTCATACTGTAATGATTATTTCAAGTCATAATTTTAGAATGAAAATTTGTCAAAAGGGGTGCCAAGGAGCCATATGTTAGAACACCATGACCAACTGTTGAGAGTAATCCATAGATATTTCACTTGTGAGGGGCGATTCAATAAGGTGTACATGTACCATATCAAAATACTTATGCAATTTACAAGTAATAAATATCTAAATCTCCCATATTATCTTTGTAGAATCTTCGAGAAAATGGCTGACAAAGTACACAAAAAATATAGGCAAGTTGAGCCTAGTCTGTTTCATTTTAGTCTTATCAAATTGTTAGTCCTTGAGGAGCTTAAGAAAGAAAATAGGGAATGGAGTTCTTTTTTGTCTACATCAAGATTTTGTGCAAAAACCACTAGTTCCCCAACATCAAACAAAAGTACCCCTTCCACCAGTGTTAAAGAAGCTTCCATCAATTTAAAAAGGAAGAGAGGAAACGATAAAGAACAACATCCCATTGTGATTGAAACCCCTGAGACTACAACCAAAACTTCTCTCAGCAAAGGATCCAAGAAAAAGGGAAAAGAGACACTAAAAGGTATAAATACAATTGTAAACATGGAAGAAACCCTGGACAGTAAGAGAGGCAAACTTAAAGGAAAAAAACTCATTTTCACTCCTAAAACAAAAAAAAATGGAAAAACCCAGGAGAGCCCTCACTAGGTCAGCAACAAAGAAACTAATTGCTCCATATGAGACATATCCCTGTCATGAAGCTAAGGATATTGTGGAAGTCCAACCTCCACCAGGAAATAAAGTGATTTTAGTCCAAAAGTAATTGACAAAGAAAAACTCGATAGACTTGTAACCATATTAATAGCAATGAGGCAAGTTCATGATGAAGACATCAGACCTGAGATGCCCGTTCAATGTGTTGATGAAGAATTTGTTTAAGCTCAATCTCCTGCAGGATAAGATAACATGACAATTAAAATACTAAGGAAACATTTGAAATAAGTTTAGGCTGTGATTGTACAAATAAGGGAAGAAAATAGGAAAATGAAAAGGAGGACAGCAGGACATTTATATTTGTGTGAAGAAGCCTTGGAGAGAAACAAGAGGATGGTCAGGAGATCTATTCCCTTACATAGACAAGTAAAAATATTGTACAACCATAATAGAACATTGAAGTAAAAAGACAGAATAAGGAAAGAACAAACTGCAAAGAGGAATTTGGATTTTCTGGCCCAAGTTGCAGTGGAATAATTTGGTAATACTTAAGATATATAATATTTTTTGTGTGTGTGAAGTCAACTCAAATTTTTGGAGGTGTTATATCAAGCTTGGAAGGTTTTTGCAACATCAACAAGAAGCAATAGATATTTCAAAGAAACTTTACCATATTTTGTGCAAAACCATTGAAACAAATATTTCACAACAAGTGTCCTGGTTGTTGCGAAATCACACAAGCATCTCATGTGGAGGCATATTCAGATGCGAGATATGATGAGTTTTCTATGTCAGCATCAATATCGAATGATGAATAAACTTTCCACTAAACATATGTAATGGAAATATATTAGGGTTGTATAAGTTAGTAAAGAAATCAAAGCCTAAATTATAGGAGTCTGTGGAAAATTAGTTAGTAATCAGTTAATTAATATGTTTAATCAGTTGTAACTCATTTTTGAATGTGAAACCCTAACAATATCGACTCTATGGAGTTAGAATGAAGTGTAATGCTATATATTATCATGAAGAGTGTTGTGTTGGTTTTGTCACTAGGGTGAGAAAAAACACAACACTTGCATGTTTAGATAATCCTGCTAAACAAGAAAGAAGTTTGTGAGTGGGTTAGATAAACCAAACACACATGAAAACAAAGAAATACAACTAAGAACAACTAAGAAATAAATGTTAGAAATCTTGAGAAACTTAGAACCATGAAAATCAAACAATGACCAACATATTTCTACCAATGGATCAATAGATTAATAGGCAAAACACCGTAGAGAAAGGCAAGGACTTAGGAATCCCCTCTTCCCCCTTGGGAGGGATATTGAGTTCCCTAATTGAGATATCTTCTCTTCATACAATGGAAGAAATGACAAATGGTGAAGAAAAACAATGCCTATTCCCTCAAGAGGTGAGTGGAATGGCCTATTGCAATGGTGCTTGAAGGCTTCAAAGAGAAAAGAGGATTCTCAAAGAAGAATTCTTGCAGCATAACAATACCTTGAAGATCTTATTATATTATCACACCTATGGCTCTTATTTATAACATCCATTCATGGAAAAATGTAATTGGTTCATAGTGTGAACAAGGGGCCTTTTAGGGCACCCTTTAGCCCTTGACCAACCTCCAAGCTAGATTTTTCTCACTTATGAGTGTCAAATAGTGTTTGTTTGCCAGGGAAAAAGAAGGCCATCAAGGATGACGATGAAAAAAGATATGTATATGCTAAAAACAAAGGATTTTTACAACTACCAAAGAAATAAATAATAATTTGGGTTGAGTATACAGATACAAAAATGGGTGCCCTAGTGAAACATGGCTTGGCCTGTTAGGGTGCAAGTTTGTGAGAGAAAATTGGTGGAGGGTGGGGGCCCCATGGGTGGGTTTTTGTATTAGGTAAATGGGTGGAGGAAAATATGAAAATGTGCAAAGTGACAGTGGATGAGATGGAGGGATAATGAAACTGCAGAGATGCAGTCAATAGAACTGAGATGATATGACCTAGGAGTCCATTGGGAAGGTTAGCAATATGATGAGAAGAAGTATGGGTTTCATTCTCAGAAGTGCATAAGACTATCAGGACTCCCATCACTAGGGGGTGAAATCAACATGAGTGTCAAGTTTCCAGGGGGAACTATGAATGGGACAACCCATGTGGGGGAGAGTGTTATTGGATGATAGTACCAAAATGTGGTAGAGGGGATGATACTCCAGAGCCAAATGTAGGGACCCTAAAGGTAAATGTCAGAGGGTGTGATTGGGATATGCAAATTGATTTACAGAGGGAATAATTACATGTTGGTGTCAAACATATACCTGAAGGGGTTGTAATATTTGATAAACAAGTACCTTCACACATGAAAACAAAATACCCGACGTGAACAATATCTGATGAGAAAGATCATATAACAACTATTTGATAAAACTGAAAGTGAGCATGCGTACCTGAATGTGATGTGAGAAAAAGGATCCTTTAGGGCCAAGTGTAGATGATGACCCAAGGAATGTGAATGTGTATATGGCAGGATCAGGATCCCATGGCTGAGAATGGATCATAAAACAGAGGCTCTGGGCTCCTGTAAAAAAGTGTGGAATATGGGAAAAAGGGGCTATATGTGGCTGGGGGGGCCATAATGCCACCTCATTTTTACTTGTCATTGTTGTTGAGCTAATGAGATAGTTGTGAGGATATTTCGAGATTGCAGGAGCATGAGGCAACTGATCTAGAAGTGGCGAGAGAGAGGTTAGTGGTCCTATCATCCCACATTTTGTGAAATTCATAGTTTGTAGGTAGGGGCTATACGAAGTTTCGTACAAGGGATTTTAAGGGTAGGGTCCCACCAATGCATGGGAAAAGGAGGAATAATCACACATATGTGTTCCGGTATAACCCAATTTCCCACACATAATGTGCATATGTGTTTGACACAACTACATATGTGGGCGCGAGGGTTGGGAAAACAAGCGCGCATGATATGCGCACATGTCTGACTAAAATTTGTGCACTCATGCACAACTGTGTTTTAGATAGCTACACATTAGTGTGCAACTAGGAAAAGAACAGGTGCGTACATGTGCACACCTATCTGGGTGAAAGCCGTGAACTGTGGGAAAGGCTAAGGGTTTGTGATTTTTGATATTTTGATGTTTTTCGCTGGTTGATGAGGCTGATCAAATGTTTCTATGTGGATGCAGTTGATTAGATGAGCACATAGCACTATGTCGGTCCACTAGAGAGAGAGTGACTGGGACTAGTTACGGGAGGCGATGAGAGAGAAACTATGTGTGTGGAGACACTTGGCAACCTGCAGTTTTCTCAAGTTCTTTGACTGCCCCCTAATATGATCGCAAGAGTTCCTGCTTCATTACTTGATCAAGATGTGGAGCACTAATCTGTAGTGCTTCATTGTTAGAGGGGAGCAACTAACATTCTCTTCTACAGAGGATGTGTACTTCTTGATGGGACTTCCCTTTCGTGGGAGGGCACTAGATGTCGATCCCCATATGCCCATGGAGGATTAGGTGGAGACTATGGTGGCTCACCATTTTACTGGGCTGAACCCTATGTCAGGTTCGGTCTTCCGCATCGAAGCTATTGATGACCTCCTAACGAAGTGTATTGTAGCGATGGTGGTAAGGATCTACCGATCCTTGGGTACTCAATGGACCACTGGTAGTTAGCTAAGGGTAGTGGAGCAGGTATTGGATGGGGACCTGTTTACATGGGGTGTTCTTATGCACACCAAGATGATGGGGTAGCTGAACCAGTGTCAACAAGCCAACTTGAGTGAATTTGATTTCAGGTCCATTCTGGTGGCCTGGATTTTAGAGAGGGTGCCTCTATTGTACCAGAGGATCCTACTAGATCCCATGGGGCGACAAGAGTTGTGATTGATGTGGTGGGACCATGTGTTGGCCTGAGATGGAGGTGGGGAGGGTGGCCACTATTTCATGGCCATGGTGGCTCGAGTGTGGCACCAGATGCCATAGGTGATACTGAGATATCCATATGTGGGTATGGATTATCACCATGATCCAGACATAGTGTTGCCTCTTGGGGAGGACTGGGACTAGTGAGGTATGTGTTGTATTTTTATGTTTTGTGATTTTAATAGATAACATTGATTATATATGTATATGGATTTTGATAGTATCTCTAGTGTTGTTTTGCATATGTGGGACCTCGAGGACGAGAGGCATAGGTTCTCGGGGAGCCGACTCACCAGGGACTGGATCGATAGGAGCTAGTAGAGCCGAGGGTTGGACAAAGGCAATGATAAGATGATGCTGGTGTTGGACAAGTGAGAGAGATGCAGGGAGATGTCGAGTTCATGATGGTGGATCTACACCGATGTTTTGAGCGGGTTCTATAGGGTGTGTTTGAGGGTATGTGGGTCCACATCCAAGATGAGGAGGTCCTAGAGCAGTGTGTGGGAGTACCAGCAAAGTGGCATACCCTGATCCATCAAGCAGCAGTGGTGGGGGAAACAATGACTAGTCGACTGCCTCATGAACCTGGAGGGCCCCCAGCTGGTGGGGCGCCTTCGGTTGACAGAGGACCTGCGGGGGAGCTCTGGGGTCATCTTGAGTGCCGATTTTCGTATGTATGGGCTTGGGAGCCTGATTTTTTATAGGGTACTTGATACCCATTTTTATACTCATAGGGGTGAGGGGATTCATGGGACTACAGGAGATTGTACATGTATATTTTTTGTAAACACTTATGACCATTGATATATATATATGGATATATTTTGATCATGCGTGGATTTATGTGTTATGTTTTTATGTATGGTGTCTTTTCTATGTGTTGTGACAAATGTATGATGTTGTGTATAAAATGTTGTTTAATGTGATCAATGCCAATTTAATACTAGGTTATCCATGTGATCTGATACTTGATTGAGATGCCTTGGAATATGTGTAAATGTGATGGAATCAAAGTTTCAAGATAGGAGTCTAACTTGTAGGTATTTGCGAAAGAGGCAAGGATCGTGAAAATGATATACATTGTTGAGATGCAAGACAACAAGCTGGGAATATAATAGAACGATAAGGTAACGAATGTGGAGGTGACCGGCCTCGATGAGGAGACCAATGATGATGTCATATTAAAAAAAACATTTGGTGGCTGAGCCCAAACATATGCCACTGGAGTGGATCAGGATATGTGAGTGGGCATAGAGGGCCCAATGGCCGAAGTGAGATTCTAGGTCCAACGGCTAGCACCGTCGACATAAACGATGTGGTAGCCTGATGGATGATGCATATTTCAATAACACGGATGATAGATCAGACATGAGAAGTGGTGGAAATAAAGAATAATAAAAACCCTACAAATGTGTACAAAGAGAAACCTAAGGTATGGGGGCTACGCTCAGGTGTAAAACTTATTTAAGTACAACCCTTTGATAGTTTCTTTGAGAGGGTATCCTTCTAGAGAGGCCAAGATGTTGGTGCCTTTAGTGAGGCAATGTTGGATGATGTAGGGTCCATGCCATAATGAATCGAATTTTCCATGCCCGAGAGTATCGTGGGCGATATCACAGGCTAACACAAGATCTCCTTCGTTAAATGATCAAAGGTTGACATGGCGATCGAAGGTGGATTTGGAATATTTTTTAGATGCCTCATTGTGTTGTAATGAAGATTGATGATATTCATCAAGTGACTCTAAGGTCAGCAGGAACTTCTCCATTGGAGCAGTATCAGGTAATATCTCAATGGAAGTGCATAATGTAGGGATTTCACACTCGATAGGGAGGGTGGATTTGATCCCATGGATGAGGTGGAATGGTGTAAAACTGGTTGCAGTTTTGATTACCGTGCGATAATCCCATAAAGAGGAAAACAACATATAATGTGAGTTGGTCTTATGCTTGTTGAAGGTACGTTGTAACATGGTTTTGAGGACTTTGTTGACAACCTCAACCTGCCCGCTGGACTGAGGGTAGTATGGGGAGAAAAACTCATGGGTGAAGCCTAAATTTGAAGAGAGTTTCACAAATATCTCATTCTCAAAGTTTTTTTATCATGATCAGAGACTAACTATAGTGGGACTCTGAACTGGGTAATGACATGGTTGAAGAAAAAACACATTGTTGTGTCAATGGTGTTGTTAAATGTGGGCATGGCTTCGACCCATTTGGTAAAGTAATATACTTCCATGACAATGTACTTGTTTCCATTACTGAATGGAGGATGGAAAGTCATGAAGTCTATGCCCCATTTACAAAAGGGGTCGATTGTGATGACTGGGTGTAGAAGAGCTGGTGGAGCTCGTTCTTTGTTTGCATAAAGTTGTCATTTGTCGCATCACTTGACAGCATGGATGCAGTAATGAAACAAAGTGGGCCATAATTACCCTACTCAAATGATTTTTTGGTGGTGGGCATACCCGATAGGTGACCACTGCAAGCACCACTATGGCAATCATTTAATACTCTGTCAGCTTCGTTGATGGTAAGACATCGAAGAAGAATGGTGTCGATCACATGTCGATAGAGAATTTCTTCGATGAGGAGGTATTGGGGGGGCTAATGACAAATGCGTCAATGATCATCGTGAAAAATATGAGACCCAAACTTCTGTGTATGAAGGTAGATGAGGAGGTCTCCATACCAGGGGTCATTGGAGGGGATGAAGAATAGGTGTTCATCAGGGAAATCCTCATTGACGAGGGAAACTCTAGTGTCTGAGGGGAAAGTCATAATGAGTTCGGCTAATATGAGATTTATTTCTTTTAGGAATAGAGAAATCCATATCATATTCCTGGAGGATAGCTATCCATCGAGAAAATTTTCCATTAATCTGTCGTCGACTAAGAAAGTACTGCATGGGGTTGGAATCTTCTACGACCTTGGTAGTTCAAAGCAGGATATAATGTCACAGTTTTTGAAATGCGAGGAAAACTGATAATATGAGTTTCTCATCATGATTATACTTCAGGGGTGGCCCTGAAATGTTTTTACTAATGTAGTAAATAACATGTTCACGTCCATCATCCCTTAGTTGTACGAGGACTCCTGCTACTGAGACAACTGAGCCTGATAAGTAAACGATGTAATCACGATCATAGTCTGGGAAACTAATCAAAGGGGCATTGGATAGGGCGGATTTTAAATCATAAAAATTTGTTTGAGCATGTTTGTCCCATCGAAATGGGATATCATGACGCAGTAAGAGAGAAAACCATGTGCACGAATAACGTAATCTGGGACAAAGAAATGTAAAAATATGGCTTTGCCCTATAGGATTTGCATTTGGTGTAAATTAATCGGTGGTGGATTTTATATGATAGCTTGGACCTTGAGGTGATCCATAGTGATGTCATGTTGGGAGCCAATGAACCCAAGGAGGCATTCGACAATGATGCAAAAGACACACTTGAGGGGGTTCAAGTGGATATTATACTGGCAACATTGTTGGAAAATGATGCGTAAGTCGTCTAAATGTTGGGTTTGCTTTTTGGATCGAGCAGTGAGGTCATACAAATAAGAAAGGATGATGCAAGCAAGATCATGAAAAACATAGGTCATGGCCCATTGAAGAGTAGCACCGACATTTTTGAGTTCAAAAGGCATGACGTGATACGCAAAGGTACCCCAAGGGATAGTAAAAGTAGTTTTATATTGATCTGTTGGATGGATTTGGATTTGATTGTATCCAGAGAACCCATCCATAAAGGACAGTTCCTCATGGCTGACACAGTCATCGATGATTTGGTCGATGAAAGGGTTTGAAATTTTTTCTTTGGGACAAGCATGGTTGAGATCGTGAAAGTCTGTGCAGACGTGAATAATGCCCTATTTTTTGTTAATGGGGATGGGGTTGGAGACCCACCACTAGAGAATTTGGGTCAAATTCCGACGACGCGTTCGACATAATTGCCACTTTATATTTTAGGGATAATGACAAACAACAAACCCCCTCAAACATCGGTTCACATGAAATCTCTTTTCTGATGACATATATTTCATCTTTATTGCCACGTCTAGGATGTGGCAAGACCGATGTATTGGGCGTGGTAAGAGAGACGTCTTGGATGTGGAAAGAGAGACGTCTTGGAGGTGGCAAGAGAGGCGAATTGGAGGTGGCAAGAGAAACGGATTGGAGGTGGAAAGAGAGATGTCTTGGAGGTGGCAAGAGAGACGTCTTGGAGGTGGTAAGAGAGATGTATTGGAGGTGGCAAGAGAGACGTTAAGAGGTATCAACTTCGACGTGGTTACTATGGGAGTGACACTCTTGGAGGTGGAAAGAGAAACATATTGGAGGTGCAAGAGAGATGTCTTGTAGGTGTCAAGAGAGACATATGGGATGTGGAAAGAGCAACATTAATAGGTATCAACTCTGACGCGGTTTCTATGGGAGTGACGCTCCAAGACATCTCAATAGTGACTATGTTGTAGGTATTTAAAAAAAAATGCAATATCAATACTGAGAGGGTTGGTACATTAACCTTTTCTAAGATACTAGCCATATCAATATTTAAATCTATATCATTGATCTTAGGCAAGGTTGGGTGAGGAGGAGGACTAACTTCCAATGGTAAAGGGGGTATTTTCTAATGATGTTTATGTAATGATCCCAAGCCATTATGCAAGGATCATCATGGTTTTGGTGTCTTTTTAAAACTTTTTCTGAGTGAGGTATTTCATAAAACACTTTGCTGATCTACTTGTTTAGATGTGTTTATATGTGTGTATGCAACAAATAACAGAAAGAAATAACCATGGAACATACCTCAACCATATGCAATAAGATAGACAAGCCAAAACATCTCAATTCTTCTTTATTCATAAAATAGAGAAACCTGCTACAATGAAGATGTCGATCTGGAATACTCAACAGATGTCCAAGAAGATAGACAATAGATAAGAGCTGCTACAAAATGCTCCCGCTAATACAAAATATGCCTCCAAAGGCTGAATAAGAAATGAAGTTCAATACAAGCAGATCTGAATGCCAAACTCTCCAGCTGAAGAATGCCACGCTCCAATAGAAGGCTGAAAGCCTCAATAACTCGACCCTGCTACCAAAAGTGTCCAATCACCCTAAGAAATATGCCAAATGATAGATCGAGTGATGGTAAGAACAACCCAGGTGACCGAATCTTCAATATCCCTCTCAATCTCGGTAGATCTGAAATCCCCCACTGAATGGTGTGCCCCACTGGATGATTGAAGCCCTAGATAATTTGGCCCTATTGAAGGAGGCCTCCAAATGCTCTGAAACTCTCCATAAATATAGATCGGGACACTGCAAGTCACTAGGTGAAGTCTCAGGGTCAGATCTGAAGTGTAACCCCTCCAAACGGACTAGATCTGGATCTCAAAAATTCCCTCCTTCT
>ML781591.1:1307566-1346746 GCA_009831015.1 Picea engelmannii | reverse complement strand
AAGTGGGGACATTACAGTCCTCCCTGCTAGAAAATTGCTTGTCCTCAAGCAATAACCAAATCATCTCAAATAAAATACCAGGATCCCATGTCCACCTGTGGGTTGTATAGTAGAACCCATCAGAAGATGAACAATCACACATGATTCCCCCTAGGTCCCATATCAAGTCATGAACTACTATCCCCTGGGACGCATAATCCTGATATACACCAACTCTGTGAGTCTCTTGTACCTGACACATGGCCTCATCCCGAAGTGAGTCCATCCTCCTAGTCTCTACCAAGATCCACATGACCTCCATCAACTACACATACTGATGCCAAAATGAGGTACTGCAAAACCTTCGTGAGACACCCTCAAGCACGGTGCTCCCCTCAACACTGACACTAAATGGAAAGTTAGAATAGCTTTCCTCTGCAATGGTCCACTCTCCCCTGTCGGCAAATGAACTGCTAAATCCTGCAATCCCTGGGTCCCATGCTAACCTCTGTCGAAGATCCTCATGTTGACACTGCACTACTCCGACCATGATTGTCTACCCTCTGCATACATCCTGAACCCTCCTCTCCTGGGTCCTCCTACTAAAATACCTGTGACCATTAGACCTGTTGCCCAGAAACTGTATCAGTGAAGATACCTCTGTAGCAGAAGTACCTTTCCAAACATCTACATGCCCTATCATGATGATCAATTGGAAGAAAATATCTCACCCCATAAGACAAATACCTATAGACCCAATCCAAACCAAACCAAGGTGGAGTGTGTGACTCTCTGGTGCACCCTGGGTCACCATGTAGTCAGACATCCTGCTAGCCAAATGAACACCCAGATCCCATGGTAAAGTTGGAAGTTTATCACTTCCAGTCTCCGCTGGCTGCTCCTGTGCTAGACTGATCACTGTCTGAAGCCCTCTGCACTCATCTGTCATCACTTGGTCTATGATGCTCACCGTCACATACCAAGTCTCAACTATCTTCCTAACATAGTCCACCTATGACCTGTTGTATGTCGTAAAAGTACTCCTGTCATGTATTCTCGGCCTACTCACTCTCCATGCCCTCAACCACAACCTATCCCTCCTCATGTTGTTGTCTATGATAAAAGTGCTAGGACAGGCTAATAGAAACATCAGTAGTTGACTGTAGGACTAGAAGGAGTCACATGCTTTGGTCAATCCCAAGGATTTGACCATAATCTTGTCCATCGGTATCCATGATAACTGCTCGCCTGTAGTCATCACTAACCCCCAATCATCAGGTACAATTGAAAGCAACTCCTCCAACTGCTGGTAAACCAACCTCCATCTCTCATCTCCCATGCAACTACTAAAATGGTGAAGGTGATCTCTCATAACTAGGTGCTGCTGCAAAGGATTGACATCTGCATGCTCCCCTAGGTGTGTCTCCTCCCTGCAAGGCACTATACCCCTCTGAATGCCACCATACATATCGACATGACTCTGTGAACTATCCCTCATCATCATATGCTCCGGCATACTCATGTCGTCTCCTGCAGACTCATACTGTATCATGGATCCTGGGCGTGCTGCTGGATCAATCTCTATATGGAGATCAACCACTCCCAAGACACAAATGGAAGTGTCTCCCAACAACTGGTGCTCCTATGCTAGATCATCAACATCCTCTGTCAACATGACTGGCTGATACATCTGAGGGTCCACTAAGACAGATGAAGTGGATCTCTGATGGATCTCCTCAAGAGACTCATCTAATCTAGACTCTGATTCTAGAAGGGTAGTCTATGTGCCTCTCAAGAATCCTTGAGTGCTCTCCAACTCCTGAGTGAGTCGGTCCATCTCCAAATCCTGCTCCCTCAGAGCCTCATGATACATCTCACTAACCCTCAGTATATAATCCTTGTCTGTCAACAACTACTGGTAGTCAGTCCTCATCACAGATACTCTCTCCCGGAGAGTGTGAAAATCATCCATGGAAAATCCTCCATCTGAACTACCATATGCCACTGGTGCTCTCCAGTAATAATCTACAATCACTGCATAGATGTCATCAATACGTCTAGTGGTTGCCATGATCATAGCCTCACTAACTCTCAATTGTGTTGCTAAGTGGTGTGAATCTTGATAATGGTCATGATGAGGTGCCATCTCAGACCCCTCACTTCTAGTGTCAGTCCTGCTAGTGTCAACTCTAGAATTCCCAAAAACACCCTCTGCATAAGATGACGTGCTGAACTGTCCACTATCTATTGTGATGTTGGGTACTCCTGTATGCCACTGCATCCCATCACTATATGCCATCTCCCCCTGACTCACACTGTATCCTGTATGAGTAGCTATATCCTCCTGTGCACTCAACCTGCTACTATCTTCTACTCCTGGATCCCATAGAGATGTATCCAGACACGTGCCATGGTCATCCTGACCGCTAAAAAGTGCATCCTCATCAATGCAGATCGATCCTGGAAGTAAGTGCTCCATCAACCTATCATCTTCTGGAATCTTCTCAACCAATGGAGTCTCCAACATCTGTGACTCCATCTCCTCTGGCTGACTGGTATGTGTGAGGTCAACTATCGGTACGTCCTATACCTCCTCCTGGATCTGTGGGCCTACCTGCCCATGGTGAGCATCCCTCACACTAGGCTCATCCATCATACCTGACGTGCCACTGATCTCCTCATGTGACATGGCTATCATGGATGTATGAACAGGTGACAGATGTGTCACATCTCCCATAGGAAGCTCACCATCTCTAGGTGCTAACACATGTGAATCCTCACTAATGTCACCACTCTGCTAAGGTGTAAGGTCATCAATGGTATGTGATAAGTCTGTTGAGACACTGATGCTATCATCCTGTCCATCCAACTACCTATCCGCTACACAAGTGTCATCATCCTCCTCAAGCGTGAAAGCATCACTAGCCTCTGTGCAAGAGTCATCATCACTATCCTCTGAGGTAGAGTCACTATCACTAGCCCCTATGAAAGATTCATTGTCATCATCCGACTACTCAACATCTGTCGCTCCATCCACACACACCCCATCATCACTGTCATGGTGCACCTCAATAGTGTGCTTCTTACCCTTACCCCTACACCTATGATCTAGTTCCCAAGGCACCTTGCAACTGTAGCAAAGCTGTGTGCTCCTAATGGGTGTGGGGTTTCTAATGGGCGTGGGGTTACCCCAAAGGGCTACTCTGATTTCCTCCCTCTTCTTGAGCCAACATGCAATCTTCTTCTTGTTCCAACTAGGATTTTTATAGGATAGGAACCATTGGAATGTTATGATCCCTTTGAAATTATTGAGGGTTTCATATTCCCTCTCACACTCCTCAATCCTATTAACAATCTCCATTTCCTTCCAAAAATCCATTTATCCCTATGAAAGACCCCTCAGGTTTGCAGGATTTAAGCTTTGATACCACTATAATGATCCCAAGCCATTATGCAAGGATCATCACGGTTTTGGTGTCTTTTTAAAACTTTTTCTGAGTGAGGTATTTCGTAAAACACTTTGTTGATCTACTTGTTTAGATGTGTTTATATGTGTGTATGCAACAAATAACAGAAATAAATAACCATGGAACATACCTCAACCATATGCAATAAGATAGACAAGCCAAAACATCTCAATTCTTCTTTATTCATAAAATAGAGAAACCTGCTACAATGAAGATGTCGATCTAGAATACTCAACAGATGGCCAAGAAGATAGACAATAGATAAGAGCTGCTACAAAATGCTCCCGCTAATACAAAATATGCCTCCAAAGGCTGAATAAGAAATGAAGATGAATACAAGCATATCTGAATGCCAAACTCTCCAGCTGAAGAATGCCATGCTCCAATAGAAGGCTAAAACCCTCAATAACTCGACCCTGCTGCCAAAGGTGTCCAATCACCCTAAGAAATATGCCAACTGATAGATCGGGTGATGGTAAGAACAACCCAGGTGCGCGAATCTTCAAGATCCCTCTCAATCTCTGTAGATCTGAAATCCCCCACTGAATGGTGCGCCCCACTGGATGATTGAAGCCCTAGATAATTTGTCCCTGTTGAAGGAGGCCTCCAAATGCTCTGAAACTCTCCAAAAATATAGATCGGGACATTGCAAGTCACTAGGTGAAGTCTTAGGGTCAGATCTGAAGTGTAACCCCTCCAAACGGACTAGATATGGATCTCAAAAATGCCCTCCTTCTCTTCAATTCGCCCCACTGCTCAAGAAATAATCTGAGCCATAAAACTATCTCAGAAATCATTAGATCTGATGTCCAAGGCTCTGTAATGAAAACCCAAGTGATAGAATCCTCAACGGCCCTGCCAATCTCCTACAGCGAATCTCTCTCCAAAGATGGTGCGCCCCCCTTGCTGGAAACCCCCCAATAGTGCGCCCTCCTCCTCTTCCTGTGCCTGTGGCTGTGTAGAAACTTCTGCACTGATGTAGATCTGACTAGAATGGTGTGGGGGAGTATTCAATCTCCGAGACCAAGCTTGAGACAAGCTAGGTGGAATATTTCACCACCGAATCGTCCTCTAGGGTTTGTTAAGTCAAAACCCTCAAAACCCCCAAGTGATGGGCTCACTAGCTAAAGCCAGATATCAAACTGATAAACATACATGAATGAATGAGAAGAGGCCTTTGCCTTTCCTTTATAATTTTTGGCTCACCTTGTCCCTCTAAAGTGACTTTCATTTTATTAATATTTAATTAATTAATTAAATCACTTTAATTAATTAATTAACCTTTTTACCTTTGAAAATCTCATTTTCTCTCCTTGTTGCTTCCCTGGCCATTGAAAGTCACTTCTAGCAATCCCATCCTGTAGTGTTTCTCCTCCCGATTCCAATGAGCTATTACACTGAGAGGTTCCTCCAAGTAATGTGCCCAAAATGACCTCTTCAGTGAATTCCATTGACTTATAGCTCAAAATAGTCAAAATCATGGAAATCGTCGGAATGCAACGAAACCAAAGCCAAGCTATGCGTAATGGATCATAATGATGGAATATGATCATCAATGCAAGTTGGACCCCACAATGCCTCTCAAATACCCCTGTACTCACTATAGCATCCATCTGGCTACTCTGGTCATCATAAATCTCTGCTCTGTGATGATGTCCCAAAGTGGGGACATTACAGTTTAGGATCAATAGGATATGTCTCAGGTGTGTTATCACACGAACTCACAAATGTTAAGATAAAGTCTGAAAGCTCAAGTGAAATCATGCATAACTTAGAGGGAAGGCCCCTGTCACCTAACCAACCCTCTTTCACTTCAAGCTAGCTTTCCTCCGACTGAAGGGGGTTTCCCTCAATTAAGATTGTGAGGACTTAGGGCAAGGAATCTCAATGTGGAGAGTGAAGTCCGAGAAAAATGTGTTTGGGTAGCTTTAGACTATTGAAGAAAGTACTTGGAGGTATGAAGGTTCCCTCCAAGAATGTATTTCCCATTCAATCGCCATCCTTTATAATATTGAAGAAAGTACATGTTGAAGAGAGAGGTTCTTCGAATTTGGTAACTATATTTTTAAAACATAGTTACCAAATTATATGTGCTTAAAAACATGGTTAATCTCTTTGTTATATATCTAATATTACAACATGTGAAATGAAATGATAATCATATTACATCATACCGAAGTGCACATACGATAATAAAATATCAAATAAGTTACAACTAAGATGCCATTCCAGTGATGTAAAACATTCAACAATTATAATAAACATTAGTAAAGACCATAAAAAAATTATATGCGTAGCCTTTCCTTGCCTTGCCTTGACATGCCATGCCTTGCCTTGACATGTCATGCCTTGGATTGACATGTCTTTCCTTGGCATGCCATGCCTTTCCTTGCCTTGACATGCCATGCCTTTCCTTGACATGCCATGCCTAGTCGTGCCATGCCTTGCCTTGACATGTCTTGGCTTGCCTTGACATGCCATGTTTTTCCTTTAAAATCCTTTCCTTTCCTTGGCATGCCTTTCCTTGACATGCCATTCCTTTCCTTGACATTCCTTGCCTTGAAATTCCTTTCCATGACTTTCCCTAACATGCCTTTCCTTGACAAGCCATGCCTTGCATTGCCTTTCCATGCCTTGACTTGACAAGCCATGCCTTACCTTGACACATATTTCCTTTCCTTGAGATGCCTTGTCTTGACAAGCCATGCCATGACTTTCCTTGACATGTCTTTCCTTACCTTGAAATGCCATGCCTTGACTTGATAAGCCTTGCCTTGCTTTGGCATGCCTTGCCTTGACATGCCATGCCTTTCCTTGACATTCCTTTCCTTTCCTTTCCTTGACTTTCCACGCCTTTCCCTGACATGCCTTGCCTTGAATTAGCATGTCTTTCCTTGTTAGACCTTTCTTTTCATTGGCATGCCTTTCCTTGACATTCCATGCCTTACATTGACATGCCTTGCATTGACAAGTATTTCCTTGACATGCCATGCCTTGCATTGACATGCCTTTCCTTGACATGCCTTGCCTTGACATGCCATGCCTAGCCTGGCCATGCCTTGCCTTGGAAAGCCATGCCTTTCCTTGACATGTATTTCCTTGAATTTCCATGCCTTACCTTGATAAGTCATGCCTTGCCTTGACAATCTATGCCTTGCCTTGACATGTCTTTCCTTGACATGCCATGCTTTGCCATGCGTTGTCATTCCTTACCATGACATGCCTTGAATTGCCTTACCTTTCCATGCATTCCCTTGCCTTTAATTTCCATGCCTTTCATTGACATGCCATGAATTTTCTTGACATTCCTTGCCTTGCCTTGCCCTAATATGCTTTGCCTTCTATTGACATGCCTTGGCATTGCATTGACATGCCTTTCCTTGACATGCCTTGCACTAACAAACCTTGCCTTGCATTGCCTTGACATGTGATGCAACTTAAATGAGATAGAGGAGTAAAGGGATGAATCCCTTGAATAGAAGAGACTAGTAGAGGCCAAGATCGACAAGGAAGAGTAAGTACAAAGAAATGAAAATGATTTGGATCAACAACTTTATAACTTGTAGGAAAAATTCCAAATCATGAGAATGTAGTGCATTGACAAAAAGAGACAACTTGAGGTAGAAAACAGTTCCTTGAAGGAGGAGCTAGCAAAAATTAGAAAACAATTAGCTATCCATATTGAGATATTGGAGGCCCGCACGGCTGTAGATGGATTGGCAAGTGCCATGTAAATGGAAGGAAATTTGTAAATTGAAGTCTCATGTTCGATTCTCACCCGGATTTACTCGTGCGCCATTCTTGCGGGCTGGGTGGTTGCACCTGGGGTTATAGTGGTAGCCGACAGGGATCGACCCTGTGTCACGTGAGTACGAGAACCGCCAGTTGCCTATTCCCCCAGTACAAAAAAAAAAAAATACTGAGAGATTGGAGATAATGGAAGCATTTATCTCCAATATAGCCTAGATAGTAGACAAAATGATTAATTGTAGATAGCTATCAAACTTTTACAGTCTCTTCCTCAAATTGGCATGCACAACAAACATCTACTCCTAGACTTGAGAAAAAATCCATAACTCATCCACAAGATGATATCTCAATTTTTCTTTTCATATTATATATCTTATTAGTTGAAAATGGAACTGTCATGGCTGTTTGGTTCATTTACACACGTTTCTAGCTCATCAACAGGCATGGGGAGTGGTTCGAGCTCTAGTACATTCATGGCTCTTCACCCTTTGAATTGAGACATGAAAATCAATTGTTCATGCCTCATAACCAACACTAAAATTCATGAGTGAGATTGAGGTCAAAATTAACATTGAAGCAACCACAACAAATCATTACAATTTAATTAAAATGAGTGTCGATAAGACCCCTTGGTTTTTGGCCTTCATAAATTTATAACTCTTCCTTCTGACATCAATTTGTCGAACCTTTTGCTGCTAAGAATAATATCCACTGAGATATTTATAATGAGTGGTTGGATTCTATTAGCAGCAAGATGAAGTGGAAAGGAGGATGAACGAAGTGGAAAGAAGGATGATCGTGGGGAAATAAAGCATGCAGAAACTGAAGTAACAGCTATAGGGAAACACAACACGCGTGCATGCAAGAAAGCATGCACAAGGAAAGCGACAACTGGAAGGAATAGAAACACATGCGCATGGGAGGAAGACCTAACATTTTCATGGTTAGGGTTTTGGTAATATATTGTAAATGATTGAATAGCCCGAAATGTATAAATATAGATACATAGGTATCAGGGGGGGTCGATTCCTTATTAGCTCATTGATTTTGTATTAGATATGTACGATTTGATGTGATTTGTAATGTTTTTATGAACCATTTTGTAAGTTTTTGAGCTAGAGGAGAGGAGAGAAGGAAGATCTAAGAATTAGATCGTAGGCCGAGGATCCTGGTGTGATCTAGTTTGCCTCATATATATCTTACCCATATGAGGAGAATTGTAAGCACGCAGCGCTGTAGATGCAGAACTACCATAATAAAAGAGCCAAGAGCCAAATCTTTGTGGACTTATCCCAGGAGGGGGTGAACCATGGTAATATCTATGTAATGTGATGAATGCATGTATATCTTTGTCTTATTTCAACAATTAATTGTTGTGCTTAATGAATGAATGAGTTATTATAGTTCTATGAAATATGGTTGTGTTGTTAAGAGAATAAACTATTGAAGGTAATGCATAGTAATGAATAACAGTAGATTACAATAAAAATTTGTAGTACATGACTCAGAATAATGATCTCCTATCTCATATTCAATCCTGGGTTGTAAACACCTGAGTCTTACAACCACCCATTTAAATCTATCTAAGGTGAGACTGCGTTGCACATTCATGTGTTGTGTTGCCTTCTGGTTTACCAGAAGGGCCGATAGTTTTAGAGGCTTTGTTGGAAACCTAAAAGACATGAACCCTGGGTCAATAACTTAGATGGTAGAGAAGGAAGAGTAATAACCAACAAATGGTTTCGTTTCCATGTTGGTAGGAATGAGAGAGGACTGAGTAGAGAAGATAGATTGAGAGAGAAACGAATGAGGAAAAGAAGAGAACAATGAGCCATTAGAAGGGAATGTTGAGACCATGGAACCCTACAAAAGCATAAATCAAAGGCTGGTTGAGAACCAAAGAGATAGATTTTCCACAGAAAGACAATAGAAACCCTATAATCACACCCTGAAAATATCTAGACAAATACGTGTTTACTTATTTACAAAAGTATTTTTCTGTGATTTTCGTCATCTACTGCAGGAGTGGATACTAAGGTTGAAGGATAACCATGCAACAAACCGGATTCGATAGCTATATTGGACCCCAATACAGATTGAGAAGTTATAGTAGGTGAACAAAAAATTCACCCACGTAGTGGAATTTTGGCTTGACAATATTATGGCAGGCTTCATAACAAAGTTTTTAGTGGACACAATGAATTCATACAGTGCAGTGGAGCTAGAATTTCTACGCCGACCTCGTGGAAGGTACATTCGATCATTGTATACTTCTATCAAGATAATGCTATATAAAAAAGGTGTAATGACAATGGAATCAGACAACTAAAATTCCCTGCATGCATGGGGAAGCACTGAAAGAGAGAGGATAAATGGAAGGAAGTAAGGATAAAGGCAAGAAGGAGGAGGAACCCTTGGACCCGATCATGATGGACGACGACTAGATCAAGTGGATCTTAGTATCAACAGGAAAGACGTGTAGCAAAGTACCCTACCAATACAATATGAATACCAAGAAGAGAGTTGTAGCCGCGAGGGAAGGCTTGGTGAGTGATGAGGAAGAGGTAGAGGATCTCCAGGCTGTGGAGCAGATTGAGGAAATCCTGCGTGCAAAATACAAGAGGAATATGAGAGGCCCAAGAATGAGAGGAGAAGGAAACCATCCTATCCATATTAATGTTAGTGTGAAACCCATAAAACCATGTGCGACTAATACACCAAAGAGAACACCATTGTTTAGACAACCGAAGTTTGGAGGAATTTCAACAACAGGAAATACATCTACACAAGGAGCAACAACTGGAGGATCCAGTTCAGGCAGCACTATTCAAGTATCTACACTGTCTGGAGGAGGTAGTAGTTTAGTATTCAGAATGGCAAGACATAATCCCACCATCAGATTACCATAATTTTGAGGAGAAACAACCGAATACCATGAGAAGCATTTTTTCATTTGTGCAAAGATTTGGGAAGTGAAACAGATCACTGATGAAGACACTAATCTCACGCAGCTATAGATTACGTTAAGAGATCACGCACTGGATTGATACATGAGTCTAGACACAAACAATGCCCCTGGAATGACAAGAACACTGGCCGACATTAAGAAGTTATTGATAAATGAGTTCCAGAAGCCGAGCTTAGAGGATCAGTACATGAATGAGATGATTGAAATAAGACATAAACTAGGAGATTCTATATGGGAGATTGATCATAGATTCAAGCGACTGAAGGGAAAGTTAAAATACCTTATGACCGATATGCAACATCGGCACCTGTTTGTCAACTCAATGATCCCACACTTAAAATATCCTTCATGACAACAGAAATTTCAGACATAGGAAAAGGCTCTGCAGGCAGCCTTCTAACTGGAAGAGAACCGGTACCAGCAGATGGACTCAACTATCGAAGAATTGAAGGAGGATTTGAAGAATTTAATGTTTCAGCTGAACCAGAATAAGAACAAGGACAAACGAGAAGTCGTTTGGTGTACCACATGTAGGACCGAAGGACACCACAAGAATGAATGCCCAACATTCGTGCAGTATATGGTAGTAGGTATTCCAAATTCATTACCATAGGGAGGACTATGGTGTGAAATATGCAAGAAACTGGGTCACGACCCCTATCACTACACAATGATGCAGACATACTAGACAGTTCCAAAGAGTTCATATTGCACCTTTTGCAAGTCAGTGGGCCACGACGATAAAGATTGCAGAACTATGGAGTTGATGCGAGAAAGGACATCAGATGCATATATAGTATAGGACAAAATGATGGCTGGGCAATAAACACTGTAGTTTAATTAGGTTCTAGCTCCATACAACACTGCGCAACAACAATATAATATTGTGCAATAACCATACAATAACACGCAACCACAGTAGAACCTGGCACATCCCCAGTACAATACCGCGCAGTACAATCAGGCACCATAATATAACACGCCAAGAGGTGATCGAGCAGGCTACAAAGGAGGAGGATGAGCCAGAGGAGGTTTCGAACGAGGTAGAGGACCAGTCACATGTCACAATTGTCAACAACTGGGACATTATGCATGGGAATGTCCACTACCACCAGCGAATTGTATGTATTGTCGTGCATCAGACCATGATACAGATAATTTCTGACATTACTAGTAAATATTCAGGAAAAGAGGAACCATAACAATCAGAATGTTCATTGGATTTCAGCCAAAGCAAGGGATGACGGATGGAACATCAATATAGTCACTCGTAGAGGAACGAAAAAAAGGAAATGGCACAGTTCGACAAGAACTAGTGCAAAGACAATGGGTAAAGAAGAACACTAAACCAAGGAAGCAGTTTGACGCATAAAAAGAAGAGGATATCTTTAAAGAGGCCAGACAATAATTTCAGAAGGAGGACACAATGTTGACTTCAACTGCGCAAAATTACAAGGAAGCACTAGAATATGAGATGTCGCCATCATTGGATCATACCAACAGGATGCAACCCATGGGACAAGTAAGTACAATCAAAGACTTTTTGAAATCATGTGTAAAAGTATTAATTTATCCATCATCTGTGAATATATTTCAAAACATACTAGAAAAATGTAGCAGTGAGAAGGAAGAAAATCTAGAACCAAAAACAATTAATCACCTACACATAAGAAGAAGAAAAAGTAGGGAATTTATATTGAATGCTAACATTGGGGATTTCAATATGGGAGACATAATACTAGATCTAGGATCCAAAGTGAACGTATTACCAAAGAATACATGGCAATGTATGGGAGAGCCCACATTAGGATACTCATCGGTTCAATTAAAACTAGCAATCCAACACAGAGTCCTACCAATAGGTAGACTGAAAGGAGTGACAATAGATCTTGATTGAGTGCGCACTAAAGCATATTTTGATGTCATCGAAATAGTAGATGACACAAGACCTTACCCGACATTGCTTGGTCTGGATTGGGCATTTGAAAACCAGGCCATAATCAATTTGAAAACCAGGAAAATGACATTTGAATCCAGAGAATATAGGGTCATCGCACCACTAGACCCATCAGAAGGGGAGAGGTTTGTAGAACCTACTTTCCTAGACTTAGAGTAAATCGGCCAGTTGTACAGAACAATTGCGCATGATGAGGATTACATAAACCCAACTGCAGATGGGGTACTCAGTTGGCGGAGCATTACTTCATGTGCAACAGACTCAAACATCGGGTTAGAAAACTGGCAATAGAGGCTACATGAAGTATCCACAAGATAATGTGCACAAATAGACGACGCAGTCAGATGGGTAGGCACAGAAATCATAGAACCACCCATTTTCAATGGACTAAACGATTTGGAAACATTCTTGACACAATACGAAGACGTGGTGTTAGAGAAATAGAGACTGTTAGCACTTGACTTAACACTAAATTCCACACCCACAAGATGGTGGGGTGCACACAAAGATACAATCACAAACTAGTATCAATGTAAGCGATTTCGTCGTATAAGGTTCGATGCAAAACAGAAAAACAACAAACAACAAAAATATGAAGGACAAGAGGCACCAGCGAAACACTTGGAGAAGTGCAAAACATTGTGGAAAATGACACCACCAGAGGAATGGACTCATCACTTCATACATACTCTAGAGGGCATACCAATGAACTGATATATAGACCAGGAATTGCGCAAAGGAACTACGACCTGGACGATGTTGCAACATAAATTTACAGTCACTTTCTCATTCAAGCATGAGAACCCCAACATAGATGCAACCCTTAAATGGGTTAGAGGAGTAATATTCATCAAAGAACTAGAAATAGAATGTATCACAGAATAACAACAACAGAACAAGCAGACAATCAAGGAATTGATGTCATGTTACCATGTACAGGAGGAAGCACCAGATGAAGATGATCCATGCGATATTCAGATCAAAGAAGTAGAAGGCGAAAGAGATGTAGAAGGACCACCCATAGAATCATAAGTAATTTTCGTGCCAATCAAGATAAAGAAAGTTAACATCAGGATAGCTGAGTAGCCCAAAATGGCCAACATTGGAGATAATTGGGATGAGAAAATAATAGAAAGCATCACAAAGTTGTTGCGTGAATATAGTGACCTCTTTCCCACAACATTTACAAAGATGAAGGGTATAGTCAAAGAAATGAAGATACCACTCATATCCGATGTGAGACCTATCAAACAACGACCCTACAGATTGAACCCAATATACAAACAGAAAGTCAAAGCTGAGATCGACAAGATGCTCAAAGCCGGCATCATACAACTAGTTGAAGAGTCAGAATGGATAAGTCCAATGGTAGTACGACAAGAAACAAAGAGGGATCAGGATATGCATCGACTTGAGGAATTTGAATGATGCATGCCTACACGACCTATTCCCTACACTGTTCACGGATGAAGTGTTAGAGAATGTGGGAGGACATGAAGCTTAGTCATTCACTGATGGATTCTCAGGCTAACATAATATTAAAATAACACAGGAGGACAAACACAAGACCACGTTTGCGACAGAATGGGGATCTTATCAGTACACAGTCATGTCATTTGGACTGAAGAATGCACCCACAATATTCTCCAGTGTGGTCATCGAACATTTAAAGAATTCATCCATTAGTTTCTTGAAGTATACCTAGATGATTGGACCGTCTATATCCTGTTGAAAAACCATGTGGAAGTTTTACGACTGATGTTAGAAAGATGTAGACAGTGCCAGATATCACTAACCATCAAGAAATGAATATTTGGAACCCCGTTTGGGATACTATTGGGCCACATAGTATGCAAACAAAGCTTATTAGTAGATTCAACAAATATCGCATTCATTGTTAACTTGCCAACACCAAAAATAGTCTGTCAGGTAAGAGCAACGTTAGGACACATAGGATACTACAAAAAATTCATCAAAGGATATGCACAGATCACAACACCAATGGAAAATCTGTTAAGGAAGGATATAAAGTTTTAGTGGAACGATGAGTGTCAACACGGTTTGGATACCTTGAAGGAAAATATGGTTACCGCGCTGATATTAGTATTTCTAGACTGGGAAAAGACATTCCATGTGCATGTAGATGCATCAATGATAACACTTGGAGCTATCTTAGCATAGCCAAGAGCAGGAGACTTGCATCACCCAATAGAATTCATAAGCAGGAAGTTATCACACTCAAAACAAAACTATAACACGATAGAAAGTGAAGGCCTAGCCATGGTCTATGCATTGCAGAAGTTCGGGCATTACTTATTGGGAAAACAATTTAAGATGTTCATAGATCACTCAACCCTGAAATACCTAGTCAAAATGCTATTGTTGGGGGGGATAATCTATCGATGGTTACTACTATTTCAATAATTTGACTTTGAAGTAATAGTTAAAACCATAAAATTGAATGCAGGACCTGACCACCTATCAAGGGTCACAAATGGAGAAGAACCTACGAATTTAAAAGACAACTTTTCGGATGCACAGTAATTCTTAGTACATATTACTGATGAATAATTCACAAATATCATTCAGTACTTGAGCACAGATACTGTGCTGCAATAATATAGCACCGCGCAGAAGAAGAACCTCGTAGTCCACGTTTTCAATTATCAACTGATTGCAAGACACCTATACAAAATGGGCGCAGATAGAATTTTGTGAAGATATGTGTTAGAGAACAAAAGACCAAGAATTTTAGCAGAAACCCATGAGGGAATAGTAGGAGGGAACTATGCAGGTAAAGCTACCGTGTAGAAGGTATTGCGTGTAGGACTATGGTGGCCAACGATTCACAGAGACTTGAAGGTGTACTTTCAAAGATGTGATGTCTGTCAAAGAGTAGGAAAACCTAACAGAAGATACGAGATGCCACTACGACCATAATTGACATTACAGGCATTTGAAAAATGGGCAATAGACTTTATGGGACCAATTAACCCACCAACCAAAAGAACAGGGGAAAGGTACATTATCACCGCAACGACATATCTAACAAGATGGGCGGAAGCCACACCAGTAAAAGACTGCAGCGCAGAGACAACAACACACTTTTTTTTTGAACAAGTAATCACAATATTGGGGTGCCCAATAATGTTTATGAGCAACCAAGGCACATACTTCATAAATAACACCATCCGCGCAATGACTAAAGAGTTTTAAGTCCATCACCAGAAGAGCACACCGTATCACCCACAGGAAAATGGCACAGTGGAATCCTTCAACAAAATTCTGGAGAACACACTGACAAAGATTTATAATGTCAATAGAGATGACTGGGACCTCAAAGTACCAGCAGTATTATGGGCATATAGGACTACATGCAAAAAGTTGACAAGGCACATGCCATTTAAACTAGTTTATGGCCAAGAGGCAGTAATGCCACTAGAATTTATAGTACCTAGCTTGCGCGTAGAAACTATCACACAAATGACAAAATGAGGCACAATACAGGAGAGACTGAATCAATTATTGACCATGGAGGAAGACCGAATATTGGTAGGATTCCATGAACAAGTGTAGAAAGAAAGAGACAAATCTTGGCACGATCGACACATCAAGAAGAAAACGTTCAAGGAAGGAGATATAGTATTGATGTATGACAATAAATCATTTCAACACCCGGGAAAACTCAGAATGCATTGGTTAGGACCATATGAAGTAAAATCTATGACAGATGAAGGATTTGTATAGTTAATAAATTTAGCAAGCGTAGAACTCAGAGGAATGATCAATGGGAGCCGACTGAAGTTGTATAAGGACAGTCGACCACCCACCGCACAGTAAAAAAAAAAAAAACTAAAAGAGAGCAAAAAGGAAACAAAACTAAAAAGGACGTAGTATGCTAGAGGTAGAAAGGCCACATGAAGTTAGAAACACGAATTTGTAAAAGGAAAATACAACGGTTGTATACAAAGGAAAACAAGCAGGAAAAACAAAGTCAGCAAAAGCAGGATGACAAGACAACACTAGGCATAATTGAAGGACGACAATGGGACATTACATTAATCGTGCCAACTAGAGATGGTAAATAAAGAGTAATGGTAAGTACAAAAGTGAAGGAGATGCATTGAACCCGCAGTTATGGTGCATTAAACCCATAATGGAGGAAGCATCCTCGACAAGCTTCATGGAAAGCTGATATAACACGCGAGCACGGGAGAAACTAGTATATTCATGAAAGGAGAATAGCCAGAGAGTAATAGCAGCTAGAACGCACAGAGTGAGACTACAGAGATCACATAAGTTATTCGAACCCAGCAAAATTTTGACAGCCACCACTATGGCACCACCGAAGCCAGCAAAAGAAAGCCAAAGTGTTAGACCGATGAGGGTTCACACTAGGTCACAAGGAATGTTGGAAGAGAATGAACAACAACAACCAGAGATTGTCGATATCGACAAAATCCCATCCCCAGAGATGATATCGGTGAGTCCTACACTGATTCTAGAAGAGATCGAATAGCTAGAAGTAGAGGTTGTGAAATTAGATACGCCAGCAGTGGCACAGCAACCTCAGAGCGAGGAAGCAGAAACCCAAAAGGAGGTGCAACCAAAGAGCACTGAAGCATCCCTGGAAGTTAATGGAACGATATAGAATCTAGAAGCAACAGTGGAGCCAGATGAGTCTCAAATGACCATCTCAGAAAACCCAGCAGAGGAGACTGTTGAAGATGTCTCGAATTGGCCAGAATTTCATATGGGGGAGCAACCGAAAGATGATGGAACTTTGAGCCAACCACCCCAACAGAAAGAAAAAGTAAAGATACCAATCTCACCCTGCAAGAAACCTACAGTAGAAATTGTTCTACCACGCATACCAGCTGGAGTATAGGTAGGACTAGAGCTACTGGGTCACATCGAGAAGCTCAAATATTCAGACTATGATGTAGTAGGTGAAGCCAAGTTCCCAGAACTTGCACAGAGGGTATTTATAAAAACCATAGGCACAACTCAACTTGGAGAAATGATTAACCAGCCATACCAATGGGAAATTGGGCTGGCGAAAATGAGAATCTTAGGTATGTTGAACCTACCACATTTTGGCAGAGGCCAAAACGCAACAACATGTGTCAAATAGTTGTTAGCAGTCACACATGGCTGGACAAACCCATCCCCATAACTGTTGATCTTATTGCGCAAATAAGAGGGTTACCAATCCGAAGTATGGATCTCTCATTGGTTTTCGATGAAAAATCCAAGGAGAAAGTGTTGGCATAAGAAATAAAGAAGAATTATGGCACCACCAGGGGGATGAGATGCATCATTATCAAATGAATCAATAACGTAACCACACAATTGGGTGCAAAAATATTATCCTGCAAGTTACTAAGAAAATGCCGCAAAGAGGAAGTCCTAGCTAGAGTCATTGCAGTTACATCTTGGTGTGAAGAAGGCACCTCAATGAGCTAGGCACCATACTTATTGAACTTATTCCAAGAGGACTGCAAGGATGGGCAGGACCTAGACATAGAGTTCCATTACTCATGGTTGATTACCCTAATAGCCTTCATGGGATTGCGAGAATCAAGGTATGTAGTTTTTGTATTAGACCACAGCTAGCAGGAGCGAGGTATCTATTGTTGAGAGCTGGGATGAATGCTAGGCATGAGGGAGAAAGGGATCATATTTGAATCATACCTATGAGACATAAAAGAATCCATCAGTCAATCGTGGAGAATAACACCAAAGGCTTTCGTGTGATATGCGGACATCGCAAATTTCTGGGCCACACGACAAACAATGTGGATACATGAAAGGAAGGATCCAGCTAAATAGTGGATACATATGTGCTACTGCATCATAGAGGGTGATATCAACATGGTCATCAGTGAATGGCTCGATGAATGGATGATCCCAACCATTACCCAGGAAGTAATGAAAAGAACAGCAGAGGAAGAGGCAGAGCAGGGAGAAACGTAGCCTCTGAAAATCCAAGTGCCTAAGAAACCAAGAACGGGCCAAGGCAAGCCAACGCAGGCAGATGAAGGGTCAAAGAATACATGAACCCAGAAGGGGAAGAAAGAGACTATAGAACCGACCAACAAACAATAGAAACAGGCTGAGAGAGTGCAGGAGACTGCCTCAAATCCCAAGACACAAGAACCAGGGGGAAATAAGAGACTAGTTGCGCAGGAAGGAGGTCCACACAAGAAATCAAAGGCACAACGATAATTTCCATACTACACAATCATGGAGGACGATGGGGAAATGATCGCCAGAATGGTATAGGACTATCTAGCAGAGGACTTTTACCATGCAGCACATCACAAGGACAAACTGCAAAAAGAGCTGGCATAAATGGGGCAATTCCTCAAGAAATTTGGGGAAGTACAGATAGCAAGAAGTAGCATAGGAATAGAGCCATCAACACCACAGACAGAAGGAAGAGTGCAAGAGGAAAATCAACAGTCATACAAGGGGATATTGCAGCCACACACAACATTCCATATCAACCCCAACATGTTGCGCATGGATGAAATTGTGGGGAAGACATCCTTGAAAGACTTAAGACAAATACAACTTGTGTTGACAAGGATAACATCAGGGGCATTACACAGGTTGCAGGTTA
This sequence comes from Picea engelmannii, assembly GCA_009831015.1. Lineage (NCBI taxonomy): Eukaryota > Viridiplantae > Streptophyta > Pinopsida > Pinales > Pinaceae > Picea > Picea engelmannii. Next base: position 1,328,000 of record ML781591.1, on the reverse strand, counting down.
GCGTCAACCACGAGGTACAGTCTCACGCACGCAGAGACTTAATCGAATTGAAGCATGCAACAAAGAAACAAGACAAATTGAAAATAGGCTACGAGAAGGCCAAATATAAGACCGAGGAGGAAAGGGAGCACCTAAAAGGATTGGAATAGAAAGTGGCGGGAAATTATGAGAAGATTCCACAGCCCGCGTAGAGTGAGGAAATCTCAACCACGAAAAATATTGATCTGATTACGCAGGCATTTGATCAATATCAAAATGAGATCGAGAATATCCGAGAACAACTCACACCAACCAGTCCACCGACAGTCAGGGAGAAAAGGAAATAGGAAGAAACACCGCAGCTGCAGGAGATAGAGCAGCAGGTTAGCACAGGAGAAGAATTGTTCAATAAAGAAACGCAGCTTTGGAAAAGGTTAGAGGAGGATCCACAGGTTAAATGATGGGACATGGAAGAGGAAATGATTAATGCAATGATCCAAGAGCTCAAGTAGAAGTAGAAGACCATACCAATCCCAGAACGAGTCAAAGGGACAAAGGAGATGAAGAAGATGAAAGCATAACTTATCATTGCGCAAACACAGAAACATGAGCGTCATGCTCAAATAGAACCATTACAAGAGAAGGTAGTAGAAGTATTGGCACAGGAAGAAGTAGTTAAGACACAGATAACACAGACCCAGATAGAATGTGTAGGATTGATCAACGATGAAGTGGTAGTCTAGGTACTGGACACAATTAAGGAGAAGACTGCACAGGCGCTGACACAAGCAGTAGAGCTCAAGGAAAAGTTCCATATGATCACCAAGGAGATCGACGAAGCTCAGAAGGATTAGGTGGCTTGAGACGAGCCACAAGTCAGTGTTGGGGGCTTGTTGGAAGTAGGTTGAAGTAGAAAGGAGGATGACCTAAGTGGAAAGAAGGATGATCGTGGGGAAAGAAAGCGTGAATAAATTGAAGTAACAGCTGGAGAGAAACACAACACGCATGCATACAAGAAAGCGTGCACAAGGAAAGCGACAACTGGAAGGAAGAACAACACACGTGCATAAGAGGAATACCTAACATTGACAAGGTTAGGGTTTTGGTAATATATTGTCAATGGCTGAAGAGCATGAAATGTATCAATATATATACGTAGGTATCAAGGGGGGTCGATTCCTTATTAGCTCGTTGATTTTGTATTAGATATGTACGAGTTGATGTGATTTTTAATGTTGTTATGAACCATTTTGTAAGTTGTTGAGATAGAGGAGAGGATAGAAGGAATATCTGAGGATTAGATCACAGGCCAAGGAACCTGGTGCGATCTAGTTCGCCTCATATAGATCTTACCCATCTGAGGAGAATTGTAAGCGCGCAACATTGTAGATGCAGAACTACCATAATAAAAGAGCCAAGAGACAAATATTTGTGGATGTAGCCCAGGTGGGGGTGAACCACGATAATATCTTTGTAATGTGATGAATGCATTCATATCTTTGTCTTCTTTCAACAATTAATTTTTTTTCTTAATTAATGAATGAGTTATTATAGTTCTATGAAATATGATTGTGTTGTTAAGAGAATAAACTGTTGAAGGTAATGCAGAGTCACAAATAATAGTAGATTACAATCACAATTTGTAGTAGATGGCTCATAATAATGATCTCTTATCTCATACTCATTCCTGGGCTGTAAACACCTGAGTCTTATAGCCACCCATTTAAAGCTATCTCGGGTGAGACTGCCCAGTGCATTCATGTGTTGTGTTGCCTTCTGGTTTACTAGAAGGGCCGATAGTTTTAGAATCTTTGTTGGAAACCCGAAAGACATGAACCCTAGGTCAATAAATCAGATGGTAAAGAAGGAAGAGTAATAACCAACAGAGTCCTTATTTTGACCTCATCTTGGAAGTTTTCATAATCTAGGAAAGAAAATCTTCCTTATTTGTAAGAAATATTTTTAACCAGCGTTTTCATAGTTTTGGGCCTCATAAATGAACTTTGTCACTTGTGTTTGAGTTGGTATGCCTAAACAATGTCAACATATCCCCTTTTGGAATTTGAAGCTAAACTTGAATCCCCTTGAATCTCAAAAATGTCAACATATCCCCTTTTTTTGTCTCAAACTATATGAATATACTGCTTTGAAGATCAACACTGAATAAACTAGCCTAAATTGTGAAGCAGGCAATGGTGTTAGAATTTATATTGTTCCATAGCTAGAAAAAAGGGACCTAGATTTGGGTATAGATGAAGAGTTTGAAGGGTGTACAAATTTTCTCCATTTGAATCCAACTTCATATTTCATGAGTTTTGAAAATAGTCCTCTCTATGGAAGTTATGACCATGAAGATCAAGGGGATAGAACTATTGATGTGCATGGTGATAGTGAGAACGTCACTCTTTTGGGAGAAAAAGGGTATCAATATGATAACATTTTGGTTCCTTTGTTGATTGATGAGAACCATAATGCAGGTTTGGTGTTTTATGAAGAAGATGAAGTATGTAGCATTACCCCTGCTATCCAAAAGGAACAACTACCTATCGACTATGATGACAATGATTTTATTGAGATAGAAGAAGCATGATTCAAGTATGGAATTCAATATGACAAAGAAGTGAATGTTTTTCCCTCTAATTATGTCTAGACAGAGCATGATAGATTCATGAGTATTCATGGACTATATTATGAAAACAATGAGGAAGTCATCAATCTGCAAGTGGATTATTGCATACTTTACACTTTTCTTTTTGATGGACCTATTTATGATATGGAGGATGGGCATAAACAACTGCACATGTTTACTATTAATGGAACCATAATGACAAAATTATTTCCTGTTCTTCCTGTAATGAGCAATCAGGTTGTTCCCACAACACAAGTAACATAGTTGTTCATATTTATGGACCTATTGTTGTTGCATGGACATTACACTTTTATTTTTGATGGACCTATTTATGATATTATAGAATTTTGTGGGCTAAATATACTGCTAAAGTCTGTAGTCTTAATTTGTGATTAAACCTTCTATCAACTGAAAACTGACAACGAAATCCTTTTATTGATCTGCACCTCTAATTCTTTACACTATTCTTCTATCTTTATGTTTTGTTTGCAACATAAGTTAATGCATATATTAGACAAACTGGCTCCAGTGATGTCAATATTGTTGTAATAAAGAGATTTTGCTTGAAAGAACCCAATTGGTCCTCAGAAAGATCAATGTGGAAAAACAATGCATAATCTAGCACTAATAAATGCTTTCCATAGCATTCCAAAATTCATTAGCAGGAAGGACATAGCCACTAATGTGCCACTTGTTCTAAAAAACCACCAAAACGCATTTCATGCCTATTAGTTTTCATAGACTCGCATTAAATTGTACATTGAAACTAATAATACCAAATTATTAATCTTCACAGCTGAAGTCAATCAATGTACTTAGATATATCTAGTAACATTATCTATTATATTAAATGAAAAGTAACAGAAGTAGCTTAATAGGATCAACATTTGTAGTAATAAGTATTATGAAACCATATATAAGAAGAATGCACGCTGATCACAGGCAGACTTCTGCACAATGATGAGTCCTAGTTTAACCATATTAATGATACTCGTTGCAACAAAATCCCTTTATAGCGAGAAAAAGACCCCACTTTTGTTCACCTTGTGAAGTCCTCTTTAGTTTCGCCTCCCACCCATCAATAATTGATGTATAATCTTCCTACAAACATTTTCACAAGTGCGTCTTATGTCAAAGTTGATTTCTGTTAGGATAATAATCACAAATAATTCATTGATTTTCGCAATTCTACTCATCGTTGACTACTAGAATCCATCATAATTTATCAGTACTCTTTACCTAAAATTGACAGGTTAGAATTAAGCCTTACGTCTGAGAAATCACGAATAAAAACATCCTTATCCTTCTCTGTAGAATAAAGCTCTTTCTACAACATTTTTATGAACTGCAAACCACACAAATTATTAAATTTCTTATTGTGTTTCTATAATTAGTTTTTTAATATAAACTATACAAAACCAAACTTCAAAACAAAACCATAAAGTGATCTCAAATACATGATCTGTGCGATCTTCAGGGACAACATCATCAAATCCAGCATCCCTGAGCATCTGGTTCATATCAAGGATATTGTAAGATTTTAAATGACAATCAAAAACATGTATCACCCAATAAAATAGTACATAGTTAAAGGCAAACAAAATAAATTTCCACATTTTCAAATAAAAATATAAAACCACCCAAATACAAATGAGTACAAAATCCAGCCTCCATGGAAAGCCACTTAACAAGAACTGGCCAATGACATCCCAATGCCCACAATACCATGTGAATCAAACAATATGCCTCAAAGGACAATACCAATTGCAGCCACTGCCTTGAACTAAACTACAATGTAAGTATAAACTCAAGTTATGAAAGTTTAGTATTCAAAATTTATAAAGTTATATTTAAAAAAATATTATTTATGAAAGTCAAAATGACACTCGTCAGGTCACTAATCAGCATAGAATGATGGCCTATAGGTTCAGAACTGGTCATATGGTAGTGCATAATACATATAGCATGACATCCAACCGTGATCTGTAAAAATATATGGCATGAGGACTAAAACTGTAACAAAAAACTTGTCATGTAGACTTTGGCTTAAAACATGAACCTTGTAAGAAATTCCCTTAAGACATAAATGTTTGACAACATTTATATTTCTATGGTACACAATTGACTTGCTATTCATGTCATGCTATTGTTGTGAAAAGCGTCATGCCAAAAGGTTTGCAATGTTTTCACCAAACAAATCCCTTTAAATATTAGCACAGAACCATATTACCTACAACAGGCAAAAGCATTCTCTATCTAGCAGTTATTTATTTTAAGAAGATTCATTTGTTTCATTTTTTCTTAAAAACATATATATAGTCTAATGAAAAATTTTAGGGTCTTATATAATTTTTGCTGTCATATTTATAACAAACAATATAAAATATTTTGGACTACGGTAAATTTAGATGACATGAAAAATTATGATTCAAATATAGAAAGAAACTAAATTATAGATATTTACTTCGATTATCAATTTAAAAGATAAACCTATTGCAGAATATTTCTAGTATTATAATCATAGAAGATACAAATTAAAATTCATAAAAATGGTTCATACATATATCCAAGCAATTCAAATCTTTATCTCTTAAACAACATAAACCATGATTAACTTTCAAGTTTCTAGGGGGAAGCTAGGGGTTCTCAATCTTTAATTTCTGTATTTTTTAATGTTCAATTTTCCCTTGGGTCCATGAACCCTGGGCAACATAGATCACAATCTTGGCCATCAACAGATTGTCCGTGTGTTGTTCAAAATTTTCAAAATAACAATTGGAATTGAAACAAATCCTAGTGACTCCAGTGATACTATGGATTTATTTTCACTCAATCTCAGAGTGGCCTAGTTGCACAATGACACTAATCTATTACCCAATATCAGACATTTTTCAAATTTTTTGTAAGGAACGAGTTTTTCAATTTTTTTGTTAGGAACCAAATTCTAGCAACCATATTGCACGTGATACATCATAACAGTTTTAGTGTAACACCTGACCGTATGCATCTACATCATGTAAATCATATCCACGATGTTTAATGTATGCATGAAATTCCAAGGAAGTTGTTCCATGTTCTTTGCAGTAATCACTGATGAGAAATCTACCTCCAGGATTCAACCATTTGTAATAAAGTTGGCTTATATTGAAAAAGTTTAAATTAATTTAGCATGTGTGATAACCACAAGGTAAAACACATACCAAAGTTTACAAATCTTGATGGTATTTGTGATGAAACAAATATTATGATGTTTCTAGCAATATAAAATGTATGTATGCTAGATTAATAGTCAATAACAAAAAATTCTTGGAATAGATTAATAGGAAATTAAATCTAGATGTATGACAATGATGTGTGAAAATATGTACTTGGATATGAAGTATTGTGTCCCGGCTATAAATCACATCGAATGTACCCTCTGGATATTCCTTTTTTGTACAGTCTGAAACCTCAAATTCAATAGCACATTGTCGACCAATATCCCTCTCCAAAGCAAATGAAATCATGTTTATAGAAAGGTCAATAGCCGTAACCTCAAATTCAAAGGTGTCATCCATACAAAAGTCACCTCCTCCAATTCCACAGCCCACATCAAGGACTTGTTGACCAGCCTTGAGCTCAAGTTTGTCAACAAATTCCTTTGTAGTCTCTGGATAGAAACTAATTTATGAACCATTTGTTGATACTCATCACAGACCTAAACATTATTGCAGTGCATTAAAATGATAACAAAAGGACTAGAAAATTGCATTATGTAATATAGATAATGTTGAATGTCTCCATAGAAAATTAATTTCAGAAAATACATCAATCATATGCTCATACCTATTCCTCCTGTACTGACAAAACCTTCTCCAAATATTCTCTCATACTGCAAAATGCCAGTAAGAGTATACTGTACATTGTCCAAGAACCGCTAAAAACCCTTGTCATCTATTGAGCTAATCTTCTACCAAAGCCAACAAATTTGCAAGAAGTGTGTTCAATATTCCATTCATTTGTCTAGTCAACATTAATGCTAACATGTTAAAGTAGGACAACAAAATAGACATGCATGAACAAGTACACAAAAATATGACCTGATTTTGATTCTTTTTGTTCCTTACATAAACCCCAACACATTTGCAGCCAACAAGGGACAACTCTGAAAGGCTTCCAGAAACATCCTTCACAAGACACTCTTGTAAAACCTTATTCCATGATCTTGTCAGAGAATAATATTATACGCATTTTATGTGAATTTATATAATTTCCAAGTATATATTCCTAACCTTGTACCACACATAAAATGAATTTAATGATCAAACATAAAGAGAGGTTGAGAATATACCTTAAGTTAAAATATTGGTTCTCAATAATGTGTTGGGTTAGCTTCATGGTTATGATCTCCAGACTGATGAAAACAAGATTCTCTAAAAAAAATGTATCCACCCATTTTCACCCACTGTACCATCGTCTTTTTTGGTTCGACTACCTTCAAGATCAATCAAAAACAAAGAAAATTTGAATATCCAAACCATAACTACAAGAAATCAATGGTGTTAATGAAAAAGGTAATTTTTGTAAATATCTAAATGTAAGGCAACACAGAAAAAAACACATGAACTAAGATACCTGATGGATTTAACTATCTAGTAAAATTTTGAGGTGCAATCTAGTGATTACAAGTACAACCAAACACTATCATGAATCTGGTGCCTTCCAAAAAACAAAACAATATTGGGATATTATGCATCTACTACAGTTTACTAGCAAGTTGTCTCTAGGGAAAATCCTAAAAATTCAGAGCTCAAGATCAAAAGATTCATGATTTTAATTCCATAACATAGGTCATGATAATAAGATAAAAATGAAAAAGGGAGGCAGGTGTGGGGGAGGGGGCTGGAAAATTCCTGGGGATTTGATAATACTACAAATAGTGAGGTGGAAGAACTTGTTGTTTTGCAGGGCCTCATCACTCTCAAGTCTCAAGGAAAAAGGATCCCATAAGGTCACTGTGATTGGCAATTCCATGATAATTATAAGAGCCCTATATACCCTTGTGTAGTTAAGAACTATATGATGGTAGAGGTTTCTCTTGCATGTGGGATGAATTGGTTAGTTGATGGATTAATACCAATCTTTCTTGATGAAGAGGGCATTGTTTGCAAGCAAAGGAAGAGGATGGAAGGTTTTCCAGCTCTGTTCTCCATGGTTTTGGAGATTTGAGTCTCGATGAGGACACAAGCCTCTATGGATCACTCTGTCACCTAAGTAGGAGATCCATCTAGAATTAATGCCAACAACACTGACACTATGGCATTGGCAAATGAAAACCCAACAACACAGGTGGACATGAACACCAAAGCCCATTTTGGGCATTCAATTTCTAGTTCACTCTCAATTTTAGAGCATGTTGTCATTTTGTTCTCTGACTAGGCCAATATGTGAGGTAGTACACCTATGGACCTACTCCTAGGTAATACTAGACAAATAGTTCAAGTACTTTTTGGATGGATTATATGTAATTGAAGACTCTAGGTTAAGGCTTGTCAGATCTACCCTTCATTTTGTAAACCCTCATTGTACACTTTGATCACGATGATTTTAATACAAAATTTTAACCATTATTGTGAAAAAAATATGAAGAGGGAAGGCCTTCAGATATGCATCAATGAATATAGGTTGGCAAGCCCCAGAGGTAGACATAGAAATTATCCTATAGGCAGATTGTTAGATATACCCGGTGTCTCAAAACTAGCTGAACCAGAACCAAGAAGTTTGACTGGTTCACCCCTTGTTGACCTTGAACCAAGGTGTGAAGCAATTCAACCTGTTTGATTGGCTTGTTCGACTAGGTTCACTAGTTCAAACCATCAATTTTTATCAAAAATATATTAAAATTTTAATTATGTATTTTTTTGTGAACCAGTTCATAAACCAAGTCGTCGGCCAATTCAAATCCAAGTCCAATATCACCCTTGACCAATTCTGAGTCTAATTCCAACTTTTAAAACATTTTACATAGTACATACCAAAGGTGATCAGTGATATGTTTTCACATATGGAGATTTTCGCTAATAGCTCGATACATAGCTTCAACAAAGCAACACACCATCTACTAATATATATGTGGATAACTTTTACAAACACTAGGCATGATTTGAGATATGTTGTGAGATTCACTTCCACATTCATCATTCATGACAATGATGAAATTAGATTGCTAGATATGCCAATGTCAATCAGTCTTATGTTTCACACGTGGAGATATTTGTTGATACACAATTTCAAGGGAGAAGCATACCATCTATTAATATATATGGACAATTTAAATTTTATATACCCCTTGAAATTATTAACATGTTAACAGTGTTTCCCTTGAAAAAGGAACACATGATCAAACATCTTGAAGTTGGTTATAACTTACAACATACTAACAACAGACTATAACAACATAATCAAACAGGCATAGACAACATAGAATGTTACACCTAAAATGAAATTGAAGACAATTCCCCACCTAATTTTTGAAATCAATTAGTTTTCAAAGATGCAGAGGAAAGGTCTTAAGATATGCATCAATTAATATAGGTAAGCAAGTCCTATAGGTAGACATACAGAGTATCCCATAGGTAGATTGCTATTGATCAGTCTTATGTTTTACATATGGAGAGATTTGTTGATATACAACTTCAAGAGAGAAACATACCATCTATTGGTATATATGGACAACTTATATAAACATTGAACTCATTACCATGTACCTAATAATTTCCTTGAGAAAGTAACACATCAATCAAACATCTTAAATTTGGTTACAAGTACAAATTAAAACAATCTGTAACAATCTAATCAAACAATCATACATTAGATAGTTTAAACATAGCCCCAAGAGTTATCTCAATAAATTTAACCATCCACCCACAACATGTTGCTGATGGGGAGGCCATAGGTCATAGGTTCAAATCTGGTCGAGTTGCTCAGGGTTACTAGCCACTATTGTTGTTGGTGGTTGAGATGCCCTCCATCTCTATTCCAGAGAAGAGGGCGGAACTTGCAAGGTTTTCCTTAGAAAAAAACATATGGTTTATACATACTTCAAATAATATGTATTATTTCTAGAGAGAAATGGTTAAAAACATAGTTACCAATGGGTGATGTAATTAATTAAGGATGAAGCCAATTTTGTGCATGTGAAGTGAGTGCAGGCTCCCAACACTTAATTAACACACTGATGAGTTGATGCCTAAGCACAAAACGACGTAGTTTATTGTTTAAACAACAAAAATCACCAATGAATAGGGAATTTGTGTGACTCACTGTGGTTATTACATAGCAAGGCAATCAAAATGAATTGGAAACGGGGAATGTCATGATTTGCTTGAATAGAGCACACACAAATGGCTCTCCAAAACTATGATTTAGGAAGAATCACACTCAACAAACAATTCCAGAAACTCAAGCAACTGTCAATTGATCTGTGGGTAGTCTAAAATGAGTTTTATATGAGGTCAATACCATTAAAGGTCATCTTAGGGATCAAACAATCCATAATTAATTTTCTTAATTAATTAAACTAACAAATGAAAAGAATGTAATGGCACATAGTTTGCACCCAATGATTCAATCAAAGGAGAATCAAACAGTGATGTATACTATGGTTATCACCGTAATCAAACAATGAATTTTCCCATATGTAAATTTTCCCACAAAGTAGAGGCATTGTAAATTTTTGCCACCCCCTCATCAACATTTTCAATGTTGTTGGGTTTAGTTTGTGAATAGTGCCAAAAATAGAGCCAAATTTCACAATGAGCTCTTAAACTCTAAACTCATCAGCCAGATAAAAGTATATTCTATCAACCAATGGATGCCATATAAAATAGTCTTTCAGATTTTATTTTTTTGTAAAATTTATGTTGAGTAATAGACCTATTTGCATCAATTCATACTTACTCATGTATAAACTACAAACAAAAGATATTATTTTTTCACTAATCAAAAGGATTTCAAAGAGATAGGACATTGCATGGATTTAAATGACCCTTTGTTTATTACTTGATATATGTAGAAAAAATATAAGTATGCCTAGCCTATGCCCAACACTTCGTTGGGAAATAATTATCCATGCAACATGTAAGTTTTGTGATAACCTCTACTTATAGTCTCAAATCAATTCCATCCTTCATATACTAGGCCGGTATGGCTACATGCAGACAAAACACTAACAAAGGTGATTTCATTTGGAATGGTGCCTGTCTTTTTCATTTTCTCAAAGAGTTGGAAATATTCATTTCCAATTCCTCGTTGAGCATATCCTTCCAGCATTGCATTCCATGAAACCAAATCCCTTTCAGGAATTTTATCAAACACCTGAAAATCATCTTCACTTCCACATTTCCCATACATCCTAATTAGATAATTCCCCATAAAGGCATCATTCTCAAAACCTATTTTGATCACTTGAGATTTAATCTCCTTTCCTTGTTTCAGTGTTGCCAGGTTAGCACACGCACTAAAAACAATGGTGAAGGTGGATTGGTTTGGTTTCATACCTTTCCACAGCATAAGAAAAAATAGTTTTGGAGCTTCCTCACCGTTCCCAGTCTGAGCATATCTTGCAATCATTGCAGTCCATGAAACCAAATTCTTCTCTGGTATCTTGTCAAAAAAATTGCGTGCATCCTCAATCCTCTGATTCTGTACATATCCTGCAATCATAACATTCCATGATACAATATCTCGTGAACCCATGTTTTCAAATGATTGTGACACATCCTCTATGCTTCTGCATTTTTCATACATTGTAATAAGTGTATTTCCCACAAAAGAATCAAGCTCAAAACCTTCTTTTATGCTATGAGCTTGTATTTTCTTTCCCTGTTCCAAAGCTACTAAGCTGGCACATGCCTCTACTTTGTGGGAAAATTTACATATTGGTGACAAGGACAACTGTATTTAACCATGTTTCACTATTTGCACCAAGGCATAGTGCAAGCCACATCACCCAACATGAAAGAGCACTGATTCTATCAGTCAAGATGAGCCAGATGAGGCCATAACTGAAGGAACTAGCAAGAGACCCAGTAACAATAATGCCCCATAGCAGTATCTTGTTGCATATGAATCTTGCCAGAAGACCCAAGTTCTCTCCAATGCCATTGGCTAGTCCTAGGTTGTTCAACAACGCTTGGATGTAATTTAAAAAATCTCCTTCATCTTGTATGAATATAGGGGAAAGTTGTATGGATTTCTAGAGGCCATCTGAATCCAAATAGTAGCTGCAAATCCCATCCATGGGGCTACCTTGGCTGTTGAGTTTACTACAAACATCACTCAGATAACATAAATAGTTCATATAAAGGATATGAATAATAAGGAATCTACCTGTGATATGTATCAAACATGTGTTTAACAATGTAACCATGGATCCACATGCCCTGTTTCAAAGATATTAAACTACTAAATACCGGATCACATTAATAACGATGGTGGATTTTGGTTGCATTTTTGTTAATTGCATTTTATTAAAAAAAATCCACAAGGGATTCATTGGGATATATGTTATGGGCATATCCAACAATCATTATATTATATTCCATGACACTAGATTTCTTGTAAACATTCTATCAAAGAGATTCTATGCAACATCAATACCACCAATCTTGGCAAACATGTCCATGAGAGAATTGACCACAAAAAACATACCACTTTCAAACTTTGACATCACAGAAACAATTCTTTCTATAATGTTGTAATCAAAATGTAAGAGTCATTCTGCAAGACTTATCCAAAAATCCTAGAATATTTAAGATGGTTGACTTGGATGCAATATGTTGTCTAAGATGCAAGAGCAATTATTGAAGTTACCGCAATCCACTTATTTAACTGAAGTAACAATTGTTCATATGAATCAAATTCTTCGATAATATTCATCTAGTCTTACCATCATATGTGATCAATGGCATTTTCTCAACCTAACCCCCTTATGACCCAATTTCCTAAAAATTGATACTCACTATATATACACAAACAACCACAGGACCTTTATACTATTAATTTTATACTAGTGGAGCTTTGACCATGGTTTGTATCTGTAATCATAATTATTTAATTTTACCTTGGGCCAAACTTGGTAAACACAAATAGTTACATCTAGTGCTTCTTATAAAAATCCTTTGAAGATGTTTTATACACATTTTCAGGATTGGATTGCACCTTTTGGTTTTCCACATAAAGCTCTCAACAACTTTTTTGTTGTGAATTTTCAAATTTTTAGGTCTTAACTTACATTTAGTTATGTTCTATGTTGTTTTCCTTTTTAACTTACAAGGTTTTATAGGGAAGGGGAGAGTCCCTACCACCACCATCACATCAAGAATATGGAAAGGTAATGACATTTAAGCTTGCCTCCCATTACTTCCCTAGAGACATCTATATCCATGTTCTTGATCATAGTCATATTGCCTATTACACATAATTTTGGTCACTCTGGTGATGTCTATACAAGTGATGTATTCAGGCTCCCAAAAGGACTTTTTTCCTCAGAAAAGTGGTTGTTGTCTTCTTCCAAAAAACACATTTTTAAGATGAGTTCACAGGATTCCTATATTAAAGGGTGTGAAAATCCTTCATTCTCGTAGGCAACCCAAACTGAGGGTGTGAACTGTTCGCAGTCTGCTCTATAGGTAGGGTGTGAACCTATTTCAAATCTTGGAAAAGAGAAGAGGTCACAAAGGTTCTAGAAGGGAATCTTCTAGAAAATGAGTTGGCATTTGCATGGTTGGAATACTACCGACTTCTCAGATTTAGTGGGATCATCCTCATCAATTTAACCATCTCTCCTTCTCCTATATATTGAAAGGTTTCTCATGGAAAAGGTTAAGCAAGATTGAATGAAGAATTGGTGAAAGAATTGTGTGAAGAACTCTGCTTGGATAGAAGCTTGAAGACTCTATTTGGTCTATCAAGTTGTATTGGATCTTCTTCATGCAAGTGTAGAGCAAGTGTGTGTATTGGAACTAAGGGTCACTGAAAGGAATCTTATGACATCAAGGCAATCCGGTTGTATCTTCTACTTTCATTTAATATAATACAACGGCATGTCCCTTTTCCATAAAATCACTCTTATTTTATTGAATAACTCCTTGATCATATGAATAGGTTGACATTGAATATACTTTGCTATCTTCACTTTGGTTGGTTTGTGTTGTCTTGGACCTGATTTCACAAGAGCACCAGAGTGAAGCGGGAACAACAGAGACCTAAGGAAGCGATATAAAGGTATGTCACTTATTCCTTCTTAGTAGTAGATTCAATGACTGCAACTTAGAGAAAGAGTCATGTCATGTCCTGTTTTGTTCTAGATTCAGGTGGACCTAGGGAGATCTGTTAGTGTCTGCACCTACCGATTTATCCGATAACAAAATTGGCGACTCCATTGGGGATACAACCCATTTTGGTGGTTTTTTCTTGGCCATTTTATCTTGACCTACCCTTTTTCATTCCTAATCAATCTCTAAGTCTTGAGGAGACCCTCACGGACTCCCTGGATCCAAAATTTCCCTCAAAAGTCCTGTCATTTTTCCAAAATTTGCTTGATTACAAACCTTCTCGTACTGCACCTTTCAGTAGCCTATGAGAATAACTGAGGTTCACACCCTAGCGTTCATTTCAGTGAGAACTTCTCGCAACCTGCCTATGTCTAGCCTGTGAGAATCCTTAATTCTCGCATTGTACCCCACTATCAAACTGCGAACTCACTTGTAAAATTTTTGGATTAAGTCATTTGAGTCTTCAGATGCCCAGATTGGTTGGTGTGTATGGAAAGAACTTCTATGGCCTATGATTGAATGTTTCTTGACTTCAAATCTCGTGAATGATTAGTTTTAAGAAATCGAAATATCTTCTTGATCATTTTTTCTCAATTTTTATCTCTTGACCTTTTCTTAACAAGGGTATAATCTCTGATTCTGAAATTTGATTGCTTTTTTAGTTGGGAGCCTTTGATTGGATTAAAAGTTGAGATTAATGGTCCTTTTCAATTGCTTATTACTTGTAAAATTGTTACCCATGTGCATCTGAAGAGACTGGTCTTCTCAGTTTGTTATATTTGTCTTCATTGAAAGATCGATTTGGGTGTTTGTTGTGTATTTATTTTTCGTTGGTTGCTTACTTTTTCTTAGTTCCATCCTTGTTGCTTGGTTTCTAATAAAAAATTTAAAGACATTTTCTTTTTTTTAAGCAACCTTTTATTCAAAAAATATGGACATTCCAGTATTGAAAGAAAACAAATAGGGAATTTGCATTGTTCATGATTGTTTGATATTACATTTCAGAGAAGATCATACATTGTAGTTCACATTGTTCCAGAAAACTCCTCTTTCCCTCCTGTAAATAGGATTCATCGAACAAAATGTGAATCATTCATCCCTATTTATGCATTGTTGGGTCAGAGTCTCACACAACATTGGTTTCATTTCTGTCTCCTTTTGAGTAACAACATCCTTTAATAATATTGCGCAATTTTAAAATTAAACTAGTAACTTTTTCTAGGGCTCTTTTACACCAACATTAGCTAGGCTAGAGCTTTGGAATAGGCAGTGAGACACACTCTCCAAAGCACAAAACACACAATAGTATCTTGTGATAAGGAGTGTCAAATTCCATTTGCAGCATTTTTTCTTGGGAAGCCCTTCTCACACAAGGGTCAAACCTGAGATTGCATTGAGATTGACAGAGCTACTCACCCTGCTTTGTTGATATCGGTGTAGAGATTGCATGTATTATGGGGGTCACTTGAAGGTATACCCAAAATGATGAGTGGAAGCCTCTCAAGTTGATTTCAGGCTAGATACCCTGCCCTTGCGTGTGGATCAGACTGTCGACTGTTCCCCCAGGAATTCTTTTTGTTGGTGGTAATCTTAGTAGCCTATATTCTTAGGGTCTTACATAAGGTGACTGTGAAGGGGTAAGTCTTCACGGTACATGGAATCAATGTTGGCCAGACTCACTCGGGATCATTGGAGGGTATACCCACGATTGTGTGTGGGAGCTTGCACCAGGGTGTAAGTCCGTTAAGCAGGTTGTCAATGTAACTTTTCCACCCTGGCCCATCCCCTTCTTGTCTCCTTGTTGTGACATTGGATTTCATCACCAACTAGTGACTTTGGAATTAGAAGGTCTTGTTTGCTTGGCTTTTCTTCCTAGATTTTATTAGTGCATGTTGTTTGTTTACCCAAGTTGGCCATAGAATTTCTTTCGTAAAATTCTAACTCGATCACAATTGACCCTCCACATCGTTCACGTAGAATGCAAGTCCTACCCCTAGAATATCTAGAAGGTTCTCAACCCTTGCCTACCAACTCACCAGAGGTCTCTCCTCAACAAAGTGAAGTCCAAGATGTTTCCACTCCACCAGTGGAAAGAACTAACTCTTTAGAATGGTTCTAAATTACCAATTCTCAAGAGGACTTTCGACTTCCTCCCAACTCTGAGAGACGTATTGTTTGAGTGAATTCTTCCAGAGATATAGTTGTTCTGTCTTGTGGATTACCAACTGGACCTTTCATAGGACCTGAGGGTCAAGATCCTTTTTGGACTACTGGAATTTTTAGACAGGATGCAAGATACCAGATATAATAAATATGCAGAACAGAAATAAAATGCTAGAAATGGCAGAATAACAGTAATATAACCAACATAATTTCCACAATAACACTTAAATGATATAAGAACAACAACAAAATAGCTCTTTGATTCAGAAAGCAATGTTCACGTGCCTCTTCGAGGGGGAAACCTCCAGTTGAGCAATGCTCTGTTATAATAATCTCCAAGCTAGGGTTTTCATACCCTCGACCCTTATTTATACTAAATATGTCTATCAAGAGAAGCATCTAGAGGAAGATCCTTCTAGAAGCAGAATCTTCTATTAGGTCTTCTTACATCCTCCTTATTCTATTTTATTGAAAATCCTTATTAATATTGACCTTTATTACATCCGAATATATTGATCTACCTATGTGCGAGTTAGGACCCTAACATGTCTTCCCCCTTAAAAATAGCCTTGTCCTCAAGGCTTGAGATGTGGAAACTGTTGCAGAGTGGTAGTTGGTTCCCAAGTGGTATCTTTTGGAGTCGTATCTTTCCACTGGACTAGCACTTCCTTGATGGTTCTCTGACATAGGTGACACTCACGCTGGTCCAAAACTGCATCTGACTGTAGCCAAATGGATCCTTCTTCAGCTAACTCTTGAAGGTTGGTTTGAATTTGGCACCTAGTTCCAATTACCTTCTTTAAGCATGAAAAATGAAAAACAGGATGTAGCTTTGACTGACTGAGCAGAGATAACTAATATGCGACTTGTCCCACACGCTTGAGAACTGTATAAGGACCATAAAATTTGGGCACTAGCTTCTGATAATGCTCATCCTTGAGGGAAGTTTGCTTGTATGGTTGCAGTCACAGAAACACCTGATCCCCTTCTACAAATTGACATTCAGAGAGACCTTGATCTGCTTGTTGCTTCATACGATTCTGTGCCATGACCAAGTTTTCTTTAAGGGTACGAGGAATATCCTCTCAAACTATAAGTGTTTGGTCAACTGCCTGGACCTTCGAGGTACCCGATAAGTATGAGAGAATTGAAGGTGGATTCTATCCATATACCACTTCAAAAGGAGTCATGCAAGTAGTTGTATGGTAGGAAGTGTTGTACCACCATTCAGATAGGGGTAGCCATTGAGCCCACTGATGTTGTTTTTCAGAGGAAAAACACCTCAGATATGTTTCCAAACACTTGTTGACAACTTTTGTTTGACTATCATTTTGGGGATGATAAATTGTGTTGAGGTGCAGTTGGGTGCCATGTAGCTTAAACAGTTCTTGCCAAAAATTGCTTGTGAAAGTTGGGTCATGATCAGAAACAATAGAGTGTGGCATGCCATGAAGCTTGAAGACCTGGTCCATGAAAATTTGAGCCACTATGGATGCAGTAAATGGGTGTTAAAGAGCACATAAATGAGCATACTTGGAAAGGCAATCCACAACCACCATTATGACTGATTTATTCGCCAACTTGGGTAAGCTGGTAATAAAGTCCATAGAGATATCCTTCCAAATAGCAGGTGGAATCGGAAGCGGTTGTAGTGTTCCCAGAGATTTCACTATTTCTCCCTTGTTGCATTGACACACCTCACATTCAACAACAAAATTATGAATGTCTTGTTTCATACCATCCCAGAAAAAAGAACGTTTGACCCTGTCATATGTTTTGGTGAACCCTAAGTGCCCCACTGTGGGTGTAGCATGAAGCTCAGAAAGTACCGTGGATTTAAGCTTTGATTGTTTACTTAAATACAAACGACCTTTGTATCGAAGCTCATCCTAGAGCCAAGAGTACCCTGGGGGAGTCGAAGCCTTGGTCTGCAATTGTTGGATCAGATGTGAACTTTTGGGATCTTGAAGCCATTCCTGGCGCATAGCTTGGAGCCAATCGAGTACAATGAAGGAAAGAGAAAAAAGGGATCCTTCTTCTTCATATTTTTGGGACAGTGCATCTACCACTACGTTGTCTTTGCCCTTATTGTAAATGATATCATAATCATATCCAAAGAGCTTAGTCACCCATTTTTGTTGCTCTGGGGAGGAAATGTGTTGTTCTAGAAAGTACTTGAGGCTTTGATGGTTGGTCTTAATTTGGAAGCATTACCCCAAGAGATAAGGGTGCCACAAATCAACGGCATGTAGAATAGCCAACATTTCATTTTCATAAATGGGTTTGCCCAGATTATTTTCAGACAGTTTCTTGTTGGTGAAGGCCAAAGGTTGACCCTCTTGCATAAGGACAACACCGATTCCTTTTCCTGAGGCATCACATTCCAACACAAAGGTATTTGTGAAATCAGGAAGGGCCAAAACTAGAGTGGTGCACATGGATGTCTTCAAGGTTTGAAAAGATTGAGCAGCGGCTGGAGTCCAAGTGAAAGAGTTATTTTTGAGGAGAGAAGTGAGAGGTGTTGCAATCTTTATGTAGTTCTTAACAAACTTGCGATAATACCCTGTTAATCCAAGAAATCTAAGCAAGATTTTGAGAGTCTTTGGGTGTGGCCAGTCTTGCATAGCTTCAATCTTTTTCGGATCCACCCTGACGCCATCCTCGCCAACCAGATGACCCAATTATTCTACTTCTGAGGCACCAAAAGCACATTTAGATTGTTTCAAGAAAAGTTGGTGCTGAGAGAGTAGATGGAGAACTTGATACACATGAGTAAGATGGGTTTTCCAGGTTTTGCTATAGATGAGGATATCATCAAAGAAAACTAAGACAAAATGATGGAGAAAGGGACGGAAGACATGATTCATGAGGATTTGGAAGGTGGAGGGGGCATTACAAAATCCAAAGGGCATGACCAAAAACTCATAGTGGCCCTCATGAGTGTGAAAGGCCATCTTGGGAATGTTGGCCTCTTTCATACGTATCTGGTGATAGCCCGAGCGAAGATCAAGTTTAGTAAAGAATTGGATGCCACTCAATTCATCTAGGAGGTCATCAATGACAGGAATGGGAAATTTGTCTTTAATGGTCAGTTTGTTGAGGGCACGGAAGTCAGGATGCATTCTCCAAGAACCTTCTTTCTTCAGGACCATGACTACAGGAGAAGAGTAAGGGCTCGTACTAGGGTGGATAACACCTGCATTAAGGAGTTCCTGGACCATTTTCTCAATTTCATTTTTTCGTGAAAAGGGGTGGCGATATGGACGGATATTGGGAGGAAGGATTCCAGGTATAAGGGGAATGGAATGATCATGAACACCACAGGAAGGAGGGAGTCCTTGGGGAGTGGAAAATACCATTTGATGTTTAGAAAGGAGGGCTTGGAGTTCATGTGGTACTGGGGTGTCTCTGTTGCTTGTATGTCATGGAGTTGGGAAATGACACCAGAATGACCTTTTTTGAGTAGCTTTTCCATGTGATGGGAACTAATGACCTCAGGTGAACCAACAGTGATGCCTTGGAATTTATATTGGTGGCCTTCCTGGTTGAATTGCATGGTTAATTCCTTAAAATCCATGAGAATGGGACCCAAATTTCTTAGCCAGTCTGCACCCAACACAATGTCACAACCACCCATGTCGATAGCAAACATATGGGATTTTAGGTCGTAGTCACCAATTTGGAGATGCATATTTTCACAGCACCCTCCACATTTCATGGAACCACCATTGGCAATCATGATTTGGAAATTGTTGACAGCATGGATGTAGCAATGAGTTTCTTGGGCAATGTGGCAATGAATAAAATTATGGGTGCTTCCACTATCAACCAGAATGATGACCTTTCGATGCTTGATGTAACCGATTAACATGAGGGTTTGGGGAGTGGAGAATCCAGTGAGAGCATTGAGGGAAATGATGGATTCTACTTCGAGAGGGTCAGAGGGAGGGGTTATGGTAGTGATTTCAGGTGACTCAAACACAAGGGAAGTTTCAACATCCTCTTTCGAAATATCCTCAGAGATGGCCATAAAAAGATTTTGTTCCTTACACTTGTGGCCCAGGAAATATTTATCATCGCAATCATAACAAAGGCCTTTGAGTTGGCATTCAGCCATTTCATCCCTGGTCAATTTTTGGATCTTTAATGGGGCGGAGGGAGTAGTGAGAGTGATGGGTTTAGGGCGAGGGATAAAGGAGGGTTTTAGGTTTTGAGAGGATACAACCTGTTGTGATTCTTTATCTCTTTTAGTAGCCTCCACCCAACTCGAGGGTCGATCCATGAGGACATGGGCCCAAATCTCCTCCTTGAGGCCACTGATAAAACACTCTCGAAAGAAAGCATCATT
>ML781591.1:1279837-1307516 GCA_009831015.1 Picea engelmannii | reverse complement strand
TTTATCTCTTTTAGTAGCCTCCACCCAACTCGAGGGTCGATCCATGAGGACATGGGCCCAAATCTCCTCCTTGAGGCCACTGATAAAACACTCTCGAAAGAAAGCATCATTCATGCCCTCTGTTCGAAAAGCCAGGCGCTCAAAGGAAGCTATGAAGTCTTCTACTGTTCCAGATGGTTTCAACTTTGTCAAACGACCCAAATGGTTGGTGTCTGTGTCAAAGTGTTCATAAATATTAGTCACAAATATGGTCCAAGCAATATACCCTTGACGGGAATTTTTTCTCCATTGCCAACATTCTTGATCTAGATGGAGAACACCATACTGGAGTTTGGCCAAGTCATCTATGATTCTGTATAAAGAGAAATAATGTTCCATTTGGGTTACCCAACCAGTGGGGTCCGAGCCATCAAATTTGGTCACATCCACCCGCGGAAGGCGTAGGTCACGTTGAAAGTGATGGGGTTGAAAGGTATGGGAATGGGAGGAATGTTCGCCTTTGATCTTTGGAGGTGCTTCAGAGAAAGGGTCATCTGTAGGGATCTTCATTTTGCTGCAGAGTGAGGTAAAGATAGATTCAAGATGGGTGGTCAGTTCTTGTTTGACTTCGTTCATTGAGGACTGCATGGTTGTATTTATGGTTGTATTGATGGATGAATCGATGGAGGAAACAATAGCACTGAGTTGTTTCACTTATTTTTGGGTCTCGAGGAAACCAGATTGAAAGGTGTTGAAGCGAGTTTCCATATCTTGGCTATGGGTATGGGCCATGGGGATGGGTGAACTGAAAAGAGGCGGGAAGGGTCAAAAATTTTGCCGAAAAATGATATGGATGAATGTGATAAGGGCGAAGAGATGAATCCAATGGAATATGTCTCAAATAATGGTGAAAAAATTTCCAGACTTTTTTTTTTACACCTGCGGAATTATACTCTGATTTGAATAATACTACAGTGATGAAATTCCCAAATGCTTAACCAGAAAGAAATGTGTATTTACTTGGCA
Source organism: Picea engelmannii (assembly GCA_009831015.1). Lineage (NCBI taxonomy): Eukaryota > Viridiplantae > Streptophyta > Pinopsida > Pinales > Pinaceae > Picea > Picea engelmannii. Next base: position 1,306,511 of record ML781591.1, on the reverse strand, counting down.
ACCTGAACACAGTTGCATGACAATAGATCTGGTCTATTTTAATTTGCTTATGTTTCTGTCCCCCAAGGGTTAGGTATTCAAGGGTTCTACAAATAAGGGTTTTCCCTATGCTATATCTCTCTGATATACATGCAGGGTCCAACAGTAGTACTCAGCCCAATATCTCAGGGAAATAACTAAGGAGGATAGACTGTACCCTTAGCCATACTACCCGACTACCTAGGTACTAGAGAGTATCTTCCCGAGTGTTGTTCTTGGTGACACTATAGCAGTCCGATGGCTGATAGGTTTATCTAAAGAGATCTTCAGGAAATCTAGGCCGATCCATACATAGGTGTTGTCTGATGTGCTACCACTCAAAGGGGTACCAACAGGGGTTACAAGGGTGGCCAACAGATGTGCGCTTAAGAACCACTTGTATTTCCTGCATGTATGAATCCCTCAACTACGGGTTTATGTGCGTAACGACAGATATCTGTGGCTTAAAGACACCGGAATACGTCTCTACCCTGGAAAAAAAATTCCCACAATTTCTGCTAAGGAAAGTGCTCTGATACCACTTGCAAGATACCAAATATAATAAATATGCAGAACAGAAATAAAATGCTAGAAATGGTATAATAATAGTAATATAACTAGCATAATCTCCACAATAACACATAAATGATATAAGAACAACAACAGAAATAGCACTTTGATTCAGAAAGCAATGTTCATGGGCCTCTTCGAGGGGGCAACCTCCAGTTGAGAAGCGTTTTGTTACAATAATCTCCAAGCTAGGGTTTTCATACCCTCGACCCTTATTTATACTAAATATGTCTATCAAGAGAAGCATCTAGAAGAATATCCTTCTAGAAGTGGAAGCTTCTATTAGGTCTCCTCACATCCGCCTTATTCTATTTTATTAAAAGTCCTTATTAATATTGACCTTTATTACATCTGAATATATTGATCTACCTATGTGCAGGTTAGGACCCTAACACAGGATCTCTTTAGCTCAGGAGCAGGCATTGATATCACTGTCACACCTGATCTGCCCGAAACATCTGATCCAGAGGCAATACCTTTTACTACTACCTATTATTTTCCTGGTACAGACGCTCCACCAGCTAACCACAACTTGACTATCCCTCTACAAATGGTCCATTACACAATGGTCCCAGATACTATGAGTTCTCACACCGAGATTACATCAGCTAGCCAAGCCCCCATTAGCACACCGCTTTCGCCCAGATTCACCCCAACACTTCCTCCCAGATATCATGCGTTGAATGCTTCTATTCCCGCTCCTACACAAATCTCATCTAGGACTCCTGACGTTTCCACTCCTTCTAGGCACCATCTCATTCCCAGTTTTATTCTGACACTTCCTCGACCCCCTTTTAGAGGACCTCTTCCATCCTCTATCGGAGGCACCGACCCTAGTGGCACCATCCCGTCTTTCACACCTAATTACCAGATTCCTATTGGTGGACAATTTCACCTAGGAGGCCAAACCCAATCCCCTTTTGCAGGACAAATCCCAATTGGGACGCAACCCCCGATTGGAGGGAAACCCCCACCGACCCCACCCTATGGAAAAAACATACCTCCATCATTGGCCCAGTATTGGAATTATCTTATTCAACATAATGCTCACTCGACTAGGGGGAAACAACCTCAAGCTAGCTTCGTCATGCCCCCTATTACAGGCCAACCATATCTAGGCACGTCTAATCCTATTTGGGGCTTGAATGCTCAACCCCACACCCATGTTCAAGGGTACAACCCTATGAATTACTTGCCTCCACACCAACAACCAAATCTTCTCGGATCTTCACATTATATGAAAACTTCTTATGGTCCCACTGGTCTACCGACGGGACTCCCTCCCCAAAGTCACCAGTACCCACATGTGAATAGACAGTTACCCTTCTTAACCACTCTGGACCTCCCTGATATGTCGAGGATTTTAAATGATCTGATCCGTAACTTTCCTCAATGGCTTTCCATACCGGCCAAACTACCATCTGACATCCCTAAATTAGATGGTAAACCAGGAGAGGACCTGAACAATCATGTAATGACTTTTCACCTTTGGTGCTCATCCAACTCCTTGATGGATGACTCTATTCGTTTACGCCTTTTTCAGTGATCCCTCATAGGTTCCACTGTGAAGTGGTATATAGAATTACCACGAGGCTTCTTCACCGACTTCAACACCCTCGCTATGGATTTCCTCACCCACTACTAGTTACCGATCCACTACGAAACGGGAACCGAGATTTTGAGTTCTTTCAAACAAACCAAAGCCACTCATATCTCTGATCACATTCATGAGTGGCGACAGAGACGACGTCTCATCAAAATCGAACTTCCTGATCAATTGTTGGTAGAGTGGTTCATGAAATCATTCATGAATGACATCTCTTGTGAAATCACCATGGGTGGAGTTGTCACAAAAGAAAAGGAAATCAGTCGTGCTCAATACCTCGACTTCGTTTACTCACAAACGGGCACTCTTTATGACTTACTCCCTGGCGCACCTCATCCTTCTACTTTCACTACTTCAACTACTCATGTTGCTTCTCATGCATCTGACAGTGTAATTGGCACTTTCCATGCCCAACCTCACTTCGTCCAAACCGCTAGCAACAACCACAAACCCATTTCTTCTAATGTTCAAAATGCTTCATCTCCTACCTCTCCCACTGGAAAGACTTCTGAGGTAAACTCTGTTCAATCTACCCTCGTCGGCAAAAATAAATCCAAAAAAGGAAAGGGTAAGAACAAGAAGGATAAAAATAATCCACAATCTGAGAAAACCAAAACACCACCTGTTGACGACATGGATAAGCGCAAACCCCGATACCTTGTCTTATCTGTGGTGATGATCACTACACTAAGGATTGTCCATGACAAGCCGAGGTTACTAAGTTCCTTCAAGGGACCACGAAATCCCCACTCTGACCATATTTTCACAACCCTTCCCTTCTCAACAACAAGCCCAATTGGTCATTCATGACAAACCTTCCCCCTCCAATACATCCTATGTCTTAATGTGTACAGGTTATTTAAAGAAGAATGACATCAAACTTACCACTCGAGCCAAAGATTATCCTTCCTCCAAAGAGAAGGTTGATGCAATACCTCCTCTGTTGGTCCAACCATCTCCCACGACTCCACCTACCAATGGTCCTCTTCATCTCAAACAACTGAACCTAGATACAGTTCTTCACCCTCCCCCAAAGGGAGTATTTCAAAAATCGGCTTTCAATCCTCATGCACGTGCTACCCAGAACTACAATATTGTCAAAGATCTGGCCCAAGCATCATCTGCGATGTCATCCCTTGAAGTCCTTCAGAGTTGTCCTATACAACGGAAGGCACTATTGAAAGATATTGGTGGAATCGACCCTACAGATATGAATTTAATAATTTTTGACTTGGAAGATCACATCCCAAGGTTACCCCCTCAACTCGCATTCCAAATACAAGATATTGTCTCCAAAAAAAACATTTGTAGAGTAGTTATTGATGAGGGTGCCTCGACGTGTGTCATGTCTATTACCTGCTGGAAATCCATCGGCTCTCCTCCTTTGACCGAATCCCACAACATAATCAAATCCTTCAATGGCTCTAGTTTTAAGCCTTACGGTGTCCTCCCTTCATTGCCTATTACGTTAGAAGGAAAAATGGTCAACGTTGAAGTGGAGGTCTTCGACGCTCCCCTTGATTACAACCTTCTACTTGACTGTAGTTGTATCGATTCCATGCATGCAGTTGTGTCCACTCTTTTCCGTGTCATGTGTTTCCCACATCAAGGAAAAGTAGTTACCATAGACCAATTGGCCTTCTTTCACTCCGACGCATGTACTGTCAACGTACCTTTCATTGCAAAAACCCCCCTGGATATGAGAACGTCAGTGTGGGTCTTCTTAAAGATAACTCTTTGATGGGTACTTTCCCCATTCCACCACCCGATGTTCCACATCTGTTTGTTGCCTCGATCAACATGATCTCCACCTCTTTTCACAAAACCCTTGTGTCTTACAACCCGTGGATGGTACCCAACCCCGACGATCATCTTCGTTATGGCGAAAAAATGCCTTAGAGTCCGATCGAATCTGCTTATCAATCCATTCAATCAACAACCCCCTCTCTTGGTGATTTATCTCCGGATCCATTCCATGTCATTTTTCCTACAGACGAGATGATTATGTCTGTTATTTCTGTGGAAGATACCCCTTGGGACAATGGACATCATCATTCCATCCTCTTCCTGGAACAACGCACCATTGAGGGTTACCAACGACTCTCGACCCCGTCGATCGTTGTCATCATTTCTACCATTCTCGAGTCTATACACGACATGTTCTATGAAGGGAACTTAAGTAATATCTCACCCACCATCCCCCTCGACATATCCATCAAACTTGGAGTTGTTGAAAATGTGCATATCGGAGCTTCGTGTTCCCATGACGAAGTTGTCACCTGCAAGTCTCTTTTCCAAGAATTTTGTGACGTCTTCACATCGAACTATGAAGAAATGTCGGGGATTGACCCCAACATTGTGGTACATGAGATTAAGACATACTCGGGCGCTAAACCTGTCCGATCCACCCACGTAAAGAATCCGCTATATAGCTTGAAGTTGAGAAACTTCTCAAAGCTAGCTTTATTTACCCTATGGCTCTAACTGACTGGGTTTCCAATCTTGTTATGATTGACAAGAAACAAGGCACAATCTGCATGTGCGTTGATTATAGGGACATTAACAAAGCTTGTTCTAAAGACAACTTTCCTACCCCCTTCGTTGACCATATCATCGACGATTGTGCCAAGAAGTGAAATCTTCTCTCTGATGGATGGTTTCTCCGAATATAATCAAATCAATATCGTTCCCGTGGACCAACATAAGACCGCTTTTATTTGTCCTTGGGGCACTTTTGCCTACCGAAAACTTCCATTCGGTTTAAAGAATGTCGGTGCAACTTTTGAACGTGCTATGTCTTACACCTTTCATGATATAAAGCACATCGTGCAGCCATATCTAGATGAATTACCCACTCATTCCATGCACCATGTAGATCATCCAATACACCTCCGCACCATTTTCCTTCGATGTCGGTTTTACCACATACGCTTGAATCCCCACAAATATGTTTTTTGCATAGAATCCGACCGACTTCTGGGATTTATTGTTTTACGTCAAGGGGTCAGGGTAGATCTTTTGAAGAACAAGGTGATTCTCAATCTTCCTCCTCCTTCCTCACTTCGCCAGTTACAAAGTTTGCAAGGGAAGGCAAACTTTCTCCGTCGTTTCATCCCAAACTATGTTGAGCTAACTCTTGGATTTACACGACTGCTCAAAAAAGGTTCTGAGTTTGTATTGGATACCACTGCCAACAAATATTTCGAATCTTTGAAACTTTCTTTGACACGTACCCCACTACACTTCCCACCGGATTACAGTCGGGATTATTTCCTCTACCTCGCAGCCTCGGACTATACCATCGCTATGGTTCTTGTCCAGGAGGATGATTCTCATGATGAACACGTCATCTATTACTTGAGTCAGAGTCTCATGACTACCGAAACCAAGTATTTACATGTTTAAAAACTAGCCTTGGTAGCCGTCCAAGTTGTTCAATGTTTCCGGCACTATATCCTTTCTCGCAAGACTACGGTAATTTCTAACTGCAACCCTATGTAACACATTCTTACACGCCAATTGCTAGGGGGAAAATACTGCAAATGGATCATAATACTCCAGGATTTTGACTTAGAATTTGAACGTGCTAAGTCCAAGAAATCCTTGGTGTTTGTCGAGTTGATATGCGACCTTCCCTGGTCTGAGATGGAAAATGTAGCAGCATATTCATTACTCAATGAATCCCTTTTCCTGATTAGTTTCGATGACCTTTGGTATGAAGATATCATCATATATCTCTAGACCCAGACTTTCTGGCCCAATTTGTTTAGCAATCGCCATCAAATATGCTACCAATCCCATCAGTATATTATCCTCGGTGATACTCTTTATCGTCATGGGATTGACTCTGTTTTTTGACGCTGCCTCACATTTGACGAAGCCAAGAAAGCCCTAAATGACTACCATTATGGAGCCTGTGGTGGTCACATGTCTGGGTATGCTACTGCCCAAAAGATCTTACGAGAAGGGTATTTTTGGCCTTCTTTATTCAACGATTGTATAATTTCCATCCAAAAATGCCATGCTTGCCAAACCTACAACAATAAAATACGATCACACCCTGTGGTCTCCATTGGTCCTTTTTCGAAATGGGGTATCGATTTCATGACATGTCACCCTCAATCAGAAGGGGGGCATGGATACATTATTGTAGCCATATATTCTTTTACGAAATGGGCCAAGGCGATGCCAACATTCGACAATACTGGAAGGACTACAACATTATTTATATTCAATCACATCATTGCTCAGTTTGGTGTTCCTCAAGCTATCGTTACTGACCATGGTAGCCACTTTAGAAACTTCATGATGTTCGAACTCACTGAAAATTTGGATCTTCGCCATGACAACTCAACACCCTATTACCCACAAGCCAATGGCCAAGTTGAAGCAATCAACAAAATCCTCATTACCATGCTTCGACGAATGATAGGGATTCACAAAACGAGTTGGCACACGATGTTGTTTTCTGCATTGTGGGCTTATCGGACATCCGTTAAGTTTGCTACTGGTTTTACACCTTTCCAGTTAGTCTATGTTATAGAATCCATCTTGTTGATTGAATGTGAGATACCCTCCCTAAAACTAGCCATCAAACTTCTCCCAAACACTTATGCCGAAGAAGAACCTCTGTTTTATCTCATGCAATTAGACGAAACCCATCGCGACGCCACCCTAGTTATTGAAGCCCAGAAGAAACACGTCAAATCCTAATACAACAAACATGTCAAGCCACATGTTTTCTCCAAAGGTGATCTAGTTCTCTTTTACTGATGCAGGAGCATCTCTCCATGCAGCTAGCCAGCCAGCCAGCCACGTGGGCACGCATGCATTTCAAAATATGAAGGGAGGCGCAGCCTCATTTTGAATTTGAAATTCAATGTAATTAAATGTCTTAGGCTAGTGAGCCAGAAGAGCCATGCCTTTGCGTAGGTTGTAGATAAGATAGGCATTTATTATAGATTGGTTGAGATCTAGTTCTGGATAGCAGACTAGACAACCATTGATTGTAAATTAATTAGAGTAGGTAATTCCTAGAGGGAAGCGCTTGATTGAGCCGCCTCATGTAAAAGAGATTTTGAGATCTCATTTGAGAGAGAGTTGAGTAGTAGAACCTGCATGTAGAGCAGAGGAGCCAAGAGAGGGCTCAGGGAACACCTTGTAAAATATACAGGCATTTGCCATTATTAATACAGAGCAGTTTTTCCTGCACCAGTCTGTCATTATATGCATGTCTGTATGTGTGTGTTCATTATATGCTGCAATTGTGTATTGTTATCATGTATTTGAAGGGAGTGTGGTTTATTTCAGGTTTGAGAAGTCTTTGAGGTTTCACACCATGAGGGCGTGACAGAGTGTTGAGACTCTGAATACCGGTGCATAGAAGAGGCACTTCTGAACTCTGAGGAGTCAGACAGAGACGTGCTGAGGCACAGGACTGAAGTCATCACCTCACAAGGAGGAAGACTTTTGGGGTTACTGAACACCTCAATAGTCAAGGCAGTGTAGCTGAGACACTGTTGTGGACAGAACCTTTACTGGGAGTTTTGTAGGAGCTCTACCAAGAGGGTATCAAGCGTGTGTACAAAAGTGCACAGAGGAAAGAACTCTGATGTGAGTTCAGAAAGACCAGAATTCTGTGAGGATTCTGAGGGGCTCCGTCTGGAGGACATCGAGCGAAGGGTGCAAGGGCACAGGAGAAAGTATAATTGTTGGGTGTTCCGTGGCAGAGATACTCCGCCAGGAGGGCGTTGAGAGGGTGCGCAGATAGCCTAGGAGGAAGGGAATCTTTGAGTTCTGTCATCTGAAGGAAGGTCCAGTGAGGGAACTTTCACTGGGTTACTGAATACCCAGAGAACTCAGCAATAGATTGCTTGAGTTGGAAGACTACCAGGAGACATTGTATTCTCCATCTGCAGGAGAAAGAGAAAAAGAGTTGAGTTTCTGTAGAGGTCGAAGCTACAAGATGGAAGCTCAAGAAGGGTAACGCTTTTACTCATATCAGCGGGACTCACATTGATGGTTCGCAGAGGAGAGGAAGCGTCAAGAGTCCAGAAGATCCAACACTTGGAGAGTGATTGGACGCCGAGGACAAGTAGTGTGTCAACCTTTCGTTGAAGGAGTGGGTGAGATCTATGAAGGGGTCAGAGGGACCAAGCTCAGGAGGGATAGTTCCATCGTAGTGAAATCGTGGAACAAATCCAGGAGGAAGCCCGCACAGATGAGAGCTTCAGAGTGGAGGAAATCCTCAAAGAGGAAAATCAACGGTCGAGATTCGCGGAGCAGAATCGCGAATTCCCGCTGATCGTTAGATCATGGAGAAGTGCGCAGAAGTTAACCCTTAAGTACAAGGGGTGAAACAAGAGCCATCAGGACTTGGCATATCGGGTTTCCCGGAGGCAAGAGTTTCATACTCTTTGAAATCGCGATCGGCGATTTCCCGAATCAACTAGAGACGTCGATCAGAATGGGGACACGTGGCGCAAGATCCTGAGGAGTCGGGGTTCGGGGTTTTGCGATGCAAAAGAATTGCGACCGGTGAAATCACGACCTATGATTCCTTGATATAATCCCAACCGTCGATTGGTGGGACACACGTCAAAGGATCCCTTGGAGTCGAGTTTCGGGGAATCAGGATTCGGAGAATCGGGGTTCTCGACGTCAAGGAATTCTTGCATCGCGGATTCGCGATCCGCGAAATCCCAAAGTGACGTGGCATGTGGGACCATGGTTGCTAGGGGAGTACTGGTGGAAGCACATCGGCATATTGGGGATCGAAGTGCCGATAGAAGGAAGAGGTGGAGGTGTCAAATCCACACGTGCCATCGCATATCGGCATATCGGAGTTCGGGTTTCGGGGATTCATAGTGTAAGTGAATCACGACATTTCCTGTGCCGATTTCCCGATAGGGAAAATCTCGATTTCCGGAAGGGTTGACCCGTTGACCATCGGGGTTCAGGGTTTTGAGTTGCATGTGACTGCGCTCATAGAATTCGCGAAATCGCGAATTCTGATTTCCCGATTTCTGAAGGGGAGATCGCCGAAGGAGCTTACTGTGGGTAGTGGATTCCCGAGTGGAGAGGAAGATTACTTTGACTCTTCGGGCCGTGTGTAAGAAGGTCCTGGTGGGAGCGGCTACTCGCGGAGGGGCAGGTTACGTCAAGTGGTATCAGAGCCTAAAGATCTTGTCTGTATATTTCAGGCAAGAGGAGTGAAGGAGGAAAGGAAAGCACTCTGATACTCATGACTTGCGTCAAGTGGTATCAGAGTGGGATATCATCTATACATTGCAAGTGAAAGAAGACAGAGTGCTGGAGGACTCTGTGAGGACTCCTTGTAGGTAGACAACAGTCCATAGACAGTCAGCAGGACTGTAGGAAGATGAAGCTGAGCACTCAGGATTGATGGAGTGACAGCAACAGATCTATCGAGGGGACAGATAGACACAGCAAAATGACTACTGAAGGCCATAGGAAGAAAAGCAAGGCAGAAAAGCTTGCAGAGGAAGCAAAAATGACTAGATACCTCTATGAATTAAAAGCAGACATAGAGAAGATGGAACTGTGGATGCGGCACGATAGGAGGAGGAGACGACTGCGCGAATTGCAAATAGAGAAGGAAAAAGTGAAATGGTCAGTCAAGCAGCTGATGGTCATAAGACAGCGTAGGCTGTTGAAAAGATGGCTGAGGTATGCTGAGAACCTCAGGGCCACAGAAGAAGACATGATTTGTTACTGTTGGCCAGAGACAGGGAAAAGTCTCGATGGCGATGATGATGAAGATGATAATTGGAATAAATTGGAATCAGCTGATGGTTTCAAATACTGCCGATTGGGCAGAAAAGAAGAAATTCCAGTTTGCCAGGAGGGCAACAAATTGGGATCAGTTGAGGATCTCAAAGACTCTCGTGAGGACAGCCAAGGAATTTTGCATTGCCAGCTGGGCAATGATCAGAGATCACTGCGAGGTCTTGAAGACTGCCAAGAGGGCAGCGGAAGCGTACTAAGCTGCCTGGAGGGCAGGGTTGAAAAATTGAGACTGTCTGAGAGTCTCTTGGACTCAAGGGAGAGTTCAATTCAGCAAAGGTTGCTGATGAAGATGGGATCGGTTGATCTCATAATATTCCAGGGAAGCAGCAGTGGAAGCATCCCATATAGCCAGATGGGCAGGGATGATTTGAGAAGTCAGACTTAGCCAGGAGAGCTGACAGAGCATATAAGCTCACAAGAAGATCAGCAGATGAAGCTGACAGGAGAGGAGGAACATCAGGATGGTATACTGATGATTGGGGGAATTGAAATATTCCTGCCATTTGCCCAGGAGGAGGCAGAAAATTCTGTTCAAAATGCAACAACAACAGGGGAACAGTCACAGTTGATGATGACTGTCAAAGAAGAAGAAGAATTGGAGCAGACTTTGAAAGCTGCCCAAGTAGGTGAAGAAAATGATTGTTCTAAGGAACAACTCAGCAATTTCAGCCGAGTAGCTGAACAGAGGAGCAATGTAGCAATGGGGCTGACAAAAAAAGCTCAAGCAGGAGCAAAAGAGGAAGATGAGCATTCTGAGGAATGGCTCAACATTTTCAGCACTGAAGCTGAAAACAATGCAACAGGGGAGGTTGCAGAAGCAGAAGAAGAAGACACAGACAACATATGTTTGGCTGATTTGTGGGAATAGATGGAAGCCCTGGAGGAAAGGGTAAAAGTGCAGGGCACGCACATCCAACAGGTAAAGTTGGAAATGAATAAGGAAGGCATGGGAGATCATGATGATCTTCCCAATGGCCAAAATTTTTTGCAGCTGAGGAGACTGCAACAGCAAAACCAGCCACTGGAGCAGCTGGATGAGGTGATCATGGAGATCATGGAGCTGATGTTGAAGTCAGCAGATACTACCAGCTAAGAGAAGCTGGACAGAAGGAGAGCAGTAGCAGCAGCGTAGCGGAAGCAGCAGCAGCAACAACAGAATGGAGCACATGGAAAGCTCCAACGACTTGTTTGGGACCCAGGAGGATTCCAACAACTACAGGGGAAGCTCATGAGCAGGAGCTCATGATTTTTACAGCTGTGGAGTATGATGCAGGAGCATCTCTCCATGTAGCCATCCAGCCAGCCAGCCACGTGGGCACGCATGCATTTCAAAAGCTGAAGGGAGGCGTAGCCTCATTTTGAATTTGAAATTCAATGTAATTAAATGTCTTAGGCTGGTGAGCCAGAAGAGCCATGCCTTTGCGCAGGCTGTAGATAAGATAGGCATTTATTATAGATTGGTTGAGATCTAGTTCTGGATAGCAGACTAGACAGCCATTGATTGTAAATTAATTAGAGTAGGTAATTCCTAGAGGGAAGCGCTCGATTGAGCGGCCTCATGTAAAAGAGATTTTGAGATCTCATTTGAGAGAGAGTTGAGTAGTAGAACCTACATGTAGAGCAGAGGAGCCAAGAGAGGGCTCAGGGAACACCTTGTAAAATATACAGGCATTTGCCATTATTAATACAGAGCAGTTTTTCCTGCACCAGTCTGTCATTATATGCATGTTTGTATGTGTGTGTTCATTATATGCTGCAATTGTGTATTGTTATCATGTATTTGCAGGGAGTGTGGTTGATTTCAGGTTTGAGAAGTCTTTGAGGTTTCACGCCATGAGGGTGTGACAGAGTGTTGAGACTCTGAATACCGGTGCACAGAAGAGGCACTTCTGAACTCTGAGCAGTCAGACAGAGACGTGATGAGGCACAGGACTGAAGTCATCACCTCGCAAGGAGGAAGACTTTTGGGGTTACTGAACACCTCAATAGTCAAGGCAGTGCAGCTGAGACACTGTTGTGGACAGAACCTTTACTGGGAGTTCTGTAGGAGCTCTACCAAGAGGGTATCGAGCATGTGTACAGAAGTGCACAGAGGAAAGAACTCTGATGTGAGTTCAGAAAGACTAGAATTCTGTGAGGATTCTGAGGGGCTCCGTCTGGAGGACGTCGAGCGAAGGGTGCAAGGGCACAGGAGAAAGTATAACTGTTGGGTGTTCCATGGCAGAGATACTCCACCAGGAGGGCATTGAGAGGGTGCGCAGATAGCCCAGGAGGAAGGGACTCTTTGAGTTCTGTCATCCGAAGGAAGGTCCAGTGAGGGAACTTTCACTGGGTTACTGAATACCCAAAGAACTCAGCAATAGATTGCTTGATTTGGAAGACTGCCAGGAGACATTGTATTCTCCATCTGCAGGAGAAAGAGAAAAAGAACTGAGTTTCTGTAGAGGTCGAAGCTACAGGATGGAAGCTCAGGAAGGGTAACGCTTTTACTCGTATCAGCGGGACTCACGTTGATGGTTCACAGAGGAGAAGAAGCGTCAAGAGTCCAGAAGATCCAACACTTGGAGAGTGATTGGACGCCGAGGACAAGTAGTGTGTCAACCTTCCATTGAAGGAGTGGGTGAGATCTCTGAAGGGGTCAGAGGGACCAAGCTCAAGAGGGATATTTCCATCGTAGTGAAATCATGGAACAAATCCAGGAGGAAGCCCACACAGATGAGAGCTTCGGAGTGGAGGAAATCCTCAAAGAGGAAAATCAACGGTCGAGATTCGCGGAGCAGAATCGCGAATTCCCGCTGATCGTTAGATCGTGGAGAAGTGTGCGGAAGTTAACCCTTAAGCACAAGGGGTGAACCAAGAGCCATCGGGACTTGGCATATCGGGTTTCCCGGAGGCAAGAGTTTCATACTCTTTGAAATCGCGATCGGCGATTTCCCGAATCAACTAGAGCCGTCGATCAGAATGGGGACACGTGGTGCAAGATCCTGAGGAGTCGGGGTTCGGGGTTTTGCGATGCAAAAGAATTGTGACCGGTGAAATCGTGACCTGCAATTCCTTGATATAATCCCAACCTTCGATTGGTGGGACACGTGTCAAAGGATCCCTTGGAGTCGGGTTTCGGGGAATCGGGATTCGGAGAATCGGGGTTCTCGACGTCAAGGAATTCTTGCATCGCGGATTCGCGATCCGTGAAATCCTGAAGTGACGTGGCATGTGGGACCACGGTTGCTAGTGGAGTACGGGTGGAAGCACATCGGCATATTGGGGATCAAAGTGTCGATAGAAGGAAGAGGTGGAGGTGTCAAATCCACACGTGCCATCGCATATCGGCATATCGGAGTTCGGGGTTCGGGGATTCATAGTGTAAGTGAATCACGACATTTCTTGTGCCGATTTCCCGATAGGGAAAATCTCGATATCCGGAAGGGTTGACCCATTGACCATTGGGGTTCGGGGTTTTGAGTTGCATGTGACTGCGCTCACAGAATTCGCGAAATCGCGAATTCCAATTTCCCGATTTCCGAAGGGGAGATCGCCGAAGGAGCTTACTGTGGGTAGTGGATTCCCGAGTGGAGAGGAAGAGTACTTTGACTCTTCGGGCTGTGTGTAAGAAGGTCCTGGTGGGAGCGGCTGCTCGCGGAGGGGCAGGTTGCATCATTTATGAACAAGATCGGGATATGCTAGGAGCTGGAAAATTTGAAGCTATGTGGTGAGGTCCTTATATCATCAGACGAGTTTTGGAGAAAGGAGCTTACGAGTTAGTGGAATATGACAGTATCCCTTTGAGTGAACCCAGAAATGGGTTGTACTTAAAGAAGTACTATGCTTAAGACCACCTTTGCACGAGTTCTTGTATTTTATTGTATCATACTTTTTGTTACTTTAGTATTCTTTTTCGTTATTTGGTCTCTGCCCTCGATCGCTTATCTTGCATTTTGCTTGGTTTCCAGATGTCGGAGTCTTCACCACCCCACATTGGCTTTGTTGATGCCACTATTCGTAGTACTCAAAACCTTTCTTCTGCTGCATGGGAAATTTATGCCCCTACAAACAAATTTATCAGTCTACGAGGTGTGTGCCTCAGTTGTGCGACCAATAATATTGCAGAATATAGCATCGTAATCGAATTGTTGATTGATGCTATTTTGCTTGATATCTTCTACCTGGTTATACGACTCAATTAGCATCTAGTAGTATTACAGTTAAGTAACATCTATGCTATCCAAAGTCCTACTTTATTACGAGTATATTTACAAATTCGCCTCTTGGAACATTATTTTGATTATATCGAATATCAGCACATTCCTAGATGTCTAAATACATTGATTGATGCATTAGCTAACTGTGTGTTAGACATACATTTGGGGTATTTATAAACCAATCACACATCACATGTATAACGCAACACAAAATAAACCGGTAGAAGTTGTATATGTGTATATAACGATCAAAATATTTTACAAAAAGTTTGTGTCCAAGGATCAAAATCTCAAAATACGAAGCCCATAGCTTCTACAAAGTAGCATCATGGATGACGCTCATGATAACACACAACTTCTCGGGCTACCCTATGGAGAAGTTGACTGAGAGACTCGGACACACCCACAGTATGGCGCTGGTAACATCTTGGAATCTCCCCAATAGCAATATTCAGGATGTCTGCGGTCAACCCCTCCAAGTTCTGTTCCACTACCTCGTAGTCTTCGGCATCCCATCTCACCACTGGAGCTGCTTCTCCTCACCATTGAATGGGAGACAATTCTAGAGGTCGATATGGCCCCACATTTGTGTCATCAAAAAGAATTTTTTTTATTAGTTCTTGGACAAACATAAAAAAAATTCATATGATAAAATTTTCAAAAACATTTAAAAAGAGCAAAATGTGTACTTCTTACATAAGTCACCTCACTGGGCATCCTCAGGCAGGGCCAAATCCGGATCCCCTCAGAAATCCCAACTAGCATATGCGTATTCGTCGATCATCAGCATCTGGGGCCTCAATCAGTCAAAAAATGAATCATCATACTTTATTATAGGCCCTGCTACTTGTCGAGCCATGAGGTTGCACCACCTCAGCATCCTCGGATCCTGTGGGGCCGGTAAACCCCAATCAACCTGTATTCGCAATAGTGGGACCCTCTCGAGGAAGAATGACACCAAAAGTGATCCATACCCAAACTACTTCAATTCACCCTTTCTGCACTTCATCAATTGTCTCTTCATACTGCAGAGAAATACATCTGACCAGTTGAAGACCCAAGGCTCTGTTCACTCTATGGTGTATTGGAAATTGCTCTGGAGAGCCATGTGCATAGCCGCGCTCCCAGCTATGTGTGCAATAGTAAACAAGATGGTCCATAGGGTCAGATCTTGGACCCCCCAAATGGAAACCTTACCCTTGCTTCTCTCTGCCTCGAGAACACAATATTGGTGACAATACTTTCTCATAGGGAGTCTATCACCTCTACCTCTGGTCAAAGTAGCATGGTATCCACGCCGTGACAACCCCGTTAGAAAATAGATATCCTCGATATCTAGTGTCAGCGTATGGACTCCCACATGAAATAACTATTGATCCATGTCCCACATGTGGACCAAGTATTCCAACAACCTGAGTTGGGATCTCATGCCCGGAATCTTGAAAAATTTCAAGAGCCCACAGTCCGAGAGGGCAGTGACTGTACCCGGTTCATTCCTGGCAATGGCATCATCCTCCTCATGTTCTCTTTCTCTCCATTCCAACATTGTGATGGTCAAACACCTGCAAAAGATCCATGATAGGGAAGTCAACAACTTGTTTTAAACTCTTGCATAATTTTTATTGAGAAAAACCTTACTTTAAAATCCATTTTTCGGCCCCCGCAGGTGAGCCTTTTGCACAGTGCAAGATTCTCACAGGTCCCGCATGGCCCACCTGCGAGAATGCTTAGGCGCATGTTCCGACCCTAAAATGGACTCAAACCCAAAAAATTGACAATAAAAACCAAAAATAAACCCTGGAAAAGTTAGAGAATCAAGAGATTACCTTGTTGTCTGAAATGGTTCACCGAATGATCTCTTGTGCCTCTTGCAATCGAGCAAAGAAATTTGGGGGAAAATGAGGTATGTTGGAAATTTTTTTGGCAAAATCACAATGAAATGGTAAAAATCCCTTTTTACCCATATTTATTCACTTTTTACTATTTTATTTTTATTTTTTGTATTACTTTTATTACTTTTTCTATAAAACCTAATACCCTAATAGCCTTTTGAGTGTGGTTTTTCACAGATATCACAACTTCGAAGTTCGAACGAGGGGGTACGAGTGTTTTTTCTTTTGTCGCATGTACGACTACTTTTTTAGGGTTTTTTAGAAAAAACCTCGAGCTCAGTCTTCGTTCGTTCTCGCGCTCGAAAATATATGAGAACATAACCAAGTATACTTTTTCTCGTCTTTTCGTACTCATCATGGTAACATGAAAAACGAAAAACGTAAAGGAGTATCCTTTAAGCTCTTTTCACTCTCCATAAAAATGAAAAGATTGCCAAGTGATCTTGTTCTTTTCACGCTCGTTAAAGTATTTGAAGAAAACGTTCGACGGGCGATAGTTTATCAATTTTTTGGTCTCGTCGAACTCTTTTATGAAAAAAGGAACTGGGAGAGTTCTCTTTAAGTGTTTTTCAGACTCTCAAAACATGAAAAACCCCCGATTTTTCTATCCTTGGACTTGTTAAACAAACATCGAAAGACCTGCAATGGGACCTAACCACTCCTTCCTAGGGTTCGTTAAATATACTCTGAGGGACTCATCCGAAGGATGATCTTACATCAACAAGCATATGTTATCCTCCTCAAGCTTGTGTAAAAATAAAGAGGTACTCGCTAGAAATGGTGGGGGAAATTTTGGGAAAGGGATGTGTTTTGGTATTCATATTAATGGCAGTAAGCGTCACTATTGAACATAACACCCCCTATTTATCATTTGAATCTGGGTTGGGAAATTCATTTGTCTCTCATTCGACTTGCTACAAGGTCATATCTTGGGTCATCTTTGAGTCGGTGCTACCAATTCCTTGGTCGTATCATTCATATGTTCAAGAGAAGTTCACATGAGCCCTCTATTGAGTTGGCCATCTGCAGTTGTCCATTCTTACTATGTTGGCCTTCCCTGTGTCTGTTTCGACCCGTATTCATACTTTGTTTCATCCTCAAAATATGTTACGTATTTTGTGTCATTGATGGGGGGTACATCAAGGCCCTCCTGTGACGAGTCTTATTCTGGCGACTCCAACTCAATATCTAGAAATGAGACTTATAAATAATTTAGTACCTTGGAACCTGTATGCCTTGATGGTAGGTCTCTTCGCTTTCGACAGGGGTTTCACATCATGGATCCCTGATCGAGAGATTTCGCCGAGTGCTCGAATTCAGCTCATTCATTCGCATTCGTTCGGATTGTACTTCAATACCTTGGGAGTCATTGACATCAATGGTGATTTCCCTCGCACTTGTTAACGATTTTCATCAATGACTGGTAATCAAGTGGTTTCTACCATGTTTGACTTCAACACATGTAATCACATGGCTAGATTCGTACTTTTAGGTGACGGGATTGAAGACCCTGGGTCTCATCTTTTTAATCGAGGTTGTGATGGAGTATGTATGATTTGTATCGGCACATAGATCCACTTTGTATGTCATGTGGCTATGTTGTCTTAATTCAAGTCTTCTTGCATAGATCCACAATGTATTCTTGGTGTTTATGTAGCATTTTGACAGCATGGATCCAGGGTGTATGATTGGTGTCCATGACCTACGTTTATGATTCCATTCATTTGTGATCTGAGCATGGGAATGCCTACCTCAGAAATGGTATTATATTTTGTAGATGCTTGGTTGTTTATAGGTTTTCGATTAGGTGTGCTCCTTGTTTCTGACACACACACGCATTTTACAAAGTATTTCGGCTGTCACAAGTTCTGGCCTCATACTTTGGGGGGAATTCTGTTACACATGATTTTGGTCACTCTAGTGATGTCTCTACAAGTGATGTATTTAGGCTCCCACAAGGAATTTTTGCCTGAGAAAAGTGACTGTTGTCTTCTTCGAAAAAACACATTTTTAAGATGAGTTCACAGCCTGCCTATATTACAGGGTGCGAAAATCCTTCATTCTCACAGGCAACCCAAACTTAGGGTGCAAACTGTTCACAGTCTTCTCTATAGGTAGGGTGTGAACCTGTTTCAAATCTTGGAAAAGAGAAGAGGTCACGAAGGTTCTAGAAGGGAATCTTCTAGAAAATGAGTTGTTATTCGCATGGTTGGCATCCTACCGACTTCTCAGATTTAGTGGGATCATCCTCATCCATTTAACCATATCTCCTTCTCCTATATATTGAAAGGTTTCTCATGGAAAAGGTTAAGCAAGATTGAATGAAGAATTGGTGAAAGAATTGTGTGAAGAACTCTGCTTGGATAGAAACTTGAAGACTCTATTTGGTCTATCACGTTGTATTGGATATTCTTCATGCAAGTGTAGAGAAAGTGTGTGTGTTGGAACCAAGGGTCACTGAAAAGAATCTTATGACATCAAGGTGATCTATTTGTATCTTCTACTTTCATTTAATATAATACATCGGCATGTCCCTTTCCCATAAAATCACTCTTATTTTATTGCATAACTCCTTGATCATATGCATAGGTTGACATTGAATATACTTTGCTATCTTCACTTTGGTTGGTTTGTGTTCTCTTGGAACTGATTTTGCAAGAGCACCGAAGTGAAGAGAAAACAACAGAGACCTAAGGAAGCGATATAAAGGTATGTCACTTATTCCTTCTTAGTAGTAGATTCAATGATTGCAACTTAGAGAAAGAGTTGTGCCCTGTCCTGTTTTGTTCTGGATCTAGGTGGATCTAGGGAGATCTGTTAGTGTCTGCACCTACTAATTTATCTAATAAAATTTCCCCTCCACGGTCTTCATGATCATTCCTTGCATGGAAGTGTCAAACTCCAGTTATCTTGCTTAGCATCACTAACACAACATAGGTTTTGAATATTTTGCTCCTCTTAGCAACATATATTTCCTTAATCACTTTTCTAAGTAAATACCTAACTCCCTTGTTTTCTATATTATGGAATATTGTATATTTTTCTATCTAATAACCTTTATATTATTGAAATAGAAAGCATCTCTACTAAGAGCAAGTTACTAGTTCTTCTCTCCAACAAAAAAATGGGATTTTGAGTTCCATATGGAGTTTGTTTTTCATTAGGTAAATTAACAATAGAAATTTGTTTCCATTTAATCCCTCAATATTATTTGAGAGTGGCCTACCACCATGAAAGTTAATCCAACCACACCCATTTCACTATGGCACATGGAGTCTATTACTAATTATATTTTAGAGGAAATAAGGGAACTTTTAAAATGGCTATGTTAGTGTGAGACCATTGCATATATTTCCCAATCCACAACTTCTAATGCATATATACTAGGTTTGGTAATAGATCCATATTAACCAATTTGACACTTGTAGGTGCCAAGGATGCTCCATTTATTCACTACACACATTTTTAGCTATATTATATTTAAAAAGAAATAAACAAATCTAAATTAAAATAACTAGAATTGATGGCTATATAAACTTATATGTTGAAAGGAGAAGTCACACTTGATTTGATCAACTAGTCGACAATACAGTTGGAATGTTTGGCCCCGCATGTTTCTCTTCAGCTGTATGGCCCTCAGTTAGTATTGAGATTCCCTCAATCGATGAAGAAAGATATTAAAGTACCTTCCAAAATCATTCAACCTCCATAAATATCTAAAAAATCAATACAAGTAATATTTGTAGCACATTATTTACTATAAGATGCATTTTTACAAGAGTGTCAGGAAATACTTGAATGAGCTCCTTTTGGTTTTGAGAATAATTTATTGGATCCACGCATCTAATATTTGTTCAAACTGCCTCCCTTGATTTGAAGTAGCAACAACGAAGTCACCATTGACTTTGTTGTTGCTCTGTTGGATCGAGGGAGGTTTCCTCCAAGATTAAACGACTCCAATAAATTATTCTCTACTAAACAGGGCCAACCACGTGAAGGCGGAAGATATTATGGCCCCTCATCCCCCCTCACATCACTCTCAATTCCCCAATACCTAGCATATAAATCTATTGAAATATTTACAACAAAAACAAACATATTAAAATACTCATGTACATCATCATTTAGTACTTTTAGCCTGCCTCTTCTTCTTAACTCTATAGTTCCTAATAATTTCATCAATATCTATGTATTTGTTCAAATTCTTATTGTGATTGTGTCCTATCATGTAAATCATTCCTAGTCACAGGGTACTCATAGTGTAATGGAGGTCACTGTGATGAGGCATCACCTACAAAAGAAAAAAATACAAAATTTAAATGGTCAGTTTTTAAATATCATTGAACTAGTTCAATAATATTAAAAAAAACACCTTCAATGTAATTATTTACCTAGTGCACTGGTCGACACCGTTGGAATGGTTTCCCCCACATGATCCTCTTCAACTGTACGAGCCTCAAGTACAACATTCTCTGCCATTGAGACCACAAACTTTATAAGGACAATCATAAATGTATAAGTAAAAAAAAATATATGTACAAAATGTATAACTACGAAATTGTTAAGTATATGATTAAAATACAACCATATTACCATCATGTGCCAGCTCGGTCATAGCACCATCATGCGGATGCGCCTCCATGGAAAATTAGGACTAAATGGGATCAGAATTATGTTCTGGTTGCAAACTAATATCAATGCACTGCTCTCCAATAGTACTAGTGTGTTTGTTGACAATGTTGCTCCCATGATTAAAAAAAAGTTGTAAATATTAATAATATCCAACATGAATGTATTATTTTAATAATAAAGGTTAATGTGGATTGAATTTTATTTACCTTATCCTGCAAAGTGGTTCTTGGTGTTGGTTGTGGAGACTGATTATCTTCATGATTCAGAGGTCTTGTGTTTTTCAGCCGTGTTTATACCCCATGAAGACTTTACACCCCAAAAATATGTACGCTCTTCCATGCAGGGGAGTACAAAGGGGGGGTACCCCCTATGCGAGGTCCAGGGGGGCTATCGAAGCCCCTGAAGGAAAAATTGCCTTGTAAAAGTATATTGTAATTTCATTGTAAACCTGGACCATTCATTATAAGGTCACATATCTAACAATATAAATTATGTTAGGGTTTTTTTCCCTAGAAGGAAATCCTCTATTATGAGAGAAATTCATTGCGGCTATGCATTATGGCGAGTATTGTATTCTAAGAGAGGATACTGTGAGAGAAAGAAGAGAAAATTACAGCGGGTTTGTTGTAGGTTGTATCCCTTCATTTGATGGATAATAATAAATCAAGGACCTAGAAATTTCTCTGGTAGACATAGCCCACATTGGGTGAACCATGTAAATCTGTGTATCTTCTGCGTTTTGTTTCCACATTTGTTTTATTTTATTGCTCCACGGTCATTTTTTTCTAACACTTAGTATCTGCCCCAAGATTTTTTGGTGTTCAACTACCTCTTTATATATGTACTTCTAACCAAGCGTGAGGTCTTCCTCCGTGGTTTCAGTACCAAACTCATCACCCTGCATTGCATGAGAGTATGTATTTTTTATGTTATTTGATGAAATTACCTAAATGTTTTAAGGCGATACAAATAAGATATTTAGGTACTTACAATTCGTGACTGCAACTTCAAGTAGTCACCTTGGCCTAAGCTATGTTGGCCACATTTGGAAAGCCTTGATTTTGTGGCCCTTGACGTGTCAGTCAACCTATCATCAAAATTGTAAAGTATGTTAATATATACCATAGTTTTATTTACATCTAAAAAAATTGAAGGTATTCAATTGAAATTGTAATTTACCTTCTGGGACCAAAGGGTGTTTTTCCTTCATCTGTCAATTTATTCTCTTTTATGTCCTCAATGAGGGCCTTCCACTCCCTCTCTGGAATCATCATAGGATGCTCATACCTATCATTTTGTTTCAAGTGCTTCCTATATGTTTCTTGCGTATGCTTTAAATATTGGCCAGCTGCGGTGGTGGCCAAGGTCTTATTAAAAGTATCTACACCAAAAAGTCTTTCTAGATAATCCATCAATTCTTTTTTGAGGTTGGAATTCTGGGAATTTCACCTCTCCCATATGGTGGGCCCAAAAATCAACAAAGCCTTATTCTCCAAGAACCTGTAAAAATCGGTGTTCCCTACATGAAAAATGATTATATGATTATTAATTTAAAAATAATAATTTAGATGATTTATATTTGTCTACATAGAGAACATGAAAAAAATAAAATTTTAAAAATTACCTAGGACTTTAACATGCTTTAATGGAAGCCCTTCCTCGTTGACCATAAAGGTGCCCTTAAGGGTCCTTGTGTTGGTCACATGTCTTTCTTTAGGAAAACAAACCATATAGTTTTTCAAATCATCGACCTCATATCCGTCACCACCTCCAGAGCCTACCTGTGTGGCCACTTCATCGGTGGGCGTGTCGTGGCTCCCACCTAATGGTGTGGAAGGTGGAGATATGAATAGATGCATCCTGGAATCTATACAAGGGCCTGCGTTGGGACCCTGTGGAATTTTTTCAATGCCACTACTATCGTTACCATGCATGTCGGTGTCAACAAGATCCAAAAATCTCTATATAAAAAAGAAAACATTTTTTCGTTTAGATAATAGAAAAGTTAAAAATCAAGATTTCATAATTGATCTTATGACATAAAAATAAAACAACTTGAAATTATGGTTATTACTATATATGTCTTAAGCCATGTCAAAAATTCTCTGATCCTTTCTTCAACCTCGGGAGTTTGATATAGAATATCTAACAAGTGAGCTAGTTCCTTGTTTCCTTTATTGATCTTTTTCCTTATTAAAATCACAGGGTCAGGGGATTCATACAAATCCATTTCGGTGAGCGAATCATCATCAACATCATGTCCCACCGACTACATATTCGACAAAATAAATGATAATTCAATTATGTAAACAAATAAAATAATTGATCGCCACAGAAATAAAATGCACATTAAATGCAATTCGACAATTGTTGTTCATTTACCTGTTCTAAGGCTGCTATTGATTTACCATGATCATCCTGCCACATTACAGTAAAATTAGAACCATGATCATTATCATGAGAAATAAATTCAAATTTATGATAAATTCGAATGTATGAGAAATTCAAATGTTGATAACAAAAATAGAACATAATGAAAATAATAAAATATGAGAGTCATTGCTTACAGGTTGGGTAAATTAGTATACGTACCTCCCCCATAATAGCAACATCTATATCTGTTCGATTCAAATTGTAAACAATCAATATCTCTTTCCCTGCAACTATTGATTTTATTGCACATACGAATACACGGTTTCCTTCACGCCCTTCAAATACGCAATTGGGTCGCTTATTTGTGGTCTCGGGTAGTGTACTATTTATAAACCCTGCAATATTCTCTGTTTCTTTTGGCCTCTCATCAATGTAGATAGTTTCTCCTTTATTTTGATCATTGTCTTTTAGTTGTATATAATTTGCAGCCAAGCCATATCTTTGCATACTTTTTGTATATTGGAATATTTGTATCCAATATTTGTAGATATAACAAGGTCCGACGTACTCCATCAATTCAATTAATCCTTCGTAATAGACCTTTATGCCATCCATGGAAAATATCCCCAAACCATGTAATGACGATGGAGAAATCCGGTATATCCTTTCGTTTACACAAAAATCAGTGTTTATTTAAGGAAGATCCTTGGGTACCCATTGTTTCACTATATGTTTGTACCTCAAGGGCACCTCGATGTCGTCTATGGTCTCATGATCATAAGAACATGATCCCCCTTTCACAAGAAAAAATTCCATGTGTTTATGGAATTTTCTTCTGATCTTATCACCTCTAGTTGATCTCTGCCTGTTAGACCTACTAGATGTCTCACTTTCCTCTATTCTAATTGAACTTACCTCACTCAATGAATATAGATATGACAAATACCTATTTTCTTGTACGTCCTATGAAACCATTAATGACAGAAAAAGTCAGTGAATCAAGATGTTACACTAGTTCATTACTAGTATCCTATTAGTATCACAATAAGCTCGTAATGATTACCATAGTGTTACTCTTTCTAGTATCCTATTATGTTGGGAATTTTTCTCATGTAAATTTACCCTTAGAGTTTTTGGACAGTTTAAAGACAACCCAAATCATGGTATTTCTAAAAAAAATGAACAAGAAAGGTGGAACTTTAACTCAATGAAAACACTACCCTCATCGGAAATATGAACCCAAGGAGAAGAAACGGTAGAAAGGTAAAGGTGTCATATACATGTCAAAAGGGAGCGAGCAATTGAGATTAAAGTACATTGTTAATTAACAAATACGAGAGTTTTTATTGATTCATATCTTCACAACTCCCAAGGTATATTCACAACACATGAGTTCCTTCACAACTCTCGATGCTATCTTACAACTCTCAAGACATTGGTTAGAATGGAATAGGCAGTTTGGGGATATTCTTCATCATCCCCAATGTACATATTTTCTCCTTATTATAATAACATATTTGGAAAGTCTTTATACTTTTCCTAATTAACCTCGTACTAATAAATTGAAGTCATTCCTTCTTACAACATTGAATTGTCATTAAGTTACTTATGTTATGAGCTTCTTCTACCATATTTTCTTTAGAATTAGGGTTATGAGATGTCAATATTCTCCTTAAATTGAATCCATTCCTTCTTACAACATTGAATTGTTGTTAAGTTGCTTATGTTATGAGCCTCTTCTACCCTATTTTCTTTAGAATTAGGGTTATGAGATGTCAACATTCTCCTTTTTTTTGTATGTTTTAGTAGTTATAATATCTCGAGTAGATGTAACTAAACATGTATCATATTGAATCAGAGATGATTTAGTGGTTTTCCACTTTTCAACCTTAACTAAAGGATCTTTCTCGGGATGCAATACATGTAAAAGGTCAAAGAAAATAAGTTTCAACATATGTTTTATTGGTAGGTATGGTAGGAAGTAAGTTTTAAAATTCCTCCACAACATTTGTTTTCTTTTACAAGAAAGTGGATGATATATTAATATAGCAGTGGTATGACCACTGTGAAAATATCTACAAAATTCAGGCCTACAACCTGTGCATGAAGTCCAAAATTACATATATAGGGGTCATAAGACAAAGCCCAAAAATTCCTAATATGCCTTAGATTCCAAAATTTGACTCCTATGGAGTTAAAAACCTGCAAACAATGTGTCTTCAAAGTAGCCAAAACTAGGCAAGAGGCAAGAGAGGAGAGAAGCATAGTTACACTTGTTGCTCCAGGTTTGGGGGGCCTTCATTCAGTAATGCCTTCACCCTTTCATCTTGTTGGAGGGTTGTCCTGACAACTTGAATCTCCATCTTTTCCATCCTGGACTCTAGATCTGCAATTATTTCATTAACCTGATGCATCGTGTGTGTGAGGGACTCCATAGATTCTTCCCTGAGTTGAATTAGGTTTTGTTCGAGCATATCAAACCTTCTGCCACCTTCCCCATCCAACCAGAAAATAAACCTTTTGTTCACGCTTAGTTTCCACTACAACTTGCGAATTTCATGTTCCAGCAAAGGTGAGGGAATGGGAGGAGCAACAGACTCAGAGCTGGAGGCCATTCGACATGCTAGAGGATAATAAGACAATGTATGGAGGGAAAGGGACCATGCAAGATGAGTCAAGGATAAGGTTGAGCTACAAGCTTCTACCACCCTTAATTTAATGGGAGGACGAGCATGCGACAACATGATTCAGAGGGACCTCGCACGAGCGCCTTGTGGGAGAGAGATGGCCTTGGTACTGGACTTATTGAGCGACGTGAAGGCAACCTCATGCAAGAGTGTGTGGAGTGATGTGGCCTAAAGGAAGAAGTACCATCACGTAAGGGATACGTCAGGCGCTGAGGAGATGCCACGAATATAGACGAAGGGAGGAGCATCATCGGACTGCCCCCTAGCACGAGACCACCTACAAGCCACCCACCTTAGACCGTTAAGGGATTGGGGTGAACTATAGGGTCCCATTGAGTGAGAGGAGCCCCATGCTTCAAGGGAGTGGTGGATTTAGTAGTTGTTAATTTGGTGCACACATTGATCTTTTAATTAAATCTTCCTAGTGATTTAACAAGTCACCCATTGAATAGAGACTAATACGTTGTGTTATAACCCTATAATTCATAGGATCATCTGTTGACTGGAAATTTTTCACTCTGGGTGTATAGGTTTGCAAATAATATTTCATCTTTGCAAATTATTTTCAAGAGAAGCAGTGCACCAAACCCTCAAAAAGTCATTAAGCCTAAGTTTTGCCTCATATACTGCATTTGCGCCTGGAGAATAAAGAACGTGCTTAGATTGACGGTCAATCTAGCGACGCGTAAATCAATGGCTGACAGTGGATTCCAGACCCCCTCAATTGTTCTGCTTTTAACGGTGGGGGGGGTCTGGAATGGTGATTAAAAGGTGCACACAGATCTACGGTTTTCATGGAGGCGCACAGATGGATGGTCTATAGGCGATTCTGAACCCCCTGATCATTCTGCCTTTAACAATCGCACGGGGGCGGGGGGGGGGGGGGGG
>ML781591.1:1227496-1279787 GCA_009831015.1 Picea engelmannii | reverse complement strand
GAGCCACTGTTATAACCCTATAATTCATAGGATCATCTGTTGACTGGAAATTTTTCACTCTGGGTGTATAGGTTTGCAAATAATATTTCATCTCTGCAAATTATTTTCAAGAGAAGCAGTGCACCAAACCCTCAAAAAGTCATAAAGCCTAAGTTTCGGCTCATATACTGCATTCGTGCCTGGAGAATAAAGAACGCACTTAGATTGATGGTCGATCTAGCGACGCGTAAATCAATGACTGACAGTGGATTCCGGACCCCCTCGACTGTTCTTCTTTTAACGGTGGGGGGGGGTCTGGAATGGTGATTAAAAGGTGCGTACAGATCTACGGTTTTCATGGAGGTGCGCAGATGGATGGTCTACAGGTGATTCCGGACCCCCCCGATCATTCTGCCTTTAACGATGGGGGGGGGTCCGGAATAAGGCGGGTTTTTTCGGCGGGCCCTATATATATGTGTCATCCATCCTTTTCGCCCGATCCCATCACCTCTTCTGTATTCTTCATCCACCTCTGCGCCACTCATTCCCTTGTATTTTTGTCCCTGAGCCACATCTCGCCCATCACTCGTCCACGAATAAACCCACTCAGGATAATAAACATAATAAAACAATAGAAAACATATACTAAAATAAAAAACATAAAAATTAAATAAAAAGGAAAAAACAATAAACAAAAGAAAACATATAAAATAAAACTAATAAACAAACATTAAATAACACAAAACATATTAAATATAAAAACAAAAAATAAAATATATAACAAAAAGTAATAAAACAAATAAAATATAAAACAAAATAAAACTTAAAACACGTATAATAAAAGATACATAAAAAAACAAAACATAAAATATAATAAAAAAAAAACTTAAAAGCCTACAATATCCTAAGTCTACCCACCCCCAACCCACATGAAAATCATAAACCAAATCAAACGGCCATTAAAAATTCCGGACCCCCCCTCACTATCCGGAGTTTAACGAGAGGGGGGGGTCCGGAATGGATGTTTTCCAATACCACCCCCCGGACAGGTGTCGCCTCCCTATTCCAGTAGACCCCCCCCCCAAAAAAAACACTTACCACCTCAGGGGGGGTCTGGAATACCACCCATCCCAAAAAAAACCGCCTTTGTCATTTATTTTCCTATTTTTGCCTGTTCAGCATGTCTTCGTCCGAGGCCATTTTTGGGAAAATGAGAACGAATTTTAAGAAACTGAGAGAGATTTTTCTTTGTAATGGGATGAATAACAAAAAACTCTCTCATTGTTTTCACAGGTGCGATGAGCAGGGAGAACCAAAGCCATCTTTGAGTCCTTTTTTTTCCAGATTTTCACTTTTCCGTTACAGTATTGATTTTGCGGGAGCTGTTACGGCCAGCTGGGGATGATTTTGGTGAAACCGAAGGAGGTTTTTGTCCAGAACATTCCCATATACAATAAAATCCTTCATTTGTTTCCCAGGTGTCATCCTTGAAGAGAAACAAATGTCTGTTCGGACCCCTTTTTCGCAGAAAATCAGTCCGTCTTTCATGGCGGACAGTTCCAGATTTTGTGGGATTTGTGCCTATTTTTGGCTGAGGCGGTTAAAACCTACTCTCGAAACTTATGGGGAGATCTCTCTTATTTATAGAGATGATTTTTAATGTAAAAAGGGTTGATCAGTCAGGGAACCAGGATCGAGTTTTTGCAAAGCAGCTCACTAAGCTTTCTGTATTTTCATCATTTCATTAATACAATCTCAGCAGCTATAGGATTCATGTGTCATTTTTGGTGGTGATGTTTTCCTCATTCACTGTAATTTGTTTCTGTTGTATTCCTTAATTTATTCATACTCTGATTTATGAAAACAAGTTCGAAGAATAGAATTTGTTGAGACATACACTCTGTTTCTGGATTTGACATAATTATCGATGTTTTCTCCTCAAAGGTTAATTTCAGGATTCTTGATTGCCCTGTCATTGCCTGGTCCTCTCATCTTGCTCCTCTAAATCCAAAATCAAATTCAAAGAATCCACCAAGAGTGCCTACCTTTCCCTGTAATTCTTTCTGTAGAACTTGTTTTTGATTGAGCTTCAGATTGCGACTCCATTTCCCATGGTTCCTTTTTCTCTGCTCTTACCAATTAAAAAATCCAAACTCTGAACCCATTAACTGGCCTAATATTATCTTCAAAAAATTTTATATCAGACGGAGAGATCCCTCTCTAAGTCTTGGAGGGCTAGATCCAAGACTCGAAGTGGTTTTGATGTTGCCTCTGTGACTGCCTCCGTAGCCTTGGGCAAATTACAGAGTGCTAACAGAATGGTGACTCCACTGGGGAACTCTCCCCAGTAGTACACTTCAAGCTCCAGATCTGATCATTGATGGTGGACAGTGTCCAGAAACCAGAAGGATGAGATCATTCACCTAGCAACTCCAAATCATCTCCAGACAGTGCCAACTCAAAGACTCCACTGGAGGAAGAGTTTGAAGCATGACCAAGCAGCCTAGAAAGACCAGGTACTCAAGCTCAAATTGCATTCAAGACATCTTTGGTTTTATATGCAATTATGTTTTGTCTTATTCTAAGCTTGATCAACAGTATATTACTGAAGATTACATTGACCACCTGTTGATTGATGAGCCTCAAGAGATCATATCCCCAATTGTAGATTATGTACATACTCATACACCTGTGCACATCCTAGATGCACCTGTAGAAACCCTAGTGAGACATAAGCATCCTACTTTATCTCTTATTCTTGCTAAACCTCCGGATGGTTGTAAGCCTCTTGCTTCACCTTCTGTACTTGACAAAGTCCCAAACCGATACCAGCCTCTAGATTTGCCTCCCATTCTTCATGACCTCCCTGTCAATTACATCAATAATCTGCCTAGGTTTGATGGAGAAAATGGGAAGATCACTGCTGAAAAGCATATTCAAAACCTTAAGGATTTCCTTGACCTTTATGAGGTTGAAGATGATAATGTCTGTATTAGGATGTTTTCCTTGTCTTTGCAAGGTAAAGTTAAAGATTGGTTTAATAACCTTCCAGCTGCAAGCATCAGAAATTTTCAGCAGTTCATGCAAGTTTTCTTACATAGATGGGTGGTCATGGGAAATGTTTTCCTCATCCTAGAAGAGTATGACCACTTGAAAAGAAATCCAGGGGAAACAGTACAATAGTTTTAAGCAAGGTTCAATAAGGTATATCATGCAATGCCTGTTGATATAAAGCCACCACCGTGATCAACCCACTTGCATTTCTCAGATGCCTTTGATCTTGAGATGGCATTCCAATTAAGAGAAAGGAACATTGCAAGACTTGAATAAATGTAGAGAATTGCAGTTGATGTGGAGACCAACTTGCTGATCAAAAGGTCAAAGTTAAAGGACAAAGAAAAGGAGCAGCTGAAGTCATCAGAAGCTAAACTGCAGATTTTGGCCAGTGCCATGGAAGAGATGATGTAGAGGATCAATAGGAAAGATGAGCTTGCCATCCAAAGACATCATGGTCCATTGATTTTAGAGAAAGAAAATGTCACAGTTCCAAAACATTTTGCTGTTCATCATTGGTACCATGGTTTGGATAATGATTCTTTCATGTATTCAATTCACAACACAATCAAAGATGAAGCTCCATCTCAATTTGCAAAGGAACAACTAGCTGATATGATGTGCATGTTTGACGACATTCCTTACTTGGATTATCCACCCAAGTGTGACCAGTATGATGATGATCATGAAGCTGAAATAAAGGTTACTGTTCAGAGAAACTAGTAGCATGTTGTTTGTAGGAAGAATATTAGTTACAACTTACATATGACAATCAATCTGCACATGGA
Organism: Picea engelmannii; assembly: GCA_009831015.1. NCBI lineage: Eukaryota > Viridiplantae > Streptophyta > Pinopsida > Pinales > Pinaceae > Picea > Picea engelmannii. The sequence continues at coordinate 1,275,966 of ML781591.1, read as the reverse complement.
AATTATGATAGCAAGGATCAAAGTGCAGAAAATCTCAGAGTAAGTGAAAACACTTTTCCCTTATGTTTCTCATCTTTTCAATTTCTGAAAAGAAACTCTACGCCAGTTGACAATAGTGACAACATAAATTTCTCTGATCAATCAGTTGAAGATGCCATTAAGGATATGAAGGTTGTTCTAAACCTAGAATCGCAACCCTTGACCTACATTGATTTTCAAATTCTTGATGAAATCTTAGAGCCTGAGACAAATTATGAGTTAATCCACAATAACTCTGTACCATTGTGCTTTAATTCATTTCAAGTTTTGAAGGAGACTCTTGGACAAGTGTTGAAGGATAAATACATAAAAGGTCAGGAAATTTCATTTGAATCAATACAACAGTCTTGTCAGTCTTTTCAGGATCCAATAGTTGATCGGTTGGATGGCCTGTGTGGTCAAAATCATTCTTCATTCACCAGTCATGAGATAAAAAGATGTTATGATATTGACATGATCAAGTAGTCAGTTACAGGGGTGTGTTTAGAAGAAGTCACATTACAAAGCCCATCAGATCAGTTGCATCCATGTCAGGAAATGCATGAGGATGAAAATAATATAGTTACAGTGCCAGAGCATGTCGCTCACTTGGAAAAATCCAAAAATCAAGGAACATGTCATTTCTACCTTGATCCTATAGCTACCTATATGGATAATTTTTTCACTATAGAGCCTCAATCTATCTTTGGCAGTACTTTTGTTCTTCAAGATTGTCGAGGTCTCTATGGTAAATATCAATCACGTTTTCAGCAGTGGCCTTTTCACTTTGTAGTTTTGAGTCGATGGGCAAAAGGTCAAGATGTGCTTTTCATTGTGCTAACAAGCAGTCAAACAGTTCTCTAGTCTCAACAACTACTGGATTGGTTGCATTGGAATTATTGTATCATTTAGAATGATGAAATCGTTAGTAGTGTAGGGTAGGTAGTAGTTTTGAATAAGCTCAACATTCTGAGCATCTCTTTTTCAACAGTGTTTATCTTAATTTCGTTTTAGTTGCAAGATCAAAACAGGTGCAGGTTGCAGAATAAGATTTTGGGATCAACCTAATGGATAAAGCACCGGTCTGCATGTTCATAGGTCCATGGTTATTGACACCTCCCAAAAGAGATACCATCCCCAGGTGGAGCCACTGTTATAACCCTATAATTCATAGGATCATCTGTTGACTGGAAATTTTTCACTCTGGGTGTATAGGTTTGCAAATAATATTTCATCTCTGCAAATTATTTTCAAGAGAAGCAGTGCACCAAACCCTCAAAAAGTCATAAAGCCTAAGTTTCGGCTCATATACTGCATTCGTGCCTGGAGAATAAAGAACGCACTTAGATTGATGGTCGATCTAGCGACGCGTAAATCAATGACTGACAGTGGATTCCGGACCCCCTCGACTGTTCTTCTTTTAACGGTGGGGGGGGGTCTGGAATGGTGATTAAAAGGTGCGTACAGATCTACGGTTTTCATGGAGGTGCGCAGATGGATGGTCTACAGGTGATTCCGGACCCCCCCGATCATTCTGCCTTTAACGATGGGGGGGGGTCCGGAATAAGGCGGGTTTTTTCGGCGGGCCCTATATATATGTGTCATCCATCCTTTTCGCCCGATCCCATCACCTCTTCTGTATTCTTCATCCACCTCTGCGCCACTCATTCCCTTGTATTTTTGTCCCTGAGCCACATCTCGCCCATCACTCGTCCACGAATAAACCCACTCAGGATAATAAACATAATAAAACAATAGAAAACATATACTAAAATAAAAAACATAAAAATTAAATAAAAAGGAAAAAACAATAAACAAAAGAAAACATATAAAATAAAACTAATAAACAAACATTAAATAACACAAAACATATTAAATATAAAAACAAAAAATAAAATATATAACAAAAAGTAATAAAACAAATAAAATATAAAACAAAATAAAACTTAAAACACGTATAATAAAACATACATAAAAAAAACATAAAATATAATAAAAAAAAAAACTTAAAAGCCTACACTATCCTAAGTCTACCCACCCCCAACTCCCGCTCACATCAAATCCCACATGAAAATCATAAACCAAATCAAACGGCCGTTAAAAATTCCGGACCCCCCCTCACTATCCGGAGTTTAACGAGAGGGGGGGGTCCGGAATGGATGTTTTCCAATACCACCCCCCGGACAGGTGTCACCTCCCTATTCCAACAAACCCCCCCCCCCCTAAAACCACTTACCACCTCAGGGGGGATCTGGAATACCACCCATCCCAAAAAAAACTGCCTTTGTCATTTTTTTTCCTCTTTTTGCCTGTTCAACATGTCTTCGTCCGATGTCGTTTTTGGGAAAATGAGAACGAATTTTAAGAAACCGAGAGTTTTTTTTCTCCGTAACAGGATGAAAATCAAAAACCTCTCTCAGTTTTTTTACAGGTGCGACGAGCAGGGAGAACCAAAGCCATCTTCGAGGCCCTTTTTTCCAGATTTTCACTTTTTTGTTACAGTCCTGATTTTGCGGGAGCTGTTACGGGCAGCTGGGGACGATTTTGGTGAAACCGAAGGTCGTTTTTGTCTAGAACATGCCCATCTACAATAAACTCCTTCAATTTTTTCCCAGGTGTCATCGTTGAAGAGAAACAAATGTTTTTTCGGACCCCTTTTTCGCAGAAAACCGGTCCGTCTTTCATGGCAGACAGTTCCAGATTTTGTGGGATTTGTGCCTATTTTTTGCCGAGGCGGTTAAAACTGACTCTCGAAACTTATGGGGAGATCTATCTTATTTATAGAGATGATTTTTAATGTAAAAGGGTTGATCAGTCAGGGAACCAGGATCGAGTTTTTGCAAAGCAGCTCACTGAGCTTTCTGTATTTTCATCATTTCAATAATACAATCTCAGCAGCTACAGGATTCATGTGTCATTTTTGGTGGTGATTTTTTCCTCATTCACTGCAATTTTTTTCTGTTGTATTCCTTAAGTTATTCATACTCTGAATTATGCAAAGAAGTTCGAAGAATAGAATTTTTTGAGACATACACTCTGTTTCTAGCTTTGACATAATTATCGATGTTTTCTCCTCAAAGGTTAATTTCAGGATTCTTGATTGCCCTGTCATTGCCTGGTCCTATCATCTTGCTCCTCTAAATCCAAAATTAAATTCAAAGAATCCACCAAGAGTGCCTACCTTTCCCTGTAATGATGTCTGTAGAACTTGTTTTTTATTGAGCTTCAGATTGCGACTCCATTGCCCATGGTTCCTTTTTCTCTGCTCTTACCAATTAAAAAATACAAACTCTGAACCCATTAACTAGCCTAATATTCTCTTCAAACAAAGTTATATCAGACAGAGAGATCCCTCTCTGAGTCTTGGAGGGCTAGATCCAAGACTCAAAGTGGTTTTGATGTTGCATATGTGACTACCTCCGCAACCTTGGGCAAATTACAGAGTGCTAACACGTTGGATGATCTATCTGTCCAATGATTTAACAAGTCACCCATTGAATAGAGACTAATACGTTGGATGATCTATTGCATATGTACAAGTATTAATTTAATTGATATCCCAACCACATGTCATTTAAACAAATAGGGAACACAAGATTTACTTTGGAAGCTCAAGTGGGAAAACCAACACTTCATGGGTATTTTATTCAGCTCAAGAAATAGTTACAAAGGTGATCTACACACATATTTCATGTACTTACTAGAAAAATTGCAGATTGATTTGACCTGGGGACAACCTTCGATCTTTGAGTAGGTCCTTTTCCCAGGCCCCTCATGCTTTTGAAACTACACTTCTTCTTTATTTCCTCTCCATCTCTCTTCCTCTTCTCTTCATTGCCCATTAATTTTAATAGCATTTTTTTTAATAGAGATACTTTGAAGTCCAAACATCAAGTTGGTAATTTTATCTTGTGATGGCTTTGGCTTTGGAGAATTAATTCAAACTTCATCAAAATCTATTCACAAAGTTTGGGATGAGGAAATATTTTGGATCCATTTTGGATCATAACTCCTTATCAAAATTAGAGTTGTTAAGAGTCATGAAGTCTCTTGATTCTTCCTTATAGGACTTCATTTACAACTACCACCCTCAAGAGGGAAATATTGGTATTCGTGTCTTCTTCTTTATCCTTTGAGTTAAGATTTGACTCCTCGGCCTATGCTTTTGGGCATAGTTTTATATCATTCTCTATAACTATTGTTTGTTGATTATTTTTATTATGATTTTGTACACTTTGATCATCTTCATCATTTGAGAATGGTTGCTCAAAATATTGACAACATTTTGGTTTTAGTTTGTGTCCTTTTATCCTTTGTATGTGAGATTGTGTTAAGAGACAAGAATCTTGAAGATCATGTCTTGTTTGTTGGCAGATCTAACATCAAAAAACCATATTCTCATAATCCAAAACTTGAATCTATCCAAATATTTTCTTTTGTAGTATCATTTTGTCTAATAGACCCTCATCGATGTCAATCTCAACACACATTTAGGTAAATGTGAAAAAACCCAACTTAATCCATTCAAGCTCTATTTTTAGCATCTATGCAAGGTAATATTGGCATCTTCCATCCCTATTCCATGTTTTGATATTTTCTCTCCCATCCCTCCCATCCCTATTCCATGTTTTGATGTTTTCCATATTTTCCATAATTGCACCAGAGACAATAAATCTATCAAGGAACTTCACGACCCTATTCCTTTCTATTATAAAACATTTCTAGGTTTGGACCACCTCAATTGGATTTGGGTCACACAATTTATGAGTTTCCATCTTCTATAATAAAAAAACTAGACAAGGGATCCATTCTACCGATCTCTCCCGAAACTTCCCTTTGTCTCAAAACTACGTTTAAATAACTTGATCAAGACATAATTGATCACCCTAAGGCATTTTATGAGAATACAGAAAATTATTTTCAACAACCTACCATTCTCTTCGCAGGCTCTCTCTCCTGGCTGGTGCCCTCCATGCGCTCTCTCTCCCGATGTCCTTCGTGAGCTCTCTCTAACCCTGTAGCTTGTGAACTCTCTTCCAGTGCCCTCTGTGAGCTCTCTCTAACTATGAGCTTGTGGTCTTTCTCCCTGTGCCCTCTGCAAGATTGATCTCTCTATCTCTGCTTGTGAATGGGTGCAAGCATAAAAGTATTTTCTTTGAATGGGCGTGAGTCTCCTTGTCTAGGTACTAATGAAAGGAGATGTTAGATCATATGAAAAAGAGAAGTAAATTAGTGTCAACCTATAATAACATTGATGGTGAATCACAACCAAGATCCTTGATCACCCATCAGTTTTAAATAAATCAAATTCGAAATGCATAAATAAAACATAGATTGAAATAAATAAAAAATAAGAAAAGAAGAACAACACTTCAAATTATATGACTCTTTGATAAAATAATTGTAAAAAAACTACCCCTCAAAAAATCTATCATGACATAATCAAGATGTTGAATCATTTAGGGTAGTCATTAGAAGGAAATAGGAGATAGAGCATAGTCATGAACTTTCTTTCAAGCATTGCCATTATTTGTCAATAAGAGAGAAGCTAAACCACTCACAAAAAGGAAAGGAAAACTATGATGGAAAGAGATGCGGCAGTCAAAGAGGAGGGGTTCCAAGAGATAAGAGGTCACATTAATGTTTTTAAAGGACCTATCAATTTGTAATGGATCATAAAATGTCTCCCCAAGGGACCTTCAAGTCAAAAGAGGTCGCAAAAATTCTTTTAAGGCATACATCAATTCATAATGGATTGTAAAAGATCTCTTTATGGGTATGATTGGTGGTCAGAAAAGAGAATTGAGATCTTGCAAAAGGATCTTCTATCCTCCTAACCTTATTTTCTTCAAAAGTGGAATTCATTAAGAAGAAATTGGTATCTTTAGAGGAGCCTACAATGGAGTTGTACATATTTCTTGAGTACCCCCTATAGAACATTGGCATAAAGTATTCAAAGGGATTCAACAATAATGAAAAAGTTCAAAAGAGATCATATTTAGCCCCATACACCCTTCGTTGATTGAAATAAAGGGACACACATATTATTTTTGTCTAACCCTTCTTCTATAATTTCCAATTTTTAATGGATTTTTACTTGGATCAATCATTATAACTTTTATTATGAAAAAGGTGTTTCTTTAGTGTGTTCATATCCACAATAATATTTACTTCTAAACTACCAACCAATTTTCACAAACCGCATGTGTGCAACAATTGTTGTATATCCCATCCCATGTGTCAATTTATGTTTGCATCATGTGGAAATGGTTTGAATGCAAGATTTTTTGTGTCTTCTTATTGGGTTTCTTCATAGTTGATGGTGTTTGTTGATGGGGGTCTATAAGATAGCATCTCCTCCATCAATTTATCTACTCTAGTGAAATATCTCTCTAAAACGACATTTTTTTCAAACTTGCACTTACTCCCTCCATGTTTGTTATTAGGGTTAAGTTCTTATTTTCTGGTTGTTGTATGGTATCCATGTGTTGCATTTTGAGAAAATGAGACTTAAATTGTTGTTCATAAATAATCTTTTCATGCCACATTAAAGAAATTTGTCTACCTCTACTTTCTACTTCCCTCCTTGACTTTGCACTGGTTATCCATCCAAGGACCTCTTCCTTTGCTTCCTCCAACTAGTATAGGAGGTCTTGTACATTAGTATAATCACTTCCTATATTAGTTACTTCTTGGGTTTCTTCCATGCCCATTACAATAATGGAAGGAGGGATTTATTTTAAGCTATATGTGGTAGGGATATGTGGAGGAGTTGTTAGATCTTATGCCACATGATATTTTGTCTTAGCCCTCAATTTTTTACCTTGAATCTTCTTAGAACATGATGAGCTCCTTTTTTTAAGGATGTGAAAGATTGAATAGGGTGAATAGTGTCTTATTACCATACTAATTTGTTGGTTTTGTTAATTAACTTCACTAATTAACATTCACATAGTTTTCTACTATTTCACTATTACTACTTATATCCCAAAATTGATTATGCAAGTTACAACCTAGATTAGTGAATTTTATATATGATTTTTGTTGGGTTTCTATATTAAGAAACATCCTTTTGACTTATATGGTGTTTATGGTTAGAATGGTGATGGATGGTTGATTGGTTTCATTGCAGTTTTCCTCAGTTTTCACATACATAGATGTAAAATCTCTACATGTTTTTTTTATGAAGATATCAAATTATTGAAATGGTAGTTATGATAGGGGATAATTCCATGGCCCTTGGGAAAAATATTCCATGTAAAAATTTGTGGACACCACACATGCTTGAGCATCAAGTTCCATAGATTCATTTTTTGCATGCACCCCAGCCTTATCCCAAGCTTCAACATTAATATTTTCTACATGTGCTTGAGCCCCTTCAACATCAACATTTATTCACATGATTTGTAGATGCAACTTTGCCCACAGGCCTATGGGAAGAGTTATAGTTGTACTTGTGGGAAGAGTTGTAGCATCCAAGGTAGAGTAGTAGAGAGTGAGATCTACTCCGAGGCATGAAGAATCCTTGACCCCAAATTCAAATACATTCTCTGATGATGAGATGCACCATAGGAGAAGATCTATGGGAAAAAGGAATTAGGTATTTCATGGATTAATGGACCCATATATCCTATAATATGACGTTGAATGAAGAAAACTGAGAATATTTGGGTGTCTCGATGGGGGAATTGGTGGGGTTCCCAGATTTCCCACTGCGTCGTCAACTAGTAGAGGTGGTGCACCGATGGGTAAAATGAGTAAAATTAGAAAAATTACTCCCATTGCCAAACCTAACTCAATAAATGACTAAAATTTACTCTCATTGCCAAAACTAACTAAACTAAATCTAGAGTATGATAAATTGTTTTGATATACTTTTCCATAATGTGATGTAAATTTCTAAAACTTGCAACAACTACATTAACTTATCGGGTTAATGTTCCATATCTAGGGCCCTATAATATTTAACACATGAGTGACATATGGTTATAATTTCAAGGATTGGTACACCATGGATGGTTGTTAGGGCCTATTCCATGGTCAAAGGCTAAAATCCAGAGAATTGAGCAATAAAATTTACTTTATATGCTTCAAAAAAGTCATGCATTAGGATTTGGGCCATCACACAAGTCTCACTTTCCTTTCTATGTGCCTAAATGACCACCATATATGAGGATTGTGCCTCTCTATTATTATTGTTGTCATTCACCCACCACAAATGTCATCTTGCACCAACCCCTCATAATGAGCAGTGAATGGGGACAACGTTCAAATTTCTTCAAATTGTGAATGTATGCGTCAAAATTCGACATGGTTAGACTAGACACATGGCTTGACGGTATGGGAGGGTTTCAATACTCAAGGATGTATGATGTCACCACATAATCTTTGAGATCATCCACATTTGCATCAATGTTCATCATGTTGCACCTCTCATTGTCATCATTTGTCATTCCCTTATATAGAATCATTGTCGGAACTATCTTGAAATTTGTCATGGAACTTCAAATACACCCATCACAAATTTCTTCCACCGACCCCGCACAATGAGTAGTGAATGGGGCCAATGTTGAAATGTTTTCAATCTGTGCCCATATGCATCGAAATTTGACATGGTTAAACTAGATAGTTTCCTTGAAGGTATGGGAGGGTTTCGATACTCAAGGATGTTTGATGTTCCCGCATAATATTTGAGATCATCCATTTTTGCATCAATGTTCAATATAATGGATGTCTCATAGTGAGCATAGTGAATGGGGCCTATCTTGAAGGTGAATTAGCATAGTGAAATTTCTTCCACCGACCCCTCATAGTGAGCAGTGAATGGGGCCAACATTGAAATTTATTCAAACTGTGCATGTATGCGTCAAAATTCGACATGGTTAGACTAGACATGTGCCTTGATGGTATGGGACTAGGTTTTCAAGACTCAAGGAATATGTCTGATGTCTCGGCCACATAATATTTGAGATCATCCATGTTTGCAACAACATTCATAATGGGGCATCTCATATTTTTCAAATGTTGGTGTTTCCATCCATAGAAACTTTGTTGGAACTCTCTTGAAATGTCATGGAACTTCCAATTCAACCACCACAAATGTCATGCACCAAACCCGCATAGTGAACACTAGTGAATGGGTCCAACATTGAAATTTCTTCAATATGTGCCTGTATGCATCAAAATTTGAACTGGTTAGACTAGACACATGCCTTGATGGTATGGGAGGGTTTCAAGACTCAAGGATGTTTGATGTCCCGGCCACATAATATTTGAGATCGTCCATGCTTGCAACAACATTCATAATGGGGTGTCTCATATTTGTCAAATGTCATTATTTCCATCTGTAGAATATTTGTTGGAACTCTCTTGAAATGTCATGGAACTTCCAATTCAACCACCACAAATGTTATGCACCGACCCTGCATAGTGATCACTAGTGAATGGGGCCAATATTGAAATTTCTTCAATATGTGTCTGCATGCATCGAAATTTGGCATGGTTGGACTAGACACATGCCTTGACGGTATGGGAGGGTTTCAAGACTCAAGGATGTATGATGTCCCGACCACGTAATCTTTGAGATCATCCATGTTTGCAATAACGTTCATAAAGGGTGTCTCATTGTCAAATGTCATTGTTTCCATTTGTAGAATCTTTGTTGGAACTCTCTTGAAATGTCATGGAACTTCCAATTCAACCACCAAAAATGTCATGCACCGACTCCGCATACTGAGCAGTGAATGGGGCCAACATTGAAATTTCTTCAATATGTGCCTGTATGCATCGAAAGTTGACATGGTTAGACTAGACAAATGCCTTGATGGTATGGGAGAGTTTCAAGACTGAAGGATGTACGATGTCATACAGAAACATTTTGAATTTTTTTTAGCATTGGCCCCATTCACAGGTCATTGTTTCCCATCATGTACTTTATCCCTAGTACAATGTCTTTTAATAGTTGTTTCCTTTAAAATTTGATTGACCAAAAAATTAAAATGAAATGAGAAGAGCCCTAGTACAATGTCTTTTAATAGTTGTACTCTAGCCGAGAAGACCCACAAACCCTTTTTGAAGTGTCATTATTATAGAAAACTTATCGCAACATACATAAAATGCAACATATTTATATATTTTATAACGTCGCAATTCCGACGATCATTGACCAAATCAAAGTTGACTTGGTCAAAATACTAGGTGACCATTGGAGGGGGAAAACCTGGTTTCCACAACGTCGCAACTGCGACCATTATCTTCACAAATGTGGCAAGAGAGATGACTATGTCACAAACGTGGAAAGAGAGACGATTATGTGGAAAATGTGGCAAGAGAGACGATAGCGTGGAAAGAGAGACGTCAATGTGGAAATAGTGACGTTATCGGGCAATATGGATTTTTTTTTTTTAATTTCCTCTATTTTTCAACAGTATGGCAAATTTTGTCCATAACGTCGCAAATAGAACGTCGGAATTTTTACAATATGTACTAGTGCACGAAGTGTATGCAATGGGGTAAATGAACATGACAACGCATAACTTGTCAATTTCGGCTTTTATAGCCGCAACTTTGGATGGGTGAAGGGGGCATTGATTTTGACGAACAGGGGTGACATCTGGCCAAATGTCGATTCGATGTTTGAATATAAAAGGATCGAGGCTGGGCATCTCTGTATATGACCAGGAAAAAATATCCCGATATTCCTGAAAGAGATATTTGTAAGCAATGAGTTCTTCAGGGGAGCATGCGGTGCCAATGGTGATTTCTTCTACAATTCCTGGTTTAATGGAAATGTCAATTTTGACGGTGGGGGAGATGTTGGCCATGTTTCCTTCCTCAAAATCATTTGGGGTGGGGATAGGGTTGTTGAACCAGTCTATATGCCCCGAAGGAATAAAATCCTTGGTTTTGATTGCGCACATGGAGGCTTGGATAGGAGGGTAAAAGGCCCCATGTGAAAGGAAAAGTTCTCGATGATGTAGTGCATTCCATGGGAAATCAAGGGTAGTGAGTTCCTCCAGGATATCTTATTTGCAGTGACAAATGCGAGAATGCAAGGGATCATGGGAGGTGACAGGGGGAACTGTCAATGGGAAAGTGTTATTGTCCTCAAGTGGTGAGGACGTAGACTTGATATCATGTACAGGGTGTGAGGGACCGCTGGTCATAAAGTAAATTCTCTGATATTGTGGATGATACCTCATTCGCTAGGGGACTGACAATGAAATATATTGAATATCAGTAATGTGAGCCTAAGTAGGGAGTGGCTGAGAGGGATATATATGTGATGTTTGGTGTGTTGTAGCTAATGTTTGATAAAATTGAGTTAGAGCTGGGAAATGATGAGTGTAGTGGTCATAGTCTGAATAGATGGCACAAGCGAATTTGGTTCACAACCCTTTATTGTGTGGGATTGAGGATTCCATAGTAAAAGTGGATGTACTTGGTGGAGTGGTGAGAAATGTGGTTTCTCTAGGGAGCTGGATCAGATTGGGTAACTCAGGAAGAGTAGGACATATGTTAGTAGGGTGTCCTTCTCTTTTGCATAGTGCACAAGGAGGTTGAGCTCGGGGAGGAAGTGGAGATGTGGGATCATTCTTTTTTTTTCTACCCCCAGTGGTGGTGGTGGTGTTGTTAGTTGGGGGCAGGGGTGGTGTGGTAGGAGCATGTACTGGGATATGCATTGGTAATCCCTCTATATGAGGAGGGAGAGATGGTGTAGGAACTATAGTGGGTGGATGGAGATACAATACAGGGATGGAAAGAACCATGTTGGGAAGGGTAAGAGTAACAACTACCTGGAATGCTTGGATGCCAGGTGGGGGGTAGAAAAAGGGAATTTGGGTAATGGCTTGGGGACTGTCTCCCAAACTTGGATTTTCCCCTAGAGGGGTAGGAAATTTGGGATAAGTGGTGCAGTGGGGTGCTCAGGGAACTCTTGAGGTAATAGTTCTTCGATTGGTGGAATTTCTATGTCGGGAGGGGCCTTGGTGAGAGGAGTAATGTCTCTGATATATGTTCCATTAGAAGATATGTCAAACACTTGTGTTGAAGGGTGTAGGAGAGGTGGTGCTCCATGATATCCCCCCAACAAGGATGGGTCCTTGAAAATTTTGGGACCCATGTCGATGACCAAAAAAACCTTTGAGATAGTGTGGGCAAGAGGGATAATGTTATCAATGTTGGAGGAATGATTAGGATCGTAATGTGTAGTTGTTCAATGGTGACAATTTTCCTGTTGTGGGGGAAAATCATCATTCAAAACACAAAAGAGGTTACCGCCTTTGTATCATACATGTAGCTACATCTGAACAAGATATTGTAATCAAGTGGGGCATCGATAAATTCGATGTCAATTAATATGGTTTTTCCCCCAAGTTCTACGGGGACATTTTGGAATATCCCTCCAGGGGATGATGGTCGATTGTCATAAGCTCTTAGGGTGATGGAAGATGGTACTAGATTAGGTGAACTTAACTTTTTCCATACTACTTTGGACATGATGCATGTGGATTCACCTTCATCGATGAATTGTGATGTTTTGTATCTTAACAGGTATCTGAAAAGATACCATGGTGGGGAGGCATGGTTCTCCACTATCTAGATCAAAGGTGATGAGTATAGTATCAACTGGGTCAACTTCCCCCAAGGCAGAAAGAAAATATTTTCAATGTGTTGGATAGGTTTGGAGGACCTCCAATACAAACATGGCTGCAGGAGACTATTCTAATTTGTCGACTAGACAGTAGTTATGGGATTCCCTAGCATGAGGGTTATGTACATTCTATCATAATGACATAAGGGGTATACAAGGATTTGGTTTAGTTTTAGGGCATGGAATCATCAATGTTTGTACGACTATAGTTGGATCCACTTATGAGGTGGTTGGGGTAGATTCATGGGGAACACCGTATTGGCGACCGCATGTTTGCAGAAGAATGTCTTCTTCATTGGTAAGGAGGATATTGTGATCAGTCATATTTCCAAGTTGATTGGGACCTCGGTTTTGATATTGCCCCATTTGGGGTGGAGCAGGGTGTACCTCATGTTGGGTATTAATCACACCTTGGTGTGGAATAGGGTTTTGAAAAATGACAGGAGGTGGTGGTTGCAAATAATATTGTGAGGCCTACTAAGGGGTAGGCGGCGCTAGATGACGTTGTGTGTTCATGGATTCTTTCATCCGTTTGAAGTCGGAAATTTGGGGGCAATGGTGAGTATAATTTCCATACTCAACACACTGAGCGCAAGGGAAGTTAATTCAGAGATATTGTTCTTCCCTTGTCATGGTTGATTTTTATTATTCCCCCCTTGGGGGTTTTGGTTGCCTTGATTCTAGTTACCCCCAGAGGGATAGTTTTTTAGGGGGTTATTTCCTCCTGGTCCAGGGTTATTATTGTTTCGGGTTTTCCCTTTATTTTTTTCATTATTCAGTGGATGGGACAAATTTTCTATATTCAATTGTTCAAAAGTTTGAAGCTATTAAATGGGAGAGGGTTGAAGAAAGTTAACGATGACATGTGGTTGTCCCGGTGGAGGATAAATTGGTTGTGGAGGAACAAGAAATGGAAAATATGGATTGTTTTGTGGAGATAATTCATATGGAGTGTAGGAAGTTGAATCATTTCCACTACTAATGAGGTTATATGTGGGGTTTGAGGGGGAAATCGTAATTGGTTGAGAGACCATATGCATCGTGGGTACTAGTGAGGGTCCACCCACTGGTGGAGGGGTAGCAACATGATATGACTATTGGTGAGTGGGAGGAGGGTAATAAGAAGTCCCTCCATATGGTTGTGTGTATTGAGGTGCACCATAAGTGGGTGATGGGTGGTCGTAAGGGTTGAGATGGGTCATAGAACCAATCAATCCATCTGCAATGTGGGACACGCAGGTTTTTCCTAGCCAAATGGTATGGGTCTAGGTGAATCAGGAAATACTGTGTACAAGTAACCTGATTGAGCATAGATGAGGTCAAAATGTTGGGCCTTGCTGATGGCTTCCTCTTTTGACTGAGGAAAATTGGATGCTACATCCTTGGCGATAACACAGACAAGTGATTTGAGAAACCAATCAAGACATTGTTCTTTGGTGGTTTCCGCTTTACACAAACTATGTCACCGATGCCATTCATGGATGTGGTCAGCTATATGGATAACAATGGTTTGTTTGAACTTAGAGAGAAGTTCTAAGCTAGTATCATGATGAACTGGTAGTTGGAAAAATGACAAAAAGGCCTTGGATAATGATTCAAAGGTCACATGGGACCCTGATTTTCCGTCCACATACCACTTGGTTGATGCGCCCGTGAGATTTATTTGAAATAACCTCAAGTGGATGGAATCATCCACGATGTTATTTGAAGAGAACCATAAGTGGAAGGTCATAACATGGTTTTCAAGATCTTCCCCTGATTTACCTTCAAACTTTGGAATATTTGAAGGTAATTTTGTAGGAATATTGGGCCAAGTGGGGTGATGTAAAATGGGATCATTCGTGAGTTTGGTCAAATCAGGAATGTTGAGGGATGCCAAGTATGGCATAGGGATGTTTGGTGGAGGTTTAGTTCCCACCATTGTGTGAGTAGGTAATGGACCTGTCCCTTAAGAGGGATTTGGTGGGGTTGTACTTCTTGCTTGAGAAGAAGTTTGACCCCCGCCTCCTTGTGAAGGATAACTAATGGATGGATGGCCTTGGGAATTTGACCCAAGCAAAGTGGAACCAAGCAAATATGATCCCAAAACAATAGCACTGATGGGGGTGTGAGACGGTTGAGTCAGTGAGTTGGAAAGACTAGGGACTACTCCTAGAATAGGAGGGACATTCTGCAAGCATCTAGAATGACGGGGATTCTGTGGTTCCCCTATGGTTTCCGACTAGCAAAATTGAATGTGTGCAAATGGTGAAAAGAGAGAAATAAATGAACTAGAGCTTTGTATATTTTTGACCTCCAAAATATAGTATAACTCACAATTTCATGTAATCAAATGAACATCATACATAAATCAACTGTAAATAAACAAGCATGTGTATAGGTGGATTTGTTTAGCATGGGGGAAAAATAAAAATAAAAAATTGTGTTCTAAAATACATATCGTCCTTCCTCTCAATTAGAACTGGGCCTTCCAATAACACTCTATAGTGGGGTATTAAGACACCGAAAGAGGGTCTAGTGAAGGTTGAAGTAATCAGTTACAATGAGGGGTAGAGGGTGCATATCCTGAAAGAGCTGGCGATATTTCCCAATAGCCAAACAAAATCTAATCAAGGTATGATTGCAACCCACAATCGCCACCTGGGTGGATATCCTAAGTTTGGCACTAAGTACCTCGGTCAAAGTGCGACATTTAGATTTTTGGCCTTAGAAATGGGTCATGGGTTGGATTCCCTCACAAGAGTTGGGTGACTTAAGGAGGGATGTTCAGAACAACCAAAGCTTGACCTTCGACCCTTCACGAGTATCTCCTTTCCTTATGGTGTAGGAACAATTGACTTTGAATATTTGAATGTTCCATATTTCTCAACTTATATTGTTTGAAAATGTGAGAACCTGATAACAGGGGGTTATTTGGATGCCTACCCCCGAGATCCTACCTAGACTAAAAAAAATCTTTTGGCACCTCCTATGGAGGAAAATTTAGTGTGTTTTTACAAAAATTTAGATGTGGTGGGCTAAGAGATTGGGGTCATGGACCAACCTCGTTTGATTAAATTGGGTGTGGATGATTTCCAAATAATTAGTCGGATTTTTCAAAATTCCTTTGGAGAAAACCTACTTCGACCTCCACTATTCTAATAGAAATTATGTGTGTGAGGAGTGGCTTTGTCTGCAAGAAAGTGAAAACTGTATCAATATTTTAATAAGTTAAGTGTGAGATTGCAACATGTAGACTTTTTGTGATCCTTATATATATTATTACCTAGTTTACTATGTGTCTTTGGTACAATCTTGAGGAATATTTAAAGCCCTAAGGAACTATAAATGTGGACGTATGGGTCCTTACAAATCCTTTAAATTCCCGGGAATGTTGTCTATACTAAGAAATCTTTGAAACTATCCTAGAATTGTAGACATGTGGGCATGTATGGGCCCAGTACTTTGGTCTTTAAATTTCCCTAGAGTGTGAGCTAAAATAAGAAATTATTTTAGAAACTATCCTAAGATTGAAAACATGTGGGCATGTATGGGCCCTTACAAAGCTTTAAGATGATTTCAAAAACTAAGAGGAACCCTAGGGGGGCTTTGTCCTCTCCTAAATTTTTTTCAAGGGAGATGAAATGTCCTGTTAACCACCTTTTTTATTCCTAAGATCACACTAGGGTGTGGGGGAAGAGCATACTTGAGGGTTAAAATTAACTTCTGATCCCAATTTAAGTGATTGTGTATGAAAAGAAATAACTTCAACTTAAAATTTTACAAGCCAAATGAGCCATCCATGTGGCAACAAAGAAAAAGAGGAGAATAATGATTCTTTTTACCCCCTAAGTGCCTATGTTAACTCACCTTTATTATGATAAAGGACTCTAAGTGTAGTGTAGTTTCCTTACAAAGTGCATGAAAATAAAAATTTGAAGGCTAGGGGCCCTCAAACCATTCATAAAAACCCTTACAATTTGAAAAATTGGAATTATGTGTGGGTTATAGTTTTGACAGACGCGTAGAGGGCACAAAATGCACAAAGTAATGAAGCATGTTTTGTGCAAAGTACACAGAGTATGCGTCTGTGGGCCTGAAAATCCGCACACTTCCTGTCACGCGTCGGGGGAGAAATTTCCAAGTGGAATACTCCTTCCTCAACTCTAAATTTTTACTTTGGCAGGTTGGGCTAGGACGGTTTTGGTACCTGTAAGTCAAAAAAATAAAAATGAAGTGCTCTTAAGGCTCAAATAGGGAGGAATTTGATACCAATCCCCAATATGGTTGCCAATATGTTGTGTTGGTTTTGTCACTTGGGTGAGAAAAAACACAACACTTTCATGTTTAGATAAGCCTGCTAAATAAGACATAAGTTTGTGAGTGGGTTAGATAAACCAAACACACATGAAAACAAAGAAATACAACTAAGAGAAATAAATAAATAAATGTTAGAAAGCTTGAGAAACTTAGAACCATGAAAATCAAACAATGACCAACATATTGCTACCAATGGATTAATAGATTAGTAGGAAAAATATCATAGAGAAAGGTAGGGACTTATGAGTCCCCTCTTCCTCCTTGGGAGGGCTCTTGAGTTCCCTAATTGATATCTCTTCTCTTCATACAATGGAAGAAATGAAAAATGGTTAAGAAAAACAATGCCTATTCCCTCAAGAGGTGAGTGGAATGGCCTATTGCAATGGTGTTTGAAGGCTTCAAAGAGAAAAGAGGATTCTCAAAGAAGAATTCTTGCAGCAGAACAATAACTTGAAGATCTTATTTTCTTAGCACACCCATGGCTCTTATTTATAGAATCCATTCATGGCAACATGTAATTGGTTCATAGTGTGAAAAAGGGGCCTTTTAGGGAACCCTCTATCCCTTGACCAATCTCCAAGCTAGTTTTCTCTTAGATATGAGTGTCAAATCGTGTTGGGGATCGAACTAGAAGTGGTTGAGGGGCCGAAAAGATCCATAAATGCACCTCTCATAGAAGTGCGTTGCTTTTCTGTTAAGCCCTAAATAGGGCTCATTACCTCTTAATTGGGGCATATTACATTAGCAATGTTATTTTATTTATGTCATATTTAGTCCATTAGTTTTAATTGTACCTCCTAGTCTCCTATATATACCAAGGAGACATTTGCATTTAGAATCATATTTTATTTGGAAATTTATGTGGGGTATAAGGAGGTTGCCCCCTCGAAGAGGCTTATTACCTAAAATTATCTCTTTTTCAAGGCGTTGAGTAGTTATTCTAATGTTTTTCTATGCTATATTGATATTTGGTTCTTAACATATGGTATCAAAGCTCAAGGTCTTGGGTTTTTACTGCTACATCTAAGACACCTTGGAATTTTCACAATAACTTTTTTTCTACAATGTTTCCGAAGGAACAGATTGGAGGATATTTATTAGACGGATCAAGGTATGTTGGGTTAAAATTTTAGCTCTTGAGGCCTTATACTTTCGGAGATACATCTTTTGTAAGATAGGGTTATGGAATCATCCTTAATTGAGTCATTGCGGAATGTTCGCTATAAACAATTTTATGTAATGTTTCAGACCCTGAACTCTGGAGGATATTCAAAGAAATTATTAAGGTATCTGTGTAAAAATTTCAGCTTCTGGGACATCTTAAATTTGTAGATACACCCTGAGGAAGATAGGGTATCTAACTAGTCCTATTGACTAGTCTCAATAAGGTGTCCCGGGTAAAATAATCATAACTTATTCCTAGAGTATCCAATTTGAGTGAGTCTAGTTGCATTGGAGTCTTGATGAAGGTGAAGAAATGCGTAGGGAAATAAATGATTTACAAAAGAATAAAGTAGCCAAAGATGAACTACAAGAGATGATGGATTCAATGGAAGCTAAGTTGGATACTAATATGGATGGTTTAAAAGGGGAGATCATGGAAGGATTGAAAAATTCCTAATAGAGAGGACACCTGAAAGTGAAAATGTATCCCATGAAATTCATGAGGAGGACACAAGGAAGATGAATCAAGAGTGTAGAAAATCTAACTTTGGGTTGAAGACCAACCACTTTCCTAAGATAAATATGAGGAAGTTTGATGGCAAAGACCCAATCACATGGATACTTCAGATGGAGCAATTCTTTGATCTACATAATGTGCCACATACACAAAAGGTACAGATTGCTTCTTTATATTTAGAACCCAATCAATTTGTGTGGTATCGATGGCTTTGTTCTCACAAATCATTCGTCACTTGGACAATTTTCATGGAAGAAATGATAGTACACTATGAGGATACAAGGAGCAATACCTTCTTTAGCCAATTGATAAATCTCAAGCAAAAGGGTTCAGTTACAGAGCACATTGAGAACTTCCAAAGATTGAATATAAAGGTAACATATATTCCAGATGAGCACTTGATTGATGTATTCATAGGAACTTTAAGGGATAACATTCAACATGAGGTTCGTCTTTGAGAACCCAAATCATTGGAGAATGCATTTGGGGTGACAATAAATGTTGAAAGTAAAAATATGGCTATGGCTACTATAAGGACCACTCCTAACATCTATCGAGAGAATAATGTTCCTTCTTCTAAAACACCTCAACCTACTAGGTTGAAACCTCAACAATTGGAGGAAAGAAAAGAAAAAGGTTTATGCTTTAATTGTGATAGCACGTACAATAAGGGACATAAGTGTGGTGAGAAGAAATTATTCTACATAGATTTTGAAGAGGAAGAAGAACAAGAACCATCTCAAGATGAAAAGGTAGACATGATTTCTTCTGAAGAGTTGACACCCACGATATCATGTAATGCATTGGCTGGAATTAGCACTCCTCAAACCCTCAAGATCGAAGGATATATCAAAAAGAAAAAGGTAATAGTCCTAATTGATTCTGGTAGTACTCATAATTTCATTCACTATAAATTATCCAAAGCTCTCAATTGCTTTGTATATCCAACACCTAAGTTTCAAGTAATGATTTCATATGAAGGAACTATCAATTGCTCAGTAAAATGCAATAAGATCAATCTTAATATGCGGGAATATGTAATGAATATTCCAATGATTTCTATACCCATGGGTGGTGTTGATGTCATGCTAGGAATCCAATGGTTACAATCATTAGGAACAGTGGATTTTAATTTTCAAGAACTTTTCATGAAATTTTCTTTGGAAGGAAAAGAAATTGAGTTAAGAGGTATCACAGGGAAACTCGGTAAGGTGATAAGCTCCAATGGAATGACAAAATTATTGAAAAAGGAGCATCAAGGTGTAATTGCACAACTATGCTCACTATATGTTCAAACATCTAAGCCATCTATCCCCCTAGATCTCCAAGGGATCATTGCTAAGCATTCCAAAGTATTCTAAGATATTCCCAAAATTCTTCCACCCACTCGAAATCATGATCGTGATATTCACCTAATTCTTGGGAGTAATCCTCCTGACATCAGGCCATACAGATACCCTTATGGCCAGAAGAGTGAAATTGAGCACATGGTTGAAGAAATGTTAGAGGCTGGCATTATTAGACCTAGCCAAAGTTCTTACTCTGCACCAGTGGTAATGGTATTCAAGAAAGATGGTTCATGGCGTGTGTGTCTAGATTATAGAGAGCTCAACAAGATCACTATTAAAGATAAGTTTCCCATTCCTGTCATTCATGAATTGCTAGATCATTATTTCAAAAAGTTTGATCTTCGTTCAGGGTATCATCAGATTAGAATGAAGGAAGAAGATATCCCAAAAACAACATTCTGAACTCATGAAGGCCATTATGAATTTTTGGTCATGCCTTTTGGCCTTACAAATTCACCTTCCACTTTCCAAGGGTTGATGAATTCCATTTTCAAGCCCTTCCTTCGAAAATTTGTGTTAGTATTTTTTTATGATATACTAATCTATAGAAAGACTTAGGAGGATCATGTGAGACATGTTGACAAGGTGCTACAAATACTAAAGGAGAAACAACTATATGCCAAACCATACAAATGTTTATTTGGGGTGAATGAGGTAGAGTATTTGGGTCATAATGTATCTCATGAAGGTGTCAAGGTAGACCCTAACAATATTAAGGCCATGATGGACTGGCCGATTCCCAAAACATTGAATAATCTTAGAGGATTTTTGGGTTTGACAGGTTACTACCGCAAGTTTGCTTGGCACTATGGAAGAATAGTAGCACCTTTAATGACATTAAATAATAAGGATGCATTTTCATGGACTCCAGAGGCAACTAACGATTTTGAACAACTTAATGAGGTGATTTGCAAAGCTCTTGTCTTGACCACTCTAGAATTCACAAAAACATTTATTGTGGAATGTGATGCCTCAGGAAATGGAATTGGTGTTGTCCTAATGCAAGAAGGAAGGCCCCTGGATTTTGAAAGTTGACCACTCAAAGGAAAGGACTTACACAAACCCATTTATGATAAGGAAATGATGGCAATACTACATGCATTGAAGAAATGGCATCCTTACATAATAGGTAGGCACTTCAAGGTCAAAACAGATCATGATAGTCTTAAATACTTATTGGAACAAAGACTATCTTAAGAAGAACAACAAAAATGGGTGACCAAGATATTGGGTTATGATTTTGAAATCGTCTATAAAAAAGGGAAGAAAATGTTATGGCAGATGCATTCTCAAGAAAGGATGAATATGTTGAGGCCTTTCTATGTGCTATCTCGGTCATCCAACCCGATTGGATAATAGAAGCAAGGGATGAATGGAAGAATGCCAAAAAAGTGTGGAATCTCATTCAAAGGTTGCATTAGGATTCCAGTGCATCAGATACATTTACATGGAAAAACGATTCACTATAGTACAAAGATTGCCTATATTTATGTAAGAACTCCCAACTCAAACAAAATGTACTATTGGAATTGCATACCTCTCCAGTAGGAGGGCACTCAGGATTTTTGAAAACCTACCAAAGGGTCGAGAAAGAATTTTTTTGGGATGGCCTTAAAAATGATGTTCAAAGGTTTCTCGCAGAATGTTTGGTTTTCCAACAAAACAAGGTGGGAACAATTAAGACCCAAGGTCTTTTACAACCATTAGCCATCCCAAGTCAGCGTTGGGAGGAGGTTTCCATGGATTTCATAACAGGGTTACCAAGGTCTGAAGGAAAGAGTGTCATCATGGTGATTGTTGATAGACTCACCAAGTATGCACACTTTTGTGCTCTCTCTCATCCCTTCAAAGCCAGTACAGTTGCCACCACATTCATGGAGACAGTTAAAAAGCTACATGGTATCCCAAAGATTATTGTAAGTGACAGAGATCCCATCTTCACTAGACATTTTTGGACATAATTGTTTTCTTGTTTGGGTACTCAATTGGATCATAGCTCATCCTATCATCCTCAATCTGATGGACAAACTGAGATAGTGAATAATTGTCTAGAAGGATACCTTCGTTGTTTTGTCTCTGATAAACAAACACAATGGTTCAAATGGTTACCCTTGGCAGAATGGTGTTATAAAAATTCCTTTCATATTGAAACGAAAATGACACCATTTATGGAACTCTATGGATACCACCCTCCTTCCATCACTTCTTCTCTAAAATAAAAATATAAGGTTCAAGCAATGGAATATCACATCGAGCATCAACAAGAAGTTCTCGAAATCTTAAAGGACAAGCTAACCATGGCATAGAATCGCATGAAACAACAAGCATATCAACATCGTAGTGAAAGAAGTTTTGAAGTAGGGGATTGGGTGTTTTTAAGACTACAACCATACACACAGATGTCCCTCAAGCAAGCCAGGAAGGATAATAAATTATCACCAAAGTACTATGGCCCTTATAAAGTATTGCAGAAAATTGGTACTATGGCGTACAAATTGGATTTGCATGCATCTTCATGAGTACACCCAGTTTTCCATGTTTCATCCTTAAAGAAGGTTATAGGTGACAAGATCCCAGTTCAAACTATATTTCCAAAACTTGACGAGGAAGGAAAAATCATATTGGAGCCTGAAGCCTGACACAAGAATTCACCAGCTGAGGAATAGATCAATTTCAGAGTATCTTGTTAAATGGAGGAAAGCACTGGCTGAAGATTCCACTTGGGAAGATGATTCTTTTATACAGAAGCATCTGGAGTTACTCAATCATTGCAGATGACACTTTTCTCAAGGGGAGGGGCATGTTAAGCCCTAAATAGGGATCATTACCCCTTAATTGGGGCATATTACATTAGTGATGTTATTTTATTTATGTCGGCTTTAGTCCATTAGTTGTAATTCTACCTCCTAGTCTCCTATATATACCAAGGAGATATTTTCATTTAGAATCATCTTTTATTTGGAAAAATGTGTGGGGAATAAGGAGGTTTCCCCCTCAAAGAGGCTTATTACCTAAAATTATCTCTTTTTCAAGGTGTTGAGTACTTATTCTGAGGTTTTCTATGCTATATTGATATTTGGTTCTTAACATTTTCTTGTAGACAGTCGTGCATTTTGCACGCTGGGGATTGTGTTGGCCCACACATGATGTGCATTATGCGCATCCTTCCTTTCATGAATTTGAAATAACCTCATGATGAGGGTAGTATTTAGTGTAGTGGTCTTTCTCACAAATCATACAAGGAAATTTAGGCTTTCCCGTCGGTTGAGTATCATCCATCTTAGGATTATCCTGGTCATTAGAAGGTTTTTTGGATTTACACTTGTTTTTACTCTTACCTCCTAGTTGTTGATATGAAGTGGATTGGACCACATTCACCTCAGAGGTTTTAGTAGGAGAAGAAGTAGTGTTGGTGTTTGGATTGGAACTAGGTTCTAGAGAAGGTTTTGAAGAATCGTTCGATAGATGAGGAGCATGAGGGATTAGATCGTAAAGTGTGTTGGACTAGGAGTAAACCTAGTCCAAATACTATACATGGATGATAGCCTGCTCCTCAGTAATTAAGTTTACCATAGTGACATCACGAGCGATGGGAAGCAAGAGAGACTTTTTAAACCAATCTGTGAGGAGTTGGTCCGGAATTGGAGCTTTAATCAACCATCTCCGTCGTCTCCACTCATGAATATGATCAAATATGTGGGTGGAAGAGGATTGTCGAAGTGAGGTAAAAATATCTATATCGGTCTCGTACCGTATAGGAAATTGAAAATGTATCAGAAAGGCCATGGAAAGAGAATTAAAGTCAACAAAGGAGTTACAGATCAGTTCATTATACCATTTTGTTGCCGCACTTGTAACTGTTCTCTGAAAAAGTCTAAGATGAATGGAATCATCCATCAAAGAGTTGGAAGAACACCATAAATTGAAATTCATAAAATTTTTGTTAGTATATTCCCTAGGTTTTGCATCGAATTTTGGAATGTCGGACGATAATATGGCAGGGTCAGAAGGCCAAAACGAGGCATGGAGGATGGGATTGTTTGTTAAACGTGACATATCTAGCAGATCTAACGTATCCAAGAATGGTAACTGTCAATTTGGATGTTGATAATGGTGATAACCATATTTCATGGGAACACTAGTAGGATCGTATCTAGGTTGTCATGAGACAACAAAACTAGATGGTCCTCCCGTATAAAGTGGTTACCGGGTTGTCCACCCATGTAAGGTGGTTGTCCTGTTTTTCCACCCATTTATTGTGACTGAATAAATGTACCTCCTACATACTGGAATTGACCTGATGGTCCCCCCATGTATGGTGGTGGAAGGGATTATTTCATCGAAATTGTGGGTTTGATGGATTGATAGGGCAAAGTTCCTTGTGAAGGATTTCCTGCTAGATTGGGTTGAGCCCACAAAGGATTCACAAATCATGGATATGGATGTCCAAGATACAGACCAGTGGTAGTAGGGATAAAATGAATTAAAGGAGATAATTTCCCTCTAGATTGTTGATGTTTCAACCATGTAGGTTTCCCCCCAGTAAAAAGTTATCCTGCAACTAAAGGTTTCCCCCTGCTAAAGGTTGGCCTCCCATTGAAGATTGACCTCCAATGTAGGGTGTACTAATATGTGATGTGTGATATGGAGGTTGAGTATCTTTTGCAACCATGGTTGTGTGAATGACTTGACCTCTGACCATTTGACCTATGGAACGACCAAGTAAGGCACTTGGTGTGTGCATGTGCAGAAATAATGAAGCAGGGATATGACCTGAATCATGTGTGAAAGGAGATGAATGCACAAGTGGTTGAGTCAGGGTTATCTGGGTCAATGATACTTATGGTAAAGTAGAAGCACCATCAATATCAAGTACAGGAGTTGTGGAAAAATATTAATTCCCAAGTCCTTCAGGAAAACCAAAACATGACGGGTTCACACCAAAAGATTGTGTAGTGGTGGAACCAGGTAGTAAATAGTAAGAAGAATAGGAACCCAAATATCTCGTATATGGTGGATCAAAGAGTCGTTGGCCAAGTGGATCAATAAACGAGGGATTCACAAAATATGCAAATATTTCTATGAAGGTTGGGACCAATTCTTTAACGTGTTGGCCACTTTTAGGACCAATGCTCTCTATTTCAGAAGTGTGATCTACGATCATTGCTTCGTAGGAAATATTATGCTGAGGTTCCTGAACGTCAGGTTCCATATTGTGAAATATTTGATCCTAAGATCGACTATGAAAGTAAAATAAACACACTCCTATGAAAACTAAAATAAATCAACCAAGCAATTGTAGGCTCAAGGATCTTCTGAAGATGGGATATCAAGCCACTAACGAAGAAGTGGGAAGCATTTACACCAAACTCCATGTAACAACCCTTCTTGGTGAAAGAAACCCTCACTTTCATGAGATCACCCTCCAGGGGTACTGCGAGTATGATACAATTCCCACCTTAGGTACTGTGGGAATCCCCCCATAGTCACTTCTATATGTAACTAGGAAAGGCCACTAAGGTTACCAACTCATAGTCAGCCTCCGGGCGGGTACAGTTGACAATCGAGACCAAACGTATGGGAAAGATATCAAATTATGAATCTCTTCAAGAGAACTGAATACAAGTGGACCAATAGGACTCCAGAGGACCCCAAATGGATTAAGAGTTCATGAAGCAGCGAGATCAAATGAAACCAATGGTTTCTCAAGAACAACCCCCAATATACAATCTATCTTCTACGATTGGTTAAGATTTAGAGGGTTAATATCTGCTACTCTCCTACACACTACCTCATGTTTAGCCCCTGTGTGAGAGGGGGTTCATGACTATGATTATACAAAAGTTGGATTTATATGCTCTTTAGTGCTCTACGGTCTGTTTAGTAGTCTTGGAAAATTTACTCACTTCATCTAGTCCAAAGAACCTAATCCTATGCTACTGTTTGTGTGCTAAAACCAAAAAATGTTCTAGTTGATTTTATTAGCGCGTGGTTTATTTTAATGATTTTAAATCAAAGGGTTCACATATATGAAATTGATGATATGAGAGACTTGAATCCAATAGAATGCAAAATAATGATATGCAAGTATGTTCTTTCGATGAATCCTATGTATGGGAAGGAGAATATTTATATTCTTCTTAACATAAGCAAGCACTCAAAACAATGCAACTTTCAATTTTTGGGAGTAAGATAATGCCAAAATACCAAGAAAAAATTTTGAAAACCGAAATGTGCATGCAAAACTAGCTCTTTTTCCAAACATAAACCAAAAAAAAATTCCTAACGAATGCAAAATTTCTTCGTTTGATTATGTATGCAAGGAGATATGCAAAATTTTCGCTTCTTAACTTTCAGATAAAAGAGATCCATGTTTGACACAAATAACTACGAAGAAAAAAAAATAAAACAAAAAAAACTCGAAGTGATGATAACTGAAAGGCAACAAGTAGGGGATAACCTGTTCAATCAAGATCTCAAAGATGCAAAAGAGAAAGAAGACAAACAATCACAAAAAACCTCAAGAAATGAGCAACAAGAAATTGAAATCAAGTTGGGTTGTGGTAAGAATAAGATTCCTAATCATCCAGAAAGGTGATATGTTTCAATGAAGACAAGAAGGCTCAATACCAAGCAACCTTTGCAAACCTTAGTTGACAAACAATTCTAAACAACCAATCAATCTAAAATCTTTGCAAGACGAAGATCAAACAAACTCAAAGGAAAAATGAACCAAGGGATCTTGTTAACCCTAGGGGATCACAACTAGGAGAAAATTTTCAAACACAGGGGAGAAACATAAATGAGTGGTAAATGTCAAATTCCTAGGAAAAAAAAGTCAAATACAGTCAATGAGTCTCTGGGAAAAAATACCCTCAAAATCAGACTGAAAAAAGAAAGCAGAAAGGAGGCAAAAAGGCCTAAACATGGGGGATGGTGCCCCTATTCGCATTCAGATAGAGCGCGAGTTAAGGGAATGGCGCTCTGTAGGAGGATCTGGGGGGGAACCGATCAACTAATGGTGCCTTTTGGTAGGCCTCATAAGGGCCCCAGTTAGGTAAATGGCACCCTGGTTTGAACTGTAGGGGAGTGCCACCCTTATAAAAAGTTCATAAAATTGCTCAAAAGGCTAAAAACTCAGAAAATTCAATCAATTAATCTATGATATATTTGGTGAAGAAGATAGAAGGGGAAGTAGATCAGAATCAAGCAACAAAAAATATTTAAAAGTTAGGCAAAGGCTCTAAGATGATCCAATGAAAGACTAGTCAAAGTCCCTCCCCAGTGGAGTCGCCAACTTTTGTTACGGAATATTTCCCCTGCGAACAAGTGAAATATCCCTTGTATTACAGACCCCTATACCAAGACAAAAACACTACAAGTGGAAACTAACATCCATTTGAATTCATTTTAACCAATTAGAAAGAGAGAGGGAGAAATGGTGTGATGCACCTTGTTTCGAAGTTTGTCCTTGCTGCTTCCAATCCAAGCTTGATCTCCAAAATCCATGGTGCAAATTGATACATGTTGTAATATCCCTAGGCCAAACCCAATTGTAATGTAAATGAAATGTACTTAAGCTGGTGAGTTGTTTGATATCATTTTTGTATTCACATTTCATGGCATAGTGCGTGCATGTACTGCGCAGTAAAATGAGGAAGTGTGCACATTCCAGGCTACCGTGCGCAACAACTTAAGTGCGCACAATTTTGAGGCCAGGGAGCCTTTGTGTATTTGTTGTGTTTTATATGCTGGTGAGCCATATTTTTTATTATTAGGCTGGATATCCTAGATGTTAAAGGCCAGTGCGCCTACTTTTGTATATATCTCAACATTAATATAAAATACATCGCTGCGCACAGACCGACCACGATAAAATAGTATGGGGGACTAAACTCCACTAGATAGGGAAGGGGGGGACTAAAATTTGAGGAAAAGGGGATAATCTAGGGAGATTAAGATAAAAAGGAATATTATATTAATATTTATTAAAGTATGAAGTATGGATAATTATTTTATCCTAAGTTCTAAGGATGGGGCGAAGTTGGCCAAAGTAGCTCCCAACATGAAAAGTGTCAAGTTGGGGACATGCATACATATTGTTTGGACTTATTTCATTTTCCTATCATTTTTAATCCATCATTGCTTCCATCATTGAACCATCCCTTCAGCCATACTAGGATCTTTCACTCACGTAGTCATCCATCCTCCATACTTTCTTGTCATTGTATCTAAACCTGGATCCATAGCCTTACTTGCTGGTGTAGATGGTTAGCTTGGGAGATGGACTGAAGAAGCGGGTTGTCAGGCCCGTGGGATATTGAAGAGGCGGGTTTCCATGCATGTGATAAATTTCTCTCTGGGTGAGAGAATTGATGGGAATTGATTTCCTGAAGGTGATAAAACTATAGCTACAGGTCTCTGAGACTTCCAGTCTGGCATGTTGTTGAAACCTGGAAAGGAAGTAGGGAAGCCAAAGGACTGTTGAGAAGAGAAGGGGCACATTTCCTAGGGTGGGATAGGCATGTGGGGAATGAGGCACTGTAGGTTGTTAGTTTGATTTGGAACTTGTGACAAAGTTTTTTCTGTTGTATATGATCCTTTAGCCTGGTTAGGAATCCCTTTACTCGGGTGGATTTTAGTCCCATCTTGGGGGTGACCCAATGTTGAGAGTGATGAGAAGTGTGGTTTAATGCTAGGAGGTTCGTGGAAGGTCTACATGCAATTGGTGATATTTTTACCAAGATAAGTGTCAATTGTGTGATAAATTTACATGCTACATTATTATTTATGTGTTTATTTTTGTGGGTTTATCCTATGTGTGGTTATAACTTTGTTTATGTTTATGGGTATTGACTATCTATGATGCATATATATGTTTACTATTATTTCAGTATGAATCCATGCATTTATAGTATGCATTTTTCTGTTTACATTTATATATAAATTTCCGCAAGAGTTCCTTGTGTATATATTGTAATTGCATGCAGTTCGAAAAATTTATGTGGCATAGCTCAGTTGGATGTTGGGTATGTTCTGCAGAGAGAAAGAAAGTGTTCTCTGGAGTAGCATCCCTTGGCATGGGTGGTCTGGGATGTTACACCTGTAACCTAAAATAGGAAACAAAGAGAAACAAATATATCCTATTCTAGTGTATTAGGTAAAGCAAATTCATCTACAAATATCATAGGAACAATCAACAAGCATATGCAAGAATACATAATCTTGAAAGAAATAGGCCAAGTATATTAAAATGAGAACCCAAAGAGAATACTTACAAACATGGACGATGATGAAACACTCCTCCAAGATCTCCTCGTCTATCCCTTGCACAAATATACCAAGATCATAGGTTTTATACCTAAAAAATTCCTCCTTTCACCTTGGAAAGCCTTCAATATATAGGCTTGAGAGGCACAACAAGCATGATAAAATGAGGGGTATGGTTGAGTATATGGATCCTTGAGGCTTGGATTATATCCTAAAGTGAATCCCAATCATGAGGGTTGAACACAACTAACCCAATCTGAAGGAGATGGCCCATAGATTAAGGTGGAGGAGATCCCCCCTTTCTCTCTACAAGAATGGAGCTCCACCCTAGTGAGAGACAAGGCACCATTCACCAAAAATGACACTCTCTATACAAAGACAGGGGAGCATTGGTGTTTTATACACATGGCCAGGGGGGTTCCACTCTTCATAGATGATAAAACATGGGCCACAATTTCCAAGGGAAAAGTGTGTTTTGACCTAGATATGATGGGTTTCCTCATCCCATTTTACTTAGGGGTCATGAACAACAGTTTTAATGGTGTCAAGGGGTGGAGACACCTCAAAAAGTGAATGTGACACTTGGAAAGGTGCATACGACACTTGCTACAGTGCGTACATTTCTTTGTGACACTTGCAACACTTAGGGTGCATAACGAAAGTGTGACATTTTGATGTGTAACACCCCTCCATTCGAATTGAGTCTCACTTTGGATCGAGTACTTGAACCTTACTTTCCTCCACCTAGTGAAAATATTCCTATTATTAACTAGATGCCTAAACAAGGAAAGTAGAAGAGTTGGCATAGGAAATGAAACTTGGAAAGCAGGTATCTAGCCTCTAGACATCATGTTGGAGTCAAGACACTAACTTCTACCATGCAGGTTTTGGGAAAAATACCTCTAAAGAGACACATTTCTAGGAGTGATCCTCGCTTGGGGGTCCTTCCCATTGTAACGTAAAAGTATTTTCTAGAATGAGATTAGTCTTTGTTCTTTCTTGTGCATGTTAAAACATGAGAATAGGTTACTGAGTATACTTATATCTCTTTTTCAAACTCGTAAAATCTATACGAAAAGGAAACTCTTTGGAGTTTCCTTTAAACTCCTTTCAGACTCCCTAAACATGAAAATATTTCCAAGTGAACTTGTTTCCTTTCACACTCGTTAAAAGGTTTGAAAGGGTGTCTTTCGAGTGGTAGTTTATCTCTTTTTCATCCTCATGAGACTAATTATGAAAAAGGAATACTCTAGTCAAGAATGACTACAAGAGTTCTACCTTGAATTATTTTAGACTTCTTTTGGGCTTGGGAGACTAAATTTAGGAAAATGCCAGCCATGGAATTGTCTTCAAGTTCTTTTCAGACTCTCTGAATATAAAAAACCATCGATTTTACCATCTTTGGGCTCATAAAATTATGCATTGAAGGACCTATGTGTGTCCAGTCCCAAGACCCATACAGGATCGAACCCCTCCTTCTTCAGGTTCATTAAACATATGTTAAGGGACTCATGGAAGATTAGCTATACCAAGCATCTATTATCCTCCTCAAGCTCATTAAAAAACAAAGAGGGAATCACTAATCACGGTGGGGGAAAATTTGCAGGAAGTGGGTCAAGTTTTTTGGAATCCATTATGGTAGTTATTGTTGTCACCCTTGAACATGACACCTGTTTGCATCTCGTCTTACAATTGGGTAATATTCCTATCTTTGAGTCATACCAATTCCATGTGTCATTATACTTTTTTGTTCCAGTCAAAGAGTGTTATTATTATCATCACATTATGTTCTTGGTACTCATCAATTCCATCATGCCAATTCATTTTTCATGCCTCAAAATGTTCAAGGGAAGTTTCACTTCAAACCATCCCATATGTAGTATTATCAATTTCCATTCATGTGTCAGTCCATACTCATTTAATCCACCATCTCACATCACTTTCCTATGTCAATTTTTTGTCGATGATGGGGGATACATCATGGCCCTCCTTCGACAAGTCCGTTCCTGTCAAATTCAACACATCATCTGGGAATTATACTTAGAAACTAGTTAGTACCTTAGGACCTGCATGATTCAATGGAAGGCCTCCTTGCTTTCAACAATAGGTTTACTCCATTGACCTCTGATCGGATGATTCCATGAATGTTCGACCTCATCTCATTTATTCACATTCACTGGAATGTACTAAAGGTAACTTGGGAATCATTTTCATAATTGGTGATTTCCCTCGTGTTAACACTCTGTAAATTCATAGAGGTTGTTAGGAAAGAAGAAATCTACGAGAGGTAACTTTAACCAACCACTTAAAAACTAGAATCTAGCCCTACCATCTTCAGAGAGGGATCTCTCTTTATGATTTAGATGTGTTTTGAACTTAAGATATTAGGCTAGTTAAATAAACAAGACTGAAAAGGTTTGTTGTTTTTGTTGAGTTGGCTGAAAGGGATTTACACATCCATTGGGCTATGGGGTCTGTGTTATAGAGATAAAAATCTAAACCAGAAAACAAAATATTCTTTCCACATGGCGGGATAATGCATTCGTTGGATTCTTTTAGCAGTAAAATGATGAAAAGAAGAAAAGATGAGAATATCAATTAAAGTAAAGAAGCAGTTAAGAATTTCTTTACTGTAATATCAGAAGATAAACATTAAGATCTTTCAAAGTCTGAAATAGGGTATACAAAGATAAATCCTGCAACATGTGTTACTTTTAAAGATTTAGATTAGAAAAAAATATGACAACTGAGCAAGAAAACATTCAACATAGAGAAAAAAACATCACCAATGAATGACACGCGAGAATCCTGTGAAAACGTCTCTTTGTATTAATGGAAGATCTCTAGAAAAAGATTACAATCTTGTAGCTTGCAGGGTGTAAAGATCAACCCTCAATACTTCAAAGTGTGAAGTATTTATAACCAAAAATTACAAATGATCCTTTCATTAAAGATCAGGACGTGGCTAATCCAAATTTAGATAACTAACTTAACAAGATACAAAAATCTAGGAAACTGTTTGATGATGTCTCGAAACTTCATGCTATTTTCTGGGTGAACCTTTGGTGAGGCCTCTGCACGACCTATTCTGATTGGATAGCTCACTGGGCTTGGACATCTCATTGACTACTCGATCAGATTGCAAAGCTCTTCCCATCGAAGGTGACTAGGAATGTTGACTTTGAGCAATCTACAATACACTTCATCCATCTCCGTGTACTTGGCAAAAGTTGGCTTGGTGATGAAGATGTATCGGATCTCATGTTGTATGTTGATGTCCAACTATAAAGCATCCAAGAATTCCTTACCAGTGATACTACCTTGTATTCTTGATAATTTTGAGCTATCCTTATCCACAGTGGCTAATCTCTTTTTATAATCAGGGAGTGTCATCAATTTATCATTTATAACTCTCATACTAGGAAGGCCTTTCTTCTGCAGAACTTTGATCTTGCTGAAAAATCTTTGTATTCCTGCGTCCATGGTCTGGACCTTTTCCTCTAGCTTTAGCATCAGTCCTCTCTTGGTCAGGACCCTCTTGACCTCGAGGATGGTCTCCGTCCTATCTTCAATTTTCAACTCTTCTAGCTCCTATCTGGTTTTGGAATTTAGAAATTTGTTGATCTTAGTAGCTTCTGTGGGCATCTCTCCCAATTCTACTTTTATCTTTTTGATGGCCTGCTGACTTCTTTGCACCATCTCATTTTGCTCGAACATGATTTGTATCATCGTCCATATTTCATTCATGGACTTGGGGATGTCCATCCAGACACTTTCTTTGACCTCAACCAGTGTCTTGCCTGCCACTGTTTGCTTCTAAAGTTGTTTCAATTCTTGTTTGAGCTGGTATAAGGTTTGTTTTTCCTTGGAGAAGTTGGTTTGGTAAGAAGACTTGAGTTCTTGAAGGTTCTCAATCTCCTTTTTTAATCTGCTAATCTCTGTCTCTTGTAAATTCATTTCTTCCATGGATTTAGCTAGTTCAACAGTCTTTTCCAGGGCTGTCAATGGAGTTGCCGAAGGAATTTCTACAATAGACGTTGTGCTCACTCCTGTGAGTGGAACTGCTCTCAATGGAATGACCTCCATGGGCTTTGACTGCTCCTTCTCTTTTACTAGCTTTTCCAATTCCGCTTCCATTTCTTTCAACTGTGCATTCTGCTCCATAATGAGCTTGAGAATCTCATCCTTCTCCCCTTCTATCTCCGCTATTTCCTTTGACTATGAATATTCTGTTGGAGGCAATTTCAATTGTTTCCTCAGAGATTCTATATCGTCATTTTTCGTTTTGAGAATCTCCTCGACTACTTTCACATTTGAGGGATCATATCTAATCTTGAGGACCAGTTCCTCCAACGTCTTAATCCTGTTATCCTTGGAAAAGGATGATATTTTTTCTAACTTCAACTATGTCTGGACATTATTTAGAGATACTTGTAACTTGGAGGCAGCAGCGGAATCATGTGCCAATGTGGAGAAAACCATTTCTCCAGTTTGCCTGTGCAGATCCATCTGATCAGCTGGATTCACATCTTTAGTTTGAAATTCAAACGTTGCCCTTTTGTAATCGGTGATTACCTTCGGGTCTGGCACCTTGTTGACGGGTGAAATTGACCGCTCGTCAACTGGAGGAGTGAATCAGGTCTGGGGTTGTCTAAATAACCCAAGTCGTTTGTATTAATCCACTCTGACGGGTTTAGAAGCTCCATTAGCTGATCTGAGTCCTACGAAAGTGAAAAGACAAAAAACTAAAGAAACTAATTAAATGAAAAACAAACAACTGCTGAAAACTATATACCGTCTAAAATATATTTACAGTTTTACTAACTAACAGAATAATAGTTCTACTTATTAAATATACAATGTATCGATATATTTATATTTTTTTTATATGTACAATATTCACAAAATGCAAATTTTGATCGAAATCTGCAAAATCATACATGAATTGACTTATGACAGCGAAGCTAGTGTTTTTTTTTATTTTTATAACTTTATAAACAGGAAATGAAATGACAGCTATCTAGTTGCAAAAAATAAAAATAACAATCTACACAGTGTGTCTAAACTACGGAAAATTCTTATATTAATTAAACTAATAGAATGCTACTAACAAACTAACCTGTAATCGCATATCCATATGTTTCCTGTGTGTAGCATCTACGTTTGTTGTTTGATAAGGCCAACCCACACCAGATTTTCCCAATGCTTCTAGTAAACATGAAGCAGTAACGCTCTAAATGCTAATGACAGAACAAGTAAGATATGTAGCAACGACAATTTGTCATTTAACAAATGATCACATTAAGATAAATCTGAACATGAAAATTTTCATATAATTGTTCATTGAATAAAGAAGATCAACCTTCTAATCATCACATGTGAACAGATTAATTGTTGTATATAAAATGAGAGACATAAAATACGGACACTATATAAATCTTATCACATCAACCTGTAACAAATGTCAAAATTTGATTACAAATCGAGATGAGCAAAACTTGAACAAAAATATGATATATTGAAGTGAAAGCTGTGCAAATATCCACTTTCATTCAAGTCTGTGAATCACCAATCCATAGTTTCTGCTCCCAGGAAGCGATGGGTCTTAGTTTACAAATTAATACATTTATAAAGGCCACAGGATCTAAAAACTTCCTGTGGAAATCATCAAATCAGTTCCAAAAATTATGGGGAATACAATCTCCCAAATTCCCATTGTTATCCAAAACTAACACCCTAATCTAAAACCATGTAAAGAAATAGCATGTTCAGAGATGCCACTATCGATCCAATCTCCTTTAGAATTCATATGTACCTGAAAACACACAAGAATACATGATTTCAGATTGCATTTTAATTGTAAAATCAAAAACTTTGAATTTTAGTAACTAGCTACAGAATCTCACGATTCTGTAGCTAGTTATTATTATAAGCAGAATCGTGTTTTATCAATTCAATCAAAACAGAAATAGATGCAATTTGAGCAAACAAATCGTGTATGCTAATTCAAAACAAAAACAAAATCATCTTAAAATATTTTTTAAAATACCATACCTCAGATTCTGGGATTTTAATCAAGCTATTTTTGAATTGACAATGGCAGTGGCCGCCTCCACATTTTTAAAGACAACAGAGCCTATGGTCTTCTATCTTTTATCATTAGCTTGCAATCTGTCATTTTCCTTAGTTAGCACATTCACTCGGTCCTCCAAGGACTTGATCTTGGATTGGATCAAAGGGACGTCTGTATAATATCGGTCGAGCCACGACTTACATTCGTTGCACTGTGGTTGAACAGGCTGTGTATTCACAGGTGAGGAACTTATTAACTGACCAGAAGTTTCTCTGTCAAGTTTGATCCCATGGAAGTTGGGGTCATCTCTAAGACACGGTGGGAGGTTCATCACATAGTCATAGGGCTTAACTGAGCAAAGTACGTGTGAGTATGTACTCTTCAGTTAGAAACCATTCGATTTCGGACTCAGAATATTCACTTAACAGAATTGGTCTTTGGTCTGTGTTTTCTTTAGGTTTATTACGAGCACACCGTGAAACCCAGGGCGTGGTCTTTTTACCCTTGTAATTGATATCATTGTTACCTTTACCCTTTTTCCTTGCATACTTTTTAACAGTAACAGGCTTACCACCATCTTTTGGACATGAATCAGGCAGGTTGTCGGGTTGGGTAGTATTTGGGTAGGTCGAGGGTTCAACAGAGGGCAAGAACGAAGGAGGGGGAATGACAGGCCCGACAAGGGTTTCTATAACAATGGATTTGTCAACTTGTCCTATTTCAGGACTGGCAAAACCATTCCTTAACAAGAAAGCGTCCCAACAATCGCCATTCAACTTCAACGGATGAACCACAATAATTTTAATTAAACAGTGGTGGAAGAGGTTGGAGTCGGCTTTCTCCCTTTTGAAGTGCTTAGCCATTTTGTATAAACTTCGAAAGAGAAAATATGGCATGTTTAAGGGAAATTCGATGAAACTCATGAGCAACCATAAGTGGTATAAGAAAACTAAACCGTATCTACCCTCACATGTAACGAACTGCTTGATAATAGCCAACAAATCGTACCATCTAGGTTTTAGAGTTGTAACGGGCATACCTTTGTCGCAGCTGTTAATCTTCCTTGAGGTAAACAATAGTGACCAGGGTACTTCGTCAACCTTCAAATTTTTAAACCATTTTTGTCCCACGGCTGGTAGACCAGTGGCTGAGCTAATGAAATCTTCGTTCAACTCGAGCTGGACGTCCCCAATTTTGGCTCTACAACCATCAAATGTTAGCATGAATTGTTGAGCAACTGCCAAGTTAAAACCCTTGAACTTCTAAACAAATACCTGCCAACCATTCCTCTCTCATTCCTCTCGGGAATTATCAAACAACAACAAAGTTTGGACACCGTTGGGTTTGATTCTCACTACAGGAGCCATAGCTAATAGCACAAAACCAACAGGGTATTCGGCGATAGGGTTTGACAGGATAGACATAGAACCATTGTCCCAAAGCTTCCCCAACACAAAGCAAAGAAGCTCGAAATGAAATGGTAGAGCATTAATGCTATGCGTGTGAGGATAGTGGTGTAAATCGAGGCCATGCAAGAACATCACTATCGGGTTGTACTTGGAATGGCACCTTGGTGTTATGGTACATTCAAATCATAACAGTGCATACCCAAAAGAATTTTAATCAACATTCTAAATGAACCATTACATAACCACGATTTGACCCAAAAATCAACGTGTCAATCAAACCACTGTGTCGAAGATTTTGTAAATCAACAGCATATTAACAATAATCAAATGCATAAATGTTTGGTGTTTTGATAAATATGTGATCGGTGGTGTGTTTGAGGTCAAGGAGTTATAACCATATAAACAAGTATGTTCATGATAAACCGAATGATCATTTTGATGTAATCAACATGAATTCCAACTGTGGGTTTTCACGCTTGCAGTCGTGAAAACGAAAACGAAAAGCAGGTATGCAAAAAGCGAAGAATAATGATATCATTTAAACAGTTGCGACGATTAATGAGGGTTTAACAACCTTGTGTAGGCAGCTTGTAAAAAAGATAGAGATTAATATGGCTGCAAACAATGGCGACACACTGGTAGAAGTAGTTATCTCTACCAACGAACAAGTCCAGATTAGGACAATGAGAAAAACTCCAACTCGAAAACAACCAGAAAATTGTTTGAACATCATCATCAATCATAAAATATTCCAGTTTCAGATTGCTTGTTATTTTAAAAGATGAAAAATGATGACAATATTAAAAAAAGAGAGCCATGATATTAAGGTTAAAATCTCCAATACTGTTGATAGAGCCACTGCTGCCAGCAGGCATCCATAGCCTTGACATGGATGCCATTTAACCCACTCCAATATCTGTATCCTACCAAGAAGTTCTAGATCAAAACGAAGGACATTTAAGGTCAAAAGATTCCATATCTGAGAATTTTCATATACCTGACATTGCTTCGCTGCAAGCGGGCCTGTTCAGTACCCCAGTGAAGTTATCTTGGAATCATGCATGCATTTACCTGCTGCCAACAGACCTGTTCAGTATCCCGGTGGGTTTACAAGAACTTCCCATAGCTCTTTAATGATTTATTTAGTTTTAAAGATGTTTAATCGAGCGGGGTGACGCTGAAAATCCTGATATTTTGGACATATTTGAATAAATTACAAACCTTGAGAGAATTTTTTAACTGTCTTTCATTAATATCTAGAGATGGTTTATTGATAAACCGACCTTCGAAGGTGGGGAGACATCTCTGAGTTGTTCTCTTAAGGAACAGGGACAGCGTAGGAAGAAATGGATGATCGTGACAGGCTTCAATTACAGATTGAAATCAATAAACACCTTTCAAACAACAGGCTTTATTCAACATGGTTGTAAACTTCAGAAGCATATCATAATTGATTTTTAAACAACCTTCAGCAGTTATTTCAGAGGAGAAATTTTTCTATTCTCTTTGGCCGAACAGTTCATGATGCAGGTATATGTATTTCAAAAATAAAAACTGGTAAGCATAAGGGAAAAATCAAAACCAAAACAGCAAAGAAAAAATGAAAAGCAAACAAAGGAAAAATATTTACATAGTGTACACAGGGTTGTTATCAAGTGAAATACCTTTTTAGAGCTTGGCCATTCACGAGATAGGTGTCTAGCTATCCCTCTAGAATCTGTAATCTGAAAGAGCTGGGACCCAATTTCTCAGCAATCAAAAACGGTCCTAGCCATAAGTTTTGAAACTTTGTATTCTATCCCTTTACCTCATGTGGTTTGTCCCATTTTAGAACAAGGTCACCTACTTCAAATTTTTTGTCAGAGGATTTGGAATCAAACCAGATTTTAACCACAAGTTGATGCTGATCCAACTTTCATTTTTCTTGAGCCCTCACTTCCTCTAATTTTAACAATGTGTTAATTCAATTCTCCAAAGGGGGGCAGTCCTCTTATTATATTTTTTGTGATAGTTGCAATGAGGGAAGAAGAATATGTGCTGGCAGAATTGCCTCTCTGCCATAGATGAGAAAGAAGGGAGAGTTACCCACAATAGTTTTCAGAGTTACTCTATCAGCCCAGATTGCATTTAACAGTGCATTATGCCAATTTTTATGGTTTTCAGATACCGTTCTCTTGATGATTTTAATCAAATTTTTATTAGTTGATTCTGCCAATCCGTTACCTTGAGGGTAATAGCTGGCAGAATATTTTAATTTAATTACCTTTTCTAGAGAAAAATTACTCATCTCAAGAAACGAAAAATAGGAAGTGTTATCGAATACTAAACAGTCAGGGATACCAAAACAAGTAATAATACTTGAATTTAAAAAGGCAATTACCTGACTGGTATTTACAGCTTTTAATGGGGCATATTCAGACCACCTAGTGAAGTAATCCGTGGTTGTTATGGTAAACTTATGATGATATGAGGATGGCGGATTGATTGGGCCTATAATATCAAGACCCCACTACTAAAAAGGGGAGTCTACTGAAACAGGCTGTAGAGGGAAGGCCGGTTTCTGTATTCGTCCGGACACTTTTTGACAAATAACACACTTGTGACACAAGGCATGAGCATCTTTAAAAAGTGTATGCCAGTAATAAACTTCTCTTAATACTTTATGGGCAGTGGTATCTCCACCAAAATTCCCACCAGCTTCTCCTGCGTGCAATTCTAATAAGACCTTTTCTGCTTCATCTTTCCCAAGACAGCGCATTAATACTCCATCAAAATTTTGACGAAACAGAATACCATTAATCAACTGAAAGGAGGTATATTTCAATCTTAATGCTCTTCTTTTAGTGGGATCCAGGTGACGGGGGGCTGACCCATGTTCAAGACAGAATTTTATATCATCATACCAGGGGCTAACAGGGTTTTGT
Source organism: Picea engelmannii (assembly GCA_009831015.1). Taxonomy (NCBI): domain Eukaryota; kingdom Viridiplantae; phylum Streptophyta; class Pinopsida; order Pinales; family Pinaceae; genus Picea; species Picea engelmannii. Next base: position 1,236,291 of record ML781591.1, on the reverse strand, counting down.
GCACAACAGATTAAATTTTGGCAGTGTTGTCCTGGGTTTGACATATCATTTTCCTCTTGTTGTCATGCTGCTGATTCAGCGACTAACTTGCATAGCCCTTGACCTCTCACTATTTGTGCTGGGGTGATTTCTATGTCATACTCTTGTAAGGAGGTGACCCAGTTCACCCTCTTTTCTCCTAGTTCTTTCTGTACTAACATATTTCTGACAGCTGGGTAGGGGACGTTAATTTTCATCCTAGATTTCAAAAGATAAGATCGGAAGCGCTTTAATACTTTAAAAATAGCATAGCCTTGTTGATCTACTGCTGGGTAATTAAGTTATGTGCCTTTGAAGGCTGAGCTCATAAAGGCAATTGGGACTTCATTGTTTTCAGTGTTCTTTTGAGTTAGGACAGCAGCGTAGGAGCGGTCAGAAGTGAATGTGTAGAGAGTGAAGTCTTGTGAAAAGTCGGGGCTCATCAGAGAAGGAGTGTCTATTATGGCATTTTTTTATTGAATTAAAATCTTGGTTTTCTAAGGGTCCCCAATGATATTGTACGTCCTTTTTTATTAAGTTCTGTAAAGGTCTCACCATTTCTGAAAAACTGGGGACGAATATCCTGACAAAGTTTATCTGGCCTAAGAAAGACTGCATAGACTTTTTTGACGAGGGAGGGGGGAGTTTCGAGATGACTTGAGTCCTTTCAGGGTCGATAATCATCCCTTCACTCGATACAATAAATCCTAAGAGATTAACTTGTTCTACTGCAAAGATAGATTTTTTAGGATTCAAGGAAATGTCATACTTACGACATCGTTGTAGAACGGATCTTAAATGGGCTAGATGATCAGCTTTGTTTTTCGAAAATACAGTAACGTCATCCAGGTAAACTACGACAGATTGATTGATTAAGCCTCGGAAAGTGATATCCATCGCTCTCTGGAAAGTGGCACCAGCGTTAATGAGTCCAAAGGGCATGTAACGACCCTGCTTAAATAAATGTATAGGATTATTAATTATAATTAAATTGATAATCTGATTGTCCTAAGATGTTAGCTAAACAATAATTATTTCTTATATAATATTAAATAATTAATTATCATTAATTATTTGTTCATAACTGTCAATGATTAATTAATTATTAATCGACTCTTTAATTATGTGAGTAAAGAATTAATGGGGTTAATAATTTAATTTATTAAGACTTACGTATACGGGAGGGGATAGGACATTAAATGTAAAGATAAGATAAGATAAGATAATAAATATAAGGGGATAAGATAATAAATAAATGGATAAGGAAATTAATGAAAGGAAGAGTCGGTGAAGGGGGAATATGATGGGGAGAGCCTTACGGTGGAAAGAATTCTTTTGGAGGAGGATTTTTTTTATTTTTGGGAGGAAGCATTTCGGAGGGGGACGAGAGTACTGGTTTCTTGGCTTGGTTTTTCTAGTTCTGTGGGAGAGTTCTGCAGACTGTGAGTATCATTGCAGGGGGCACCAGGTTGCTAGGGGTTTTCGGCATGGGGGCCAGGATTCCTTTCGGTTTCCTAGAGCTAGGGAGTCGGACAGGCTTCTCCTAGCTGGCTGGGAGGATAGTCGGTTTGGGCAGTGTTGGTCAGTGCATCAGGCTAGGAAAGACAACAGCAAGGCAGCAGGGAAGGGACAGCCATATCGACGGGAATTAGCATCATAAGTAGGTATTTTATTGTGAATTGTTGAGTTATTTCCATGCTGTAGATAGATCTTAACTTATGCAGAATATTTATGCTTATGATGTGAATGAATAATTTACATATGAGAAGGAAATTACATGTTAATTGAATTAAAATTTTGTATTTAATTAAGTTGGGCCTCTACACATGGTATCAGAGCCCTGGTTCAAAATCTGGAACCAAGGGCCTACCTACCCACCCATAAATTTAAATAAACCACACAAAATAATAATAATAATAATAATAAACACCCAAATTTATAAATTTGGGCCTGAAGGCCAAGCCACGAGCTCCAACTCCACCTAACCTGCAAGCCAAGTATACATTTTGGTTTTAGTATATACACAAATATATATATAATATATAAAAAAAAATATGCACGACATGAAACCAAAGATATTGGCGTAAGGTTAAAAGATTAGAACAAAAGTACCTCCTTTTCACGGCCATATCCATGGCTTCTTTACTCTTGTTCTCCCTCTTCTCCTTCCCTCTTTTTCAGTGGCACCCCTCATGAGATTACAATAGAGAAGAGGTCTTACTTCAAGGAGAAGGTTGGTAGTTCGTATGGCCCCTGACGAAGAGAAAATGACAAAGCGCTCTCCCCTGGATTTCCCCCTTGTAAGTGAGTTATCCTCACAGATAGCTTTTAGTCCATATTATTTTTTGCTTCTCTGAAAACAAGTTATATTTTCAATTGGGGTTTCCTTCTACTGAGCTGAAAATAGATTTTCAAACTAGTCCTAAATTTCCATGCAAGCAGTTCATCTAAAATTCTCTGCAATACTCCTTTACATGTCTCATGGGTTTAATTTTCTATTTACTTTGTGTTTGTAACAACACTCTCTTTCTTTTTGTTGGATATAGTTGAGAGAAGTAAGACATGACAAAATTTGTAGTTCAAAAGCTTGTGTTCTTAAATATATTTATTATGGGGCTGGACTGCATAACACAGACTTCCATAGGCTTAGCTTAGGTATGGGGTCTGAGGAATTTGTATTCTGGCATATTCGTCCAAAGATGCACCCAGTTGCATACTTTTGTTTATAACATGTCATTCGAGTGGGGCAGACTACAGTGAGAGATTGGAACTATGGGGGATGGTTTGATACTAGTCAACCAACGCCCCATGGACAAGTCTGGATATTTAGGATGGATATTCTAATATTGACATTTTATGCATGAATATTGGCCTCATGCTTTTTTTGATAACATGCCATTTGAGTGGGATAGACTACAGTTAGAGATTGGGACTATGGTGGACAACCTAATACTTGTCAACCTTACCAGTGAATCAAGGCTGCGTTGGCAGTTCTAGATATTTAGGATGGATATTCTAACGTTAACATTTTATGAATGAAGATTGGGTGACTCAAGGGGAAAATTTTAGGATCTTATGAACTTGTAACAACTCTGTCAGTCAATAAGTTCCAAAGAATGAGAAATGGAATCTCTAGGCTTATTCAATCTGATACCCAAATTATGGTTGCAATCTAGATTCTATACAATGCCAAAATCCTCATAGAACAAGTTCAGAAATGAAGAACACAAGAACCAAACTACCAACATAAATTTTGATTACATCTCATGATATGCCAGATCAGTAATACTGAAAATGATAGAAAACTCCAGAGACAAACTCAGCATACTAGAATGTTAAAATATTAATATTAATGAATTATGTGTATGGTAGCAGTTAAGTTATGTCACATTTCCTCATTCTAGAAGAAAAACAAAAATGAAAAATTAACTGCGACAGAAATTAAACATCAACATGAACTGGAAACAAATATTTATCCATAACCTCATTTCCATCTCCTATTACAGCAGCATGCTCTAGCTTTGCAGGATAATCAAGATCCTCTGTTGAAGGGAAATAGTTTGCAATCTCATCGCGTACATGAGTTTGGGCACGAAATGTTAATCATTCACGTACATCTGCCAAAATACACAATACTGTTGACCGTAATCCAGCTACAGATTCTCCTCGCCATACAAACCCAGCACATGAGCTCCGGGAAATGGCCTCACGCGTCACCCAATACACAATCCATTGAACCGACACATATAATTAACCAAAGCAAGCGTCGAGCCCATGTGGTGCCAACACCAGGCACTACTTGTCAAACATTACGGGTTAATGAAACACACACTGCACTCACAAGAGCAATCGAAAACACCCACATGACGTGCCAACGGAAGAGCCCAAAGGTGCATTAGCTTGGGACTACGCCACACACACAGGTCGAGACCAAACACCCGGAGCACATCAAGCCATCAGGATGTAGCCGCCAAAGGAGATAGATCTTCTGCAAAGAATGATTCTGTTGTTGTTGTGCCTAAATGGAAAGGAACAACAACAAGAAGGGAAGTGAAGATGGATCCACGAGCTGCACAAACAAAAAGCAATTTTTTTTTTTGTATTAATAAACATTTCTCACCCTCAGACAGGCAAGCCGAATCTCTTTAAACATTTAGAGCATCTCGCGGATAGAAAGTGTACCTGCGAATTGTTTCAATAATGCCTGTTTTGTCTGTAATACCATATATTAGCTTCTTTATCACTACATTAATTCTTGGTAACTTAAAATATAGTTACTGAACTCGTTGCCCAAAATAAATAAATAAATCAAATCAAATCATAAACATGAAAATCAACCAGATGGAATGGAAATTATTTGCCAAGAGACAGGTGAACCTAATGCATAATACACCACATCAGGTTGTTCTTAGACTGGACATTTCATCTATGTTGATGTTTAGACAATAATAACTAGACAAAATGAACATTAAGGTGTATTCCCATAACTAGTCTAAATGTTGGGCTAGTTGAAGTAGTTAAAGCTTCATGCAAGAGGCCATGCGAACGGCCACCCAAAACAAAAAAAAAAACCTGGAAATACAAGTTTGTGAGCTCAATGCAAAACAACACACATAATACAAGCCAGCGACCAACGCCAGAAACCAAACACCTGACAAACGAGGAGGAGAAGCCATGAGAGAAAGCCATGGCGGTCGACCAGGTAACCAAAGACCTCGCAAGAAGAGACAAAGAGGAAAAGAGGAATTAGGGTTACGACGAAAAAGGTTAGGGTTAATATAGGGGAGGGGCACTGGAGGAAGCAAGGCGGGCACATGAAATCCATGTGTGCCCGCACTTGTTTTTAAATTATTCTGATTTTCTTCTATTATTTATTTAAAAAAAAAATCTTTTATAAATTGTGTGTGTTCGTTTAAATTTTTTTAGTGTAAAGATAATTAACCTAAATTAAATTAATTTAAAGATAATTTAGGATTAATTTAAATTTAATTAGTGGTTACCCTAAATTAGGTTAATTTAATTAAATTAATTAAAAGTTAATTAAGTGGTTACCCTAAATTAACCTAAATTATAATTTAGTGTAAAGTTAAACTACATTAAAAGTTAATTAAAATATTAGAGGGTCCATAGGTTTTGAACCCAAGAGCACCCACCAAGCGAAGTGCCTCGAGAAGAGCACTAACACCAACGCTCCCTCATGAGTCTTTACAAATAAACTCATATACTTAAATAGATTAATGGTAATAGAGTTGCGCCAAGGAGAGTAGCTGCAGGGATTTCAATGGCAGTGAGTGCAGCATCTCGTTCATCGCCAACGACGCAGACAGGTCCATGGCCATATCAGGGAACAACTAGTAGGGGTAGGGGTTCCGGGGGAAGGAACTCGTTTCAAAGACAGTCACAGAATCGTGCGCAGGTTCAATCCCATGTTACCTATTGGGGACGTGGAGGACGCCGTTACCAGCATGATTGCCCAGAGTTACAATTAGGATTGTGCATAGAGAAGGAAAGGCCTCGATGGGAAGAGAAAGTGGTGGCCATCAGATTTACACAGTGGTTAATAATCTCCAGGAAGAACATCAATCCACAGTGGTGGAATCATCAGGTGTGCTAAATCATATCAATGATAAGATTTTGTTTGATTCTGGTGCGACAGATAGTTTCATTTCACCATATGCAATAGAAAAGAGTGGGTTGGTAGCCTACGAGCATTATGACTTTAAACAAGTCGAGATGGCTTCGGGGGAAAAACAAGTGGTAGGACCTAGTGTTGATGATGGTATAGTAGATCTGGGAGTGTGTACTACCAGGTTGAAGGTATGCATCACTGCTCTCGGGGAGTATGACCTAATCATTGGAATGGATTGGTTAGTGGCTCATCGAGCCATGGTAGATTATTTTGCATAAGAGGGTGCTTTGTGTCAACGATGGAGGAAGGCCAGTAGAGATCCAGGGGTACGGAGAAAAGTGTCATTATGATTTATATCAACTATGGAGGTTAAGTGATGCTTGAGACAAGGGTGTCAATTATATGTAGTGGAAGCAGTGAATGAAAGGAAGGGACCCTCATTGGATCAGTACCCGGTATTGTTAGAATTTAAGGATGTTTTTTTTCGAACGAGTTACTAGGGTTACCTCCTGAGAGGGAGCTTGATTTTACTATTGATATAAAACCTGGTGCAGAACCAATCTCCAAGACTCTGTATCGGATGACAACGCCAGAAATTTGTGAATTGCAAATGCAGTTGAAAGAGTTACTGGACTTAGGGATAATAAGGTCCAGTGTCTCACCTTGGGGCGCACTAGTAATTTTTGTAAAGAATAAGGATGGATCCTTACGATTGTGTATAGACTACAGAGACTTGAACCGTGCTACAGTGAAAAATAGGTACCCGATGCCGCAAATAGATGACCTTTTCGATTAGATGAAAGGAGCAACGGTATTCTCAAAGATTGATTTGCGATCAGGGTATCATCAGTTAAGGATTAAGGAAGGGGATATCCCAAAAAATTCCTTTCGAACTCGGTTTGGACATTACGAGTTTGTCGTGGTACCTTTCGGATTGACCAATGCGCCAGCCATATTCATGATCCTCATGAATGACGTATTCCAGAAGTACTTAGACCATTTTGTACAAGTCTTTCTAGATGACATCCTCATATATTCCAAGAATGAAAGAGAACAATCCTCCTCTCAAAGAGGAACACCTGCGAGTAGTGTTTTCCTGCCTTAGAGAGAACAAATTGTATAGGAAGTTGTCAAAGTGTTCCTTCTTCCAGAAAGAGATTCACTATTTAGGTCATATCATTTCCAGCGAAGGAATCTCTGTGGAATCAGAAAAGTAAAGGCCATTATGGAGTGGCCAATGCCAAAAAATGCCCATGAGGTGAGAAGCTTCATAGGGCTTGCAGGTTATTACCGGAGATTTGTATAAGGATTCTCAAAAATAGCGAAACCCATCACCACCTTGCAATGCAAGGGGGTCAGGTAGGAATGGACAAAATAATGTGATAGTGCATTCATTGAGCTTAAGAGGTTACTAACCAGTGCGCCAATTCTATGAGTGCCGGATATGGAAAAGGACTTCACAGTCTGCACGGATGCCTTGAAGCAAGGGTTGGAGGCCGTGCTAATGCAGGATGGAGGAACAATAGCCTATGCATCAAGGAAGTTGAAGAAACATGAAGAATTATACGCGACTCATGATTTAGAGTTGGCAGCAGTAATGCTAGCTCTGAAACATTGGAGGCACTATCTTGTGGGGCGAAACTTTGAGCTTAAAACGGACCATCAAAGTTTAAAACATCTCTTCACTCAAAGAGATCTGAATGTCAGGCAAAGGCGATGGAGTAAGTTTTTGAGTGAGTACGATTTTGGGTATTCCGTACATCAAGGGAAAGGAAAATGTGGTCGTAGATGGCTTGAGTAGGATACCACGTATCTTCTCCTTGGTATCCTTAAAGGTCAATCTGAGGGAACAAATGTTGACACAACTCCAAGGAGATAGTTGGTATTTAAAGGTTACTTCAAACCTCCAGAGCGGGAGATAGTTAGATCCAAAGTATGAAGGATATAGTCTGGAAGCAAATGGACTGTTAAGATATCGAGGAAGGATGTACATCCCTGAGAATGGGGATATTTGAAGAATCATACTGAAGGAATCCCATAGAGCACTTTATTGTGCACATATGGGTGTGAAGAAGATGTACGCAGATATAAAGAAACTCTTCTTCTGGGTAGGCACGAAACGCGATGTAGTCCATTTCATCGCCAAGTGCCTAGAATGTCAACAAGTGAAAGCCGACCACCATCACCCGGCAAGCCTCCTACAACCACATGATGTTCCTATGTCCAAGTGGGAAGTCATCTCTATGTATTTTGTTGTGGGGTTTCCGCTCACATCTCATAGACACAATGCCATTCTTGTGATAGTGGATAAGTTAACCAAGAGTGCTCATTTTATTCTAGTTAGAGACACTTATGATGTCACTGATGTGGCCCGTGTGTTTGTAAGCGAGGTAATCCGTTTGCATGGGATACCTAAGAATATCATTTCAGATAGGGACTCCAGATTCACTTCTAGGTTTTGGACAAGTTTACAGTCAGCATTGGGGACTCAATTGAACTTAAGCACAACTTATCATCCTGAAACAGATGGGAAAACAGAGAGAGTAAATCAAGTCATGGAAGACATTATTGGGATGTATGTCATGGATAATCAAACCTAGTGGGAGAAGTACTTACCTTTGGAAGAGTTTGCCTACAATAACAGTTTTCATAGTTCCATCGGAATGCCACCCTATGAAGCTTTGTATGGGAGGCCATGCAAAAAACCATTGAGTTAGAATAGACTAGAAGATCGAGTAATAGTTGGGCTAGAATTGATTCACGAGATGGAAGAACAGGTTATTTAGATTAGGCAAAGACTAAAGGAAGCACGGGATAGGAAAAACAGTTATGCGGATGCACACCGGACCGACCGAAGTTAGGAAGTGGGAGACCGGGTTTTCATTCATATCAGGCCTAATAAGAGTACCATACAGTTCAGGAAGGGGACAAAGTTGTCACCTCGATTTATAGGACCGTTCAGAATCCAAGAGAAAATTGGACCCATTGCCTATCGTCTCGTACTGCCACCCCACTTGCATAAAACTCATAATGTATTTCATATATCTATTTTACGTCATTATGTTGCTGATGAATCACATAAACTAAATTGGAAGGAATTGCAAGTATCGGACGTGGGAACCCTCACGGTAGAACCATTACGCATATT